>OZ014465.1:4338536-4767557 GCA_963966035.1 Acleris laterana | reverse complement strand
CATTCATCATCATCATCATCATCATCATCATCATCATCATCATCATCATCATCATCATCATATTCATTATCATCATCACCAGCATCATAATCATCATCATCATCATCATCATCACGATCATCATCATCATAACCATCATCATCATATTCATCATCATCATAACAATCATCATCATCATCACAATCATCATCATCATCATCATCACAATCATCATCATCATCATCATCATCATCATCATCACGATCATCATCATCATCATATTCATCATCATCATCACAATCATCATCATCATCACGATCATCATCATCATAACCATCATCATCATATTCATCATCACCATCATCATCATATATACCCTTTTTTAATACGAGTTAAGTCGACTTGTACACTTTTCCACTAGGACCCCAGAATTTAGCCCGTTATCTAGTCGCACATACAGACTTTGACCATTATGAGCAATACTGGACTCGTATGTATAAAAGTCCTCGTCTGGCGGCTCGGACTTTTAACTCATACTCGTCCAATAACTCCACCTCTACCCCACTTACTGGTCTTTGCTGTAATGAACTATAACATGTTATAATGAATAAATAAATAAAATAATGTCAAAAGCTATATGATTTTACCAGGTATAGCCAGCACCCAGTACCTGTTAGAACACTATGTATGTAAACACTTAATTGTACGGTCGGCCTAGAAAGCGGTCTACCAGTTTTGCCAAAAGTTTCTATCAGATCGAATTATCGCTAAGGTTGACACTTGTCACTGTCATAATATTATTTCAAGGGAAAATTGAACTCGTTGTTTCATGACGTGCTAATGAACTTCAACCGTAGGGTAATAACAAAAGAGATAACACGTTACCTTGAGTTCTGGACAGGCGTTGATGCACTTGATCAGCTGATTGTCGGTGAGCTTATGGAGGCCAGGCACGTAGAGCTCAGTGAGCTTCGCCAGCTTTTCACACATCTTAGCCACGGCACTGCCGCTCAACGCTGCCGAAAAAAAATAGTAACATTTTTCGGGACATGCCTATCTGCTATAGTTGCTTATAATAGTGCCACTCCATGTGTCCGAAGTCGGAATAGGCGACCAAGGGAATGAAGGCATGTAGAACAATGATTTAAGTTCGTCCGTAAGCTTACAGAATTATTACCGACACAATATCCAATGTTCAGAGTGCGTAGATTCTTGCAGCCGCGTGCGACCGCCTCCAAAAGGGCGTCACTAACATTGTTATTCCGTTTCAAATTGAGATGCTTCAAGTTCTTAAGGCCTCCGATAACTTCCACAAGTTCATTTCCAGCTCTAGGCTCCATCATTTTACAATATTTGATGGACAACTCCTCTAAATTCGGCAGGTTACGAAGCAAAAAACACATGTCCGAAATTACTCTAGTTGAGTTCCTATTCAATACCAGTTTTCTAAGTGTATAATTCGGTTCTATGGTGCTAAAGAATTCTGCTGAACGGTCATCGAAGAGCAGATATTCGCAAAAGTTTATGGAGAGGGTTTTTAGTCGACTCCACTTAAATACGCCCATGAATGTGGCGGGCACTTCGAATTGGTTTATCGTTAGTTCTTCCAGATTTTCCAGTAAGACCAGTAGGCTTATGCAATCGTCTTCGAGCTGAAATAGATTCACAAATGAACGTAGGCTCTATTATACTCGGGTTTTTTTTAAAATAATAAATAGTATAAAAAATCAGGGGACAAACTCACACAAATTAAGCTATACGATATAAATACGATATAAATAGTTAGATAGAGAAATAAATACTTAAATATATAGAAAGCATCCATGTAAACTAAAAAATCCTGAATTAAAGAGAATTATTTATATTTCACGCGAAATTAACATGAAGTCACCAAATAGTAAAGTTTTGAAAAATCATGAAAAAAGTTTAAAAATCTGTATTGAAATTTAGGCTAGTCAAAATGGACCTTATATTATATACAAAATATAGGTCATAATTATATTTATTTTGTAAATCACAAACGTACGTTTATAGTTTTTTAAGTTGTTACTAACATAATATGGATTGCATATCTGAAACAAATTATTATTATTATTATTATTATAACAAAATGAGCACCCTCGGTGTGCGAGTCGCACTTGACCATTTTTTTTATTTACTTTTTATTAAATACCTAAACGAAAGAAGTATAGTCTGGTCATACCATACCACTTCATTTACAACAAGACAAAGAAACTGAACATTCTAATTCTAAAAAGCAGTAAACGACAGCAAAAATGAAATAAATACATACACAATCACACCATTCGAATTTGAGCCGCTTCAGCTTATTGTACACTTTGGGGAAACGTTGGATTAATGCATTTACCTGTAAAGTGTAAAGCTGAAAGAAAAATGTAGAAACATGACATGTAGGCATTAGTTCAAATCCACTTAGCGACTAAAATAACCGCCCCTCACCAGTACTTTATTCATACAGATAATAACGTCGAGAATAATCAGCCAAATTCACTTCAGCTTGTTTTGTTTGGGCACAAAATGGCGAGCTAATAATAATCTTTTTGCAAAACTTTTTAAAATGTCACTTAAAAGTCACTTGAAAGACAAATCGTAAAATAAAATAAAGTTCATGAGTAACACTCAACAAAATACATACATACATACATACCGTCACGCCTTCATCCCAGAGTGGGGTAGGCAGAGCTACAGAATTACCAACAACTTTAACAGCCAGTTGTTAATTCTGTAACCACATTTTGCACATACAGGCTAAGATGTATATCATGTGTATATTAGTGACAGGTTGCAAGCCCATCGCCTAAAAATACTACAAGCCTTTAATCCCTTATGAGTATTTTAATTTGTGTTTTCTAAACATGTCATCTTAAATACGGAACCTTTGACCGATTTTTAAATAAAACATTGGCTTTTCAAAGTTTGCTGCTTATTCCACGTTTTAAAACAATACACACTGTTAAGTCTTCCAAGTTCGGACAGTTGGCTGCAATGGCCTGGTAGCCCTTCCTTGTAACATAGTTCGTGGCTAACTTCACAATCAAAGGGCCAAATCTGGTGATCATGGCCACAAACTGCTTGCTCGATTCTTTGTTCTCCTTTAAAATTATTATCTGGTAATCAAGATAAATCTCTTCGCTGTCGCCACTTCCGACTTGGTATTTATGGACTCCTGGAATGTAAATAGTTATTTATGTGACTGGTGCATAATGAGAGGCATTAATTAATACACAAGTGTTTTAATGCATACATGTGAGAAACCTGTATCTTTCGTTGCCCTGTATCTTAAATTAATGTTCACATTAATGTATCGGCAACCGATACTTTATAGTGAACATTATGATGCAACTACATCGATAACCGATACTTTAATGACATTAGCTGCCCTCTTAAGCAGTATCCCAAATTTCATAACCAAAGCATATTAAATTTTCTATTGTTAGTAATAAGGTTGATATTGCTACAGGAGTTACATCTGAGGTACTACCTATTGGCAAGGAAGGGTACCTGTAAAGTATTCATTGACCATTTGCTGCCAGGCGCGACTGACGCTCTCCGAGAGCAAGACGTCATTGATGTACAAATTATCCAGAATGACCCTCCAGCAGTCCGCGTTGAGGACATCTAGTATGGTGGGAGCCTCTGGTATCTGAAACAGTACAGAGAGACATCGGATCTTTGGTTTAAAAATAGGGAAGTTTTTTTTTTTCACAGGTTCAATAAAAGCTGATTTAAGCAACCAACAGTTTTGTATATCTATAAAATTAACCAAGATATAAGACAATAAAGTTTTTTTTTATCTCATCGCTGTCTATTTACCGTTTTAAAATGCTTGTAGCATCTGTATTTCTCTGCCGATTTTAATTAAATTTTTGGTGATGTCTTTTACGTTATTTAAAAAATATATATTTCCTATTGTACAAAGAGACAACAAATCTTTGGTTTAAAAATTTAATGGTGGTGTATGATTAGTAATTTATGGTTTAAAAGATTAAGAAAAGAGTCACTTAACCTTGAAATAGTAAACCACTCAGTCATTAATAACCAATAAATAACTATGGCATAAATATTTTTGACAAAAAATTAACCTAATGGTTGCTTACTTGTATCTTCTATGGTATTGGATTTCCCCATTATGTCCCAGTTAAAAAAACACCCTGTATAGAGGAAAACTAGCTAAGTACGGTCGGCCAAGAAAGTGGTCTACCGGTTTTGAGAAAAGTTTCTGTGAGATCTAATTATCGCTAAGGTTGACACTTGTCACTGCAAATGAACTTCAACTGTAGGGTGGTAGACCACATTTTGGCCGACTGTACATATCACTTACTAATAAATTTTATGGTTAGAAGGGATTCTCAGAGAGTTAATGGGGGTGAAGTAATTTTCGAGTTGTGAGTCACATAATTACATACAAAATTGCAAAATTGATTGGTTGCGTAATTTCATACAAAAGCCCAACTCATTTTGCAAGGAGTTGTATGAACCCGAATATAGCAGAAATTACGCCACTCTCTACTGATAAATTTACACCCGTTTCTAAATTATTGTATGCCCAAGAGACCCACCATAGTTTAAGACGTCCTTGGGCACCATGCCTTTGGATATCAAGAAATGGATAAAAAGCATTATGCTACGTACCTCCATTGTATCCGGTTGTGGGCCATCATCGTTGGTGGCTTCCTCCATTGCGTCCGATTGTGGGTGGTCACGATTGGTGACTTCCTCTGTTACCTCCGGTTGTTGGTTGTTATTGACTTCCTCAGTTGTCTTCAGTTGTGGGTTGTTATTGTTGGTGACTTCCTCCATTGTCTCTGGCTTTGGTTCATCATGGATGGGGGCTTCCTCCATTGTCTCCAGCTTTGGTTCATCATGGATAGTGACTTCCTCCATTGTCTCCGGCTTTCGTTCATCATGGATGGTGACTTCCTCCATTGTCTCCGGCTTTGGTTCATCATGGTTGGTCACTTCCTCCATTGTCACTACCTTTGGTTCATCATGGTTGGTGACTTCCACCTCTAAAGGTTTCTGTGGATCCAGCTGTGGTGGATTCATTCTACGATTGTTTTATATTTAATAGAAGTTTATAAATTTAATAAATATAGTTTGAATCTGGTAATTGTAATATCCTGTCTGTTAAGTCTGTTTAATATTTAAGCCAAAAACATAGAAAAAAGCCAAAATACATACAAGAAAAAACCTGAATTTGGCTTCGCTTTTTTACGGGTTTAGAAGGTTAAATCTATAACAACTTAATTGCTTTTATAGATCAAAATAATTAACTTATAAAAGTAAATAATTAACACACATTCCAATGAGTTAACCAATGGGATCATTACGTTATGTTTAGAGTTAGGACTTTTGATGGCAAATTGTGGTTCTAGTGTCACATATTATAATAATTAGGAAATAGCGACTCCATGGATTCTAGAACCACGATATGCCACCAATAGTCTTAACCTTAGGTATTTTATTACTTTTACAGAGTTATGATCAGAGGGCATATTATTACCTAACGCACTCGCAATCATTTTATTTTGACAATGTGAAGGTGAGTCTTGATACAAAATGTAAACAATTGTTCCACTTGGAAGCAGATAGCAAGTGCGTTAGGCAATAGCGATGCAGGATTGCAGCATTCATTATTACTGTAGGTACTTGTTTGGTAACATTTAACAAATAAAATAATAATTAAATTAGAGGGTGTACATTAAATTAACAAAAGTTATTCTCAAATAACAAAAGGAAATTAGAGGCAGAGTATCATTCATTATAGAATTAAAATGGAATTAAACCTATTTTTGAAGCATTGAACTCAACATAAACGTTGTTTGTTCTTGTTTTAATTAAAAGTTACCAAAAAAGCTAAAAAAAATGATTTTGTGCAATAAATAAGACATAGTTATACAGGTATATCTACGCAACAATATTTCCTGATATTGTTCTTTCTTGCAAAACTTTAAGAAAGATAGTACTTAGGTATTTGAAAAACCCTTTTTTTGCGTAGGAGTAGGTATATACAAATACTTTCAGACTGTAATATTGTATTAGCATAAATTAATATTAAATGAAAACATACCTTATTAGTAATGTTGTTATATACTTCTCACAGTATTTAAATATCTAACACATAAACATTTATTTATCGTGAACTAATCACAAGAGTTCGATATCGTCTTCCCGATCGACCGGATCGATATTAAAAAACTTAAACCATCAAAGCTTGTTCTAAAATAAAAAAGATTTACAAGAATCAATTAAGTATAGCATTAAGTAAATAATTCTTGATGAGAACATGTTACATTATCAAAAAACTTTTAAGACTATTTTATTTGTAATGTAAGTACTTTTTTTTTTAATGAGTAAGTTCACGGCCAAACTCTTATATATAATACTTAGACTAAGTATACCCTAGACCTAATACGACAGATTATAAGGGTAAAGACCTATTGCTACTGTAAGTCAGGGATGGATGTACCCTACATATACAATACATGGGCTTACCAGAGCGGTAAAAAATTACCCTACTTTAGCAAATTCCAGATAGGCCATATGCATATTTTTTCTATTTCAAAAATTTGAAAGCTCTCGTCAAAAGATTACAAACTGCATTTAATTTAAATTGCTGGTCTAGGAGCTTTCGTTTTTGAAATAACCTGATTTCAAAATTGACGGTGATGCTACTTTGCGAGGCCTTGTGGAAACGGTCAATAATAAATACCGCGTAAAATGTGACTTTACTCGTTATACGATATCGAGCTTAGACTGCACCGAGCAAACGTCGAGCGTCCAGTGGCGCCCTCATTGCTATTATTGTGTTTTATAATTAACTAAAGAATTTTCTTGCAATCAGACGTAACATTTTTGTAGCGCAAGTAAAAACAATTTATGGGATACGTAACAAACTTTAATAACAATTACCGTTTGAGTAGTCAGCTTAACGGGAAAAGGTGGCCACTTTTTTCTGTTAAGTTGATAACTCGAAGGTGAATTATTATATTTATTATTAAACTATGTGATATACCCTATAAGTTGAGTTTTTATTTGTAGGTACAAAAACCTACCCACAAATTTCCAGAAAATACTGTAGTTAGTTAGAAAACACAATAATAGTAATGAGGGCGCCACTGTACATCCGGCGTACGCTCGGCGCAGTTTTAATGTATGAGCGTAATCACAAAATCACTTAATCACGCTTATTTTTTATTCATACTTCGTACGCAACTTTTCTTGGAACTATTCTGTTGTATTCAAATTTTAATTAATGACTATTTCTCCTGCTAAGGTGAATTTCGGCAATAAAAACTTATTAATAGACACTCCCATGGACTTATTAGAGAAATAAGACCATGGATATCACACGCGAAGACAATGGTTGGGTAAAAGAGTATCTTCTCTAATGGACTAAAAAGAAACACAGTGGAGCTTCTGTCAAGTCTCACTTGGTAACAAGTTAGGAATGAGAACATCTCTAAATATTTTTTTTGCGTGCTTTGAAAGCAATGATCAGCAAAATGTAGTTGGCTCCTAATTCTATAGCACAGTAGATCTCAGCCAGTTCAGCCACGCACTACGCACAGTATCATATTTTGAAAAACTGAAACCAATATAAAAATAAAAAATCCCGTTAAATGAGGTAAAAAAAAAATTGTTTCTCTGGCAACCTCAAATCCTACCTCGTCTAGTGCATACTTAGTCTAAGATATATTATTATGTCATATATATATTATTTGACATTACTTTTTTTGGTTTGAGTCTTCCCAAAAGGCTAAGGGATCTGTGCCCATACTGCCATTTCATATTTATACTTTATTCTTTGCTCTTGTCAAATTGACATCACTACCATCACTGTTGCCAACCAATTTTTTTTCAGACTTATTCTGTTATTCAGATTATTCGTGCGTTCTTTCATCTTAATAATTACTCTATACAAAATGCCATTATCTCTACGTAGTTCATACAAGCAGAATTGCTTTGAGCTATGTAGCATCATAATTATTTTATTAACGCTATTTTACCTGTTTTTAACCTTGTCAACGCCAATGACGGATTTATCCGTATCCGTCATGGGTGACGATACGCTAGGCATATGTTTCTGGATGGTTTAAATTCCGCTTAGAGCTGCCAGCCACCATTGAATATTCCATATCTCCCAAACTTCCGCGGCCGCGACTTCCGGCTCCACTAATTCATCTTACTTCTTACCTTACTAAAACATGAAATTTCGGACGGTGTTTACTCAATCGAAATCATCAGTGCCAAATCATACACGGGGTTAAGACAAGAGCGTCTTAACTACATATAGTGCCCGGCCGTTAACAAGACAATCCTGATTCCTGATAGCTGTCATCGCAGTACAATTTATAACCTATACTTGCGTTTGAGATTATAATTTGTACTGAAATGACGGGTGTCAGGATTGACTTCTTATCGGCCGGGCACTATAATCTCTTTAAGTAGGTATTAAGGCTATTTTTGTTAGAGTTTGTAAATATATAGGAAAACTACTGAAAAAAACGCCATCTTTTGGTGCCATTTATTGAAAAAATATTGCTCATATTTACAACAAAACATCTATCATATTAAAGACTAATTAAATAATATACATTATTATATACTATGCATTAACATTGACTTACTTGCAAACAGATTTCAACAGTAAATTGGCCACTTTTAGAGTTATAGTCTAGATTCATATATTTATATCATGATATTTGCATTATTTCTGATTGTAACTTGTTTTGTGAGCCATCAATAAAAAAATAAACCGCTCTAATTTCAAAAGGTTAAAGACGTAAAACACTATCGTATCTGTACTCCGCGGCGAGCGGGCCCCGTAGCGGCAAATGGGCCTCTGGGGCCTTATTACTCCAGTGCAGCGTCAGGCCCTTGTGCCTTACCTGTTGGATGAGAGGGAACGGTTTACTCGCGCAGCTTTGTAGGAAGAATGTGGAACGAATCAGGACGAGTTATAGTAATGTAAAAATTGGTTTCTGCAGGAAGTGATGGATATAATATAAAGTACTAGTGTCTTACATACCTCCTTCCTTATGTACAGTCGGCTTTTAACCCTTAAATGCATAGCGTTTCGAAAATCGAACGCGTCTTTAAAGTTCATTTCCAAATTTGAATTTTGACAAAACTTACTACATAAATTCTAAGATTGAAATTTACTTACAATGTACGTTTGAAATTGAACTTTAAAATATACGATGTAGATCTGCATCATTATGCATTTAAGGGTTAAAGTAGCTGCAATCTTTTAACACCCTTGACAGATTAATGCAGCAGTTCAAACATGGTGTTTAAGTGACAAAGTACTAAAGTTCCCAGCTACTAAAACCGACCTTGTGTAGGGTTTGTCCGGATTGCTACCTCATTCAAACTTTCCGCCATTTTTCGCATTGTGTTCAAAGAAAGAAAATTCGTTAAATGACTAGCATTTAAGCATTCAATCTTATCCCTCATGGCAACACATTCGCAGTCTTTTATTGTACCTATACGTCTATTTGCCTACCAGTGGCCTGTTTTATAAAGCTACAATTTACAGGTTACAAGTTCCCATTTGACACAACCTCGACCAATGACGAGCAGCCATTTGAGCAGTGTTGCCAGTTTAAAACTGTAAAATTGTTACTTGTAGCTTTATAAAAGATAAATAATTATCACTAGCATAAAAAAAAATCACAGATTGAAAGTAACGTCACGGCCTGGCGTGCTGAATAGTCAAAAAATTATACCCATACCCAGCCACCAGTGGATATCTTTATCTGGATAAACAAATGAACGGTTAATTCAATAAATAACAAAGATGGCCGCAGACCTGGATTTCTTGTGGTAGGTACCACGGATAACTCTCCCGGCGTTTTTGCATCTCTACCTCGAAACCAGCCGCCCTCAGTATCTAGAAATAAAACCACCGATATAGCAATAGAGCGCGAGTATGATAGCGATAGCGTATGGCTATTAAGAAAACGGCAGTAAAATTTATCGCTAGGTACTTTTTAAATCGCTTGAGGGAAACAGTTCTTAGATGTGTATATTGGGAAGCCAACTCAATATATATTTAGAAGGATTGAGTGAGAATTATTGTAATTTATTGTCAGATCGGAGAAATATTGGAAAAGGGCCGAATATTAAGTACCCGAAACCGACGTGCGTGCATGACTCGATGTATGAATGTAGAATAAGTGAAAGAAATTTGTCAAGATCGTAGCAAATGGAAAGAAGTGGTCTCTGCCTAGCCGTCTGGGAAACAGGCGAGATTTAATGTATGTATGTATGTATGTACGATTGGCATATATATACATGCTTAAACACGCGAACCTGAAAATATTGAAATAGTAGGTACCTAATCAAATCAATATCGACTTTAAGGTTATGAGTTATGAACTCTTATATCTTTATTACATATATACATACCGTCACCCCTTCATTCTCAGAGTGGGGAAGGTAAAGCTACAGAATTACCAACAACTTTTAAATTACTTATAAACGTGGAATAAGCTTGGTATAGTTTATCCGAAGTTTTGTCCTTATCTGTAATTGTGACATTTGCATCTGACAGAAAGTGACAAAGCATGGCATAAACTATTACAAGCTTATTCCACGTTTATAAGTAAGAGGGTTAATCTATATAATTGTTTATTTTTTATATAATTTATAATGTGGGCCTAATTACTCGTGAAATCAGAAGGTAAAAAAATTAAGCTGAATAATATGTATAAGAATTTACCTTCATTTAATTTAAAAAAAAACACCACACGCGAAGAGCTAAGGGCCTTAAACATATTATCATGAGAATTTAACTGTGACAATAATTGTACATTCAAAATTCGAACAAGCAAATTTATAACATCATGAAAAATACGTTACGGACAATCAAAGTAATGGCAAACAGATGAAACCCGCTAGTAATATGTAGCCGAAATACAGTGCAAATATAAACTTTACGGGCACATGTTCGGTTATATTTAGGGCTGTCAACCGTGACGGATTTATCCGTCATTAGCGGTGAACCTTTCGTGCATCTATCCGTCAATAGCGCTGAAGGTTAAAAGGTTAATACAGTGTGGTGTAGCTCTAATGACCTGCACGGTGCTCATATCAGTTTCATCTAGTCGCAGCTGTAGCGGAGGCGCGCGATGCTGCGTCCCGCGTTCTGCCCCGTGCACAAGCCGCGGCGTAGCGCCGGAGCACCGTGAAACGTCCAAAAACTGTGTAGAGACAACCCTAATCACGCCATTGATAATGCATTTTCATTCATAGAGTTATAGAGTCCGAACAGTGAGTGACACAAAAAAAGGCGGCAAATTCAAAATATCACTGGCTGGTAACGCGAAATGCATGCCTAGCAACTGGATGGACTCATAATGTGACAGCTTGTTTCATAGGTAAAATTGTTGCCATATGAAGAATTTCAAATTTGAGAGAAATGCTTATATCGCCACTCGCTGGTCGGACTCTTACTGGTATGTGTAAATTTACAGAAGATGAATTAATAATAAATCAATAAAACGGGATAGCAACGCATTTTTAGTCTTATCAAAAAGTTACACTCTGTTTTTCCCCCCCGACCAAAATGAAATGAAATGAAATATTTTTTATTCCGGATACAAGGTCCATAAACTATATCATGTATCTGTCTGTGGCATCGTAGCCCAGACGGATAAACCGATTTGGATGCGTTTTTTTTTTTAAAGAAAGCTAGATTTGTCGTGCTTAAATAGCAGTTTTTTGGGCCTATTACGGTCGTGTTTATCGACCTAAATAAACGTAGGCAAATCATCTGTCACTTTCTGACCAATACGTAAGTGCGAAAGTGACGGATGCTTTATCCACCGCGACCAAGGCGTCGTAAACGTCACGGCAGCTGAGTGGATAGCATGCGATCAAGTCGCGGATCCCTTTCACTGCCATACGAGTACATATCATCGGTCATAATGTACCTATTGTTAGTCATACTTTTTTTTGTCATAACTTCTTTCAGGCTGAAGTTACAGTTTTTAATAAACGTTTATCGTGTAGATTAGTTAGGTTAGGTTAGGTTAGTTTTATAAAAATCCTGACAAAATAACCGTGTCCTGAGAAAAATGCATTATGACTTGCGAAAATTATGACTTAACACAAATTATGACTAAAAATAATTATGGCAGTCAATAGAGACCCGTCAAGTCGTGACGTTTACGGTACTTCGCTGTGATTCCGTACCGTCACCGTATCTTGAGCAACGAGGTAGAGGGCATGCGATAAAATTATGACGCTTACGGCACGTCACTGTGATTCCGTACCGTCACCATTAGCAGCGGTGAGTTCGCTCCTTAATACGGGCCCTGGGTCGTAACGTCATTGTATTGGGGTTTATATCTATTTATTGTTATTTTTATTTCGTGTTACCCTGAGACGTTGGCAGACCCTGATGCACTCGATGAGGTCTGTATCCGTGACGAGGATGTTGTCAGGCAGAGAGAGCTTCTCCAGTGTCGGGGCCAGCAACTGCAGCGCCCCCAGTGAGCTTACGTCTGCGAGGAAAAACTGGTAAACTCTTTGACTCGATTAGAGTATGTACAGTTATTTTTAATAGGTACCTCACTAGGATTGATACAAATCTTTCAGGCCCAACCCATTTTTCTTCTAATCGTTATATAACATAGGAGACTAAATTCACGTCGGTCAAAAAGTTCATTGTTTAAAAGTACCTACGTTAAAAAACATAACCATTTAGTGACAATATAATCATTGTTTTTCCTAATGTATTGTTTTTGTTGTTGTGTATCGATATTATGTTGTGTGGTCGAAAGCAGTTTTCACAATTGAAACTATTTTTTAATCATAATAAAAACTAAATTATTGTACATACACAAAAATTTTTTATTGTACTCTGATTATTGTAAGATGATGCATGTGACAGCCGTATTTCGTAATTTCAAACACTTACTTATAAGAGATGTGTTTAAAAATAGTCTTTTTTTATTTGAATTCCTGAACGGCGTCTCTATATATGTGTACCGATGTAGTTAGGTTAATGCAAAGTTAAAGAAATGAGTGTTTATATGAACTGTCACAGGCAAGATCTTAGAATAATCAGAGTATAAATTCTGTAATTTCTGCGGAAAAGGATGTTAGGCGAAAATATTTTAGATCAAATAATAAGTACATTAGGAGGACATTACGGTTTTCAAAGGGATCCAAACATTTTATTTTACAAACTTTCAGCTTGCCAAAGCGTATTCACGTATGGAACTATAACAAAATAACAGCGGATGACTTGTGGTCACACCAGTTTGTCACCCCAGTGCTATTCGCTTTAGTCGGTTATTCGTCAGAAATAATTTTTATTCCGCAAAAGTAGGTAGGTTAGGTTCGTTAGGTATCTTAAGATGCCCGAAGGGCAAATCGCTCAGAAATAGGAGCCCTGCCATAGGCAGGGCTCCGTCGAAAGGCACTGGGGTGACAAACTGGGGTGACCACGAGTCTGCACCCAAAATAACTCCTGCGCCTGTCGATGAAACGAAAATCCTGCGCAGTGATACGTTCGACTAAACAAGGGTATGGTAAACCTAAAATCCATATCCACACTAATATTATAAATGCGAAAGTGTGTCTGTCTGTCTGTTACCTCTTCACGCTTAAACCACTGAACAGATTTAGGTGAAATTTGATGCAAAGATAGTTTGAATGCTGGGAAAGGGCATATCCTATAGGATAGTTTTTATCCCGAAAATAATACCCTAAAGAGGTGAAATAGAGGGTGATAATTTGTTAGCTACGATATATAAACGACTTCCACGTGGACGGATAATATATAATAGGTAGTAGGTACCTTTGCAGGATCCGATGTCTAGAGTACGAAGTTCCGTGCACCGTCGAGCTATGATCTCGAGCCACTCGTCATCCACATTATCATTCCTGGCCAGGTAGAGATGCTTCAAACCACTGTGGCGGCCGATTGATTCAACTAATTTATAGCTCCACTCCCTTCTTGGAGAACAACCGACATCCATTCGGGTAATGTCTTTACGGTAGTAACATGGATCGTATTTAGCATAGCCACACAAAGAAAAGAGCTCTAAGTTGAGAATGTATTCCAGCATCGCATTTAAACAATTAAATATTTTTATCGAGTTGTCATCTAGCCGTAATTTAGTCATTCTTGTCCAGGTGCTCGAAGCGATTTCGATGCCACTCCATTCTATTAAAGACGACTCTGACTCATCCAAGCGGCTCAGAGTGACTGACTCTAAGGCAGTCCATTTGTAATCTAGCCAAAAATTCAGCGCTTGTTCGATAATATAGTTAGAACTGCTATTTATGAAGCCCAGTCCTTCGAAAGTTTTGTTTTTACTGAACATGCAAGAGCAAAAGTGCTGGACCTGAAAAGAGGCAGTCGCAATTTTTTCCACTTACCCCCTTACTTATAGAATAGTTTATGCCATGCTTTGTCACTTTCTGTCAGATGCAAATGTCACAATTACAGATAAGGACAAAGCATGGCATAAACTACTCCAAGCTTATTCCACGTTTATAAGTAGGTAAGGGGGTTATATTATTATAGGTAATATAAGTTTAGGTTATGTTCTGTGCAACAGGCGCGAAGGGCCAAATTACGCAAAAAAGGAGGATAGAGACCATTAGTACCAGAAACCTGTAATTTGGCATGAATATACATAATAGTCACGCCGGCAAAGTGGTAAAATTAAATCTTGGATGTATTTTTTTTTCTCCTATACAATCATTGTGTGCGGTCATGGGCTGTGAAATACCCGGGTATACCCGGTTCCTTTAAGGTATGCGTAGCACAGGTTCCAAAAGCAATCAAAAATAAGTAAAAGTAGTTTTTTCACAGAATTTATTTTACTAAAACTTTCAGATTTTACTAACGTTTTGAGTTTTGATTTTGACTAATGGTGAAATATTTAACAAATAAATAAAGACAAGTACCTACAATGCGATACCTCTGAGGTGCTTCGGATTTGTACTTGTCTTTTACTCGCTCTCATACGCTTTTTTTAAGAGTGAGTGAGAGGGAATTGCCAGCCCGAAGCACCTGCTAAGTGCTCACAGACTAATTAGATAATTAATATCGTTCAGTAAGACCGATTTCTTGTGTTGTTTCGTTACTTTTGTGTTATTACGATAGTAAAAAAATATATTATCAAACAAACAAGCATTGGGTAAGCAAAAAAAAATTTGATTAAGGTGCGTTGGGGTAAGATTGAACGGGTTTTACACGAGATAAAAGGTGTTGTTTTGAAAGTGATATTCTACCTATAATATGAGGACCAGTTACAGGAAACTATGCTTTTGGTAAAGACGACATATGAATCTTTATATTTAAACTAAAACAAGGAAGTTACTAATATGTTTATGTTTGAAAAAGTTAAAATAAAGTTGCACTCATCAGTCTCATCACAGTCATCACTAAAAAACTCACGGGGTAAGATGAATGGTGATGGGGTAAGATTGATATCGTTTTTAAAATCGTTTATATGCGCCGTAGCTATATTTGATGCATACATTCCAACGGTATACCAAAGTAGCAGTTTAAAACATTACTTAATTATGTTAAAAAACCTCACTTGCCGCTTAAATTCGATTTTCTATAAAATTATATTTCAATCTTACCCCACTTTGAGATTCGGTCGACTAGGGTTCTCAAACTGTTCTTCATAGAATACGACTTTTAGCTTGGACTATTTTAGGCGTATGAAATCTGCGGTTAAGAACGCTATAGTATCAAACATTACTTTTTGACACCTCATGATAGAAAAAGACAGATCCTATTACTATTAAGTCGATAACCGCGTTTATCATACCCACTCGCATTCAATAATAATCAAACACGATTAAACATTATTTTTATATTTCAGAAATGCACAATTACATCGGATGCGTTAAAATCACTGAATACAAATATAATTATTATTAAAATTATTAATTAGCCTAATATAGTGTCTCACTGCTGGGCAAAGGCCTCCTACATTGATTTCCACACCCCTCTTTCTGTGGCAATCTCCAGCCAAATCTTAGAATAGAGCATAACTACGAGTAGGTATGTACATACATTAAATATTCAATGAAAGTTTCAGCAATGACCCCGTTTCGGGCATGCAACATCAAAATTAATCTTAGAAACTAGGTTCTACAAATCCCCGGGCTTTTCCCCGTTTTATCTGCAGAAAAAAATATTGTGGCATCGTCAGCAAATTTACTACACGGGGAAACTCGTTTAAATATACGAGGAATTAAATTGGCCCAAGCACACTTCCTTGGGGCACCCCAAATAAAACTTTTTCAATACACGACTGCACTGGCTCTAGTTTTATTTTGTTTATTATAGTTTTCGATTTGTACAGCCGGTTGCCTATTGCTTAAATAAGTTTCAAACAATTTTAGAACATTACCCTTTATTCCGATACCTATGCTCTAGCTAGCTGTCGTAAGATTACGTCATATAAATACAACACAATCGAATGCTTTCGACATATCAAGCATTAACGCAACACAGAATTCATTATTTCCCAGATATGTTCGAATGGTCGATTTACTTTTTTGGAAACCGAACTGTGAAGGACTTATAATATTATTTTCCAAGAGAAATCGTGTTAAATTTTCGTGTACCTTTTAAAATATTTTTCTAAATGTTGGTAACAGGGCCCAAAGTTTCCCATATCAGTTTTTGAACCCTTTTTATACAATGGTTTCATGAGGGCTTTCTTTAAATCATCCGGAAAACACCCGGACTCTAGTGTTAAGTTTATTATGTGTACCAGAGGTTCCACGATATGGTTTACACATGACATGATTTAATGACTTGTATTGGTATAATATCATACCCCGCGCTTTTTTTGATTTTTAAGCTGACTTACAATCTTTTTTATTTCATGATTATCAACCGGATTTAAAAACATACTATTACAAACACAGTTAGACGTGGGTTTGTATTCGTTGCTCCCAAATGCGATCTTCCCGTTAAGATTGACATAGTGCTTATTAAATACTTTTACAATTTCTGAAGGGTTGAAATGAAACCCCAAGTAGCTTTTGAATTGAATAGATGCTGACGCTTAATTTTACAAGATTTCAGAATACCTCTTGATTTCCAATTTGGCCTTTTCCTACAAGTAGCTTTGATCCTTTCCAGCGGAATACAAAGATTAAAATGTCTATGAAAACTTTATATGCGTCTATCGCATCCGACTTTAAATAAACATCGTCAAAACTTATTTCGGCTATATACTTCATGAAAATGTACAGTCAACCAATTTGATTCCTAGGCCACTATGGACTTTGTCAACGTGACGTTGTAAACCAAATCACAGGGAGTCTCTTACGTTTTGGTTGACAACGTCACTTTAACATAGTCCAAAGTGGCCTAGAAATCAAATTGGTTGACTGTACAAATGATAATCTATTTTGCGTTTTCTTATTTCAGAATACCTTTTGGTTTCCAATTTGGCCTTTTCCTATAAGTAACTTTGATCCTTTCCAGCGGAATACAAAGATTAAAAATCAAAGTAAAAATGTCTATGAAAACTTTATATGCGTCATTCGCATCCGACTTTAAATAAACATCGTCAAAACTTATTTCGACTATATACTTCATGAAAATGTACAAATGATAATCTATTTTGCGTTTTCTTATTACAGAATACCTTTTGGTTTCCAATTTGGCCTTTTCCTATAAGAAATAAATAAAACTGATAACTAAAACATATCAAAACCCTGCAAATCTCCCGCTCGGGGTAGCGTCCCTAAAATGCTTGCAGCATTACCTGCACGGCCAGGCTAAGCCGTTGGGCAAAGAAAGACCCGGCCCTGGGATCGCCAGAGACGCCAACCAATTTATCCGAAACTTCGTGGATTAATTTTTTAGTGTCGGACGACCACGGCCCTAAGGTTTCTATTGCAACTGCCGCAAATACGTAATCGTTTGTTAAGAAAGCGTATTTGCGGCACTTTACAGTCTGAGCGTGGTCAGCGGCAGTCCCTGGCTTACGTGCAGAGCCCTGTACGCATGACGGTGCCAACGTATCGGTGCAGGTTACGTAAGTAACTTTGATCCTTTCCAGCGAAATACAAAGATTAAAAATCAAAGTAAAAATGTCTATGAAAACTTTATATGCGTCATTCGCATCCGACTTTAAATAAACATCGTCAAAACTTATTTCGGCTATATACTTCATGAAAATGTACAAATGTATTTCAGAATACCTTTTGGTTTCCAATTTGGCCTTTTCCTATAAGTAACTTTGATCCTTTCCAGCGGAATACAAAGATTAAAAATCAAAGTAAAAATGTCTATGAAAACTTTATATGCGTCATTCGCATCCAACTTTAAATAAACATCGTCAAAACTTATTTCGGCTATATGCTTCATGAAAATGTACAAATTCAAGGGTTTATCTAGTGGGTTCATTTATTGTACAAGTAATGTTAAAGTTGGCTAGCGTGGAGATAAATACATTATTTGCTCTGTCATTGTTTAGGATATTGATGTTAAAATCCACTGCTATAAAAAAAAACTTGTTAATGTGCGAGATCGAAGTGTTAATTTTATCTAAGAGAAATTCCACTTTCCTCATAAAAACGTCAAAATCACTATCTGGCGTTGGATATACGCATACAACAATGTAGTTAAGTTCAGGGATTAAGATTCCACAAGCCTCAAAATGTAATTCAATTGACATTTCAGAAATCCACTGCAAGTTTACACAATTTAACGAAGTTTTGATATGGATACATACACCTCTAGACTTTTGGGTCCGACAAAAATTTGCGGCCATTTTATAATTTTCAATTTGTAGTTTTATGTCTCATTATTTTTAAGGAATGTTTCTGAGAAACATAAAAGACGAAAAAAAGATAAAAAAAGACATTTATTCAGTAAGTAGGCCGTACGGGCACTTTTACACGTCAAGAATCTACCAGCGCTTCCCAAGAGGAGACACTGCTGAGAAGAAACGCCGCAAGAAACTCAGCAGTCAGTCATTTTTTATAAGACATCCATATTATTGGAACTCAATAAAATTTCTATTTGACTTGTTTTGAGTTTAGACTTTGCACGTTTTGGTGAAATATGTTTAGAGTATTTGTGTTTTTGTTGACAGTTTTCTTAGTAGTACAGTAAAATTTCGATGTATTATCTCAACAGCGAAACAAATATAGTACGGTATTGTACCTTTTAATGGTAATGGCGTCTGAGATTTATTGCTTGTAGTACAGTAGCCTTACGGGTACGTTAATGTTAATATTACTTTCATTCGCTTTTGAAAACAATATTACCGATTCTTTATTAACTTTACCAAACTCATTATACATTTTTGGTCTAGAATCAAATGGATTTTATTACATATTTCTCTCAAGTACATCTGTTTGCTTTTGACTTCTGGCTTTTTATTCACATTTCAAACAAATCGTAAATTTGGTACCTCTTTACAGCTTCTCTGTAACATGTAGTTTAAAACATTTACATCAATATACCGAACACATACCGAATTAACATTTAATGTTTTTAAGACACTATTTAACTCACTGAGAATCTTCATTGGATTTGTATCATGTTCCCCAACTGATAAAACTATTCAATCATCTTCGGAGAAACTAAGCTGGCTGATCGTCTCCAAGATGGTTTCAGTCGAGGCACCGGGCTTAGTGCCTGCACTAATATCATATTTATTGTAGTTACTGTCCTGTTGCATTCGAATAAGAGTCGAAGCTATTCTTATGCATCGCTCACCGCCGATCACAAACGTTTTTTCCTTTTTTTTCTGGTAATTAGTATTCTGAATTTGAATTTGTATAGGTGGTCAGTCAAAAGTACTTTATCTTAGACCTCTGCAGCGTCGGCAATCGGCGCAATATTTGGATGCAAACCAGTCAATTTATTATTCAAACTAATTCTCTTTTTTTGCTTTACAGATTTAAACCTCCTAGAAATTTAAGCGTCCTAGTCATCTCGCCATCTCCGCTTGGGTCTGCCTCGTCGTCTGTAGACGTCTCAGGGGATCCACCAGGTTCCTGCCCGGCCCCCACATCAGCTATGCCTGTCTGGGAGCGCAGGGTGGTGTTTCGTAAATATAATACGAGTATAATATAATACAAATAAAATAGCGTAGTATTAATCAAAAATATATACCCGTGAGCTAAATACACCTTTCCAGTAGGCATAGGTTTGCATTTGAAGATTGAAGGACACGTAGAGGAAAACCTCAAGTTTAAAAAGCTGTGGGACATTAAATAATAAAATTGTTAATTATATTTCTTTCTAAATGGTGTAATAGGTATAACTAGTTAGAGATTATCTATTTTTAAAGTGCGCCCTTTCCCCCGAATATCTCCACATCTAGTGTAGGTAATTCAATTTTATTGACGCAATGCATACAAACACAGAAATAAATTATTAAATGTAAGTTCACGATAAAGTCCTGCTTGATTAAAACAATGTACCGTCGAGGTTGTATAGCAAACCCGCGACGATTTGAAAGTAAAAAACACACCGTGTCAAAAAATTACAATATTTTTTTTTCACAATCACTGAGCGAACTGCACTCGCTGAGAAGCGGGGAGCTACAAAATGGTGTTCTCAATTAAGTTGCCACAAACCAAAAATGTGCACGGAATAGGGAGTAATTCGTTACGGTTTTTCATCTTACCCCAACGCACCTTACGTCATTTAAAACCATTTCATTTCATATTTCTCATAATATTTAGTGCTTTATCCTCTTAAATTCTCTATAATTTATTTAAATCTGTGGGGATTGAATGTGCATTTAATTGACATTCTCTATATCGATGTTTATAGCTGTTTATATTATGCAACAATGCGATTGGATTTTTTGCCTTTTAAATCTCTGCCCAATTTCAATATAGCGTATACGAAAAACTATGATAAACAGGGTTAACTAACGAACACCAGCGACATTTATATATACCAGGGTAAGGCCCAAAAAGTTGGGTATTCTAACACACTCAATAAAATTTTCTATGAAACTTTTAGGCATACTTTTCGTCGCACAGCGGATTTTTTTTCGAATTCGTTATTTGTATGGTTAACTTTAACTACGCTTAACTATGGTCCAACTTTTTGGTCCTCAACCACCGTTATTTTTTAGTAGTGATTGTCTTGACTCGTTGTTAGTGACATGACATATATCTATAGCTCTTAGGACAATACCATCGACCATATAAGGGAATGTCTATCATCCACCTTAGTCATCCAATGTGATATATCATAGATAAAATCATATTTACTTGACGACACGTGTGGAATGACATCCTTTTAAGAGATCTCAGGCAGTCCAACGGGTATTCGACAGCAGTTGTAGGCAGCGTCAAATTCAGGTTCTCAAAGTTTATATCAAAAAACTGAAACAAAAAGGAATAATTGGTTTAAACCACTCAATACATCTTAGTCTACTACACAGAGCTTAAATAAACCGGATAACAGCGAGTTGAATCCGCGTGAAGAGGGTTATTGTAGGTTTTTCTGTAAAAAGGTTTGTTTTTCGAAATTTTAGCCTCAGTAGATTTGGAGATAAGTAGCGGTGATCAATGTTCATCTATTTCTTTAAAGTATAAAAAAAAAACCAAATAACAAGCCATTTTCTTTGTGCTACTGTTTTTCTAGTTTGCCCCCAAAAGCGTCCCCCTTATTTAAAAATAATTTGTTTACGTTACACGTCCGTGTTTGGTTAACAGGAATTCATATGTGTACCATTAACTTAATCGGTCCAGTACATTCGAAGAAAATTGGCTGTGACAGACCGACAGACGGTTCACTAATGTTTTACCAAATTATGCATCATTTTACAAACTTTCATTAATGGCTGTCGCAATTTAATATACATGTTCGCCAACTACGAAAAATTATCTCGGTTTTACTTTTCCTACTAATATTATAAATGCCAAAGTTTGTGTGTTTGTGTATATATGTTTGTTAGTTTGTTACTCCTTCACGCTGCTGCTGGACGGATTTGCATGAAATTTGGAATGGAGATAGCTTAATATGCACCGGATATTTATTTATTTATTTATTTTAATCAAAATCTACGCGGACGACGTCGCGGGCAGAAGCTAGTAATACATATATTACTGGAGAGACCAGTAAGTGAGCAGTGAGCGAACGAGCGCTTGCTCAAAAAAAAAACAAGTAGATTAAAAAAAAAAAGAAGATAATAACAAGTTTCATTAATAATTTAATGTACTTTTCGCGATTTTAACTACAATTCTTCAAAAACACCAAAACCTAAAGTTATTCTTTACAACCGACTTCATGAAAAGGAGGTTCTTAATTCGTCCGGATATTTTTTACTACATACATCCTTCCTGGCCCTGGCATTATACCATACAAAATGACCCGGCAAAATACCTCGACTTTACCGGACACTGTCGTAGGTCACCAGGAACTGCAACTTACTTGGTCGTGTTTACTGATGGTATGGCATAATTATATGGTATAATTTTGAGATAAGTGCATAACTTACCCCGTAAATCTAAATATATAAAAGGAGAAACTGACTGACTGACTGACATATCAACGCACAGCCTAAACGGCTAAACGTAGGCACTTGAAATTTGGAAGGGACGTAGCTTAGGTACTATCAGACCATTGGAACCTTGACCCACCATAGAACTGTGTCACAGAAATGTTATGATTCAAGTCATAAGAAGTGTCAAACAAATTGTTTTATAATGTCACTGTGACACCGTTCTATGGTGGGTCAGGGTTCCATTGGGCTGATAGTACCGTATAATAGGTGCACTAAGAAAGGAATTCCCGAAATTCCCACGGGAACGGGAATTAGCGGGAAAATCTTTTTGTATGAAAAATCTAAACCGAAGCGAAGCGAGGGCGGGTCGCTAGTATTCTATATTAGGATAAATTACCCCTAAATATTATATATTTGGACAACTCACCTCAATGTATTTTATAAATGGACAACTTTCCGCTATACTCAGTAAACTTCTGATACAAATACAATCGGTGTACAATTTCACAACGAATGGCCCGATTTTTTTAATCATTTGGTCATAGTTATCTTTCTTGTCAAAATTTATATGTATCACTCGGGTATTATTATGTTTCGACTGCCAAAAGCGGTTCGATGTAGGCGTTCGTGCAGCTGCATTTCTTATGCCATAATTATGGTAACCTGTGAATAAAAAAAACCTAATAACTCGTGTAGGACCCTGTGCCAGGGTTCTTCCGGATGGCTACCGCAGTTTAACCCATTCATTGCCGACGCCACATATTTTTACTCATCACGCAGTGCCGCCGCCTTCCACGCGACGACGCGAATTCGCGTCCGCGGCATTATGTTAACATTTCATGGACGCGAGTTCGCGTCCGCGGTATTAGGTTGTCAAGGACGCAATTTCGCGTTTTCGGCATCGTAAGTGAAATTTTTGCGTCTAAAAACAGTATATGTTTATTTTAATAACCGGTAACCGTATACAATTTGTCTTTAAAAATTACATCTCGGGATAAGTTTTTTTAAGTACAGTTGTTTTATAGCAAAAAAAAACAAATAACTCGAGGACGCGAAATCGCGTCCTCGGCATTACGATTACACATACATGGGACGCGAATTCGCGTCTTCGGCAATGAATGGGTCCTGCCGCCGCCAGGAAGCAGTGTGAGTGTCGCGTTGTTAAGGCGGGTCCACACCTGTAAATAAAAAATAAAATAAATATCAAGGGGCAATGTCACACCAATTGACCTAGTCCCAAACTAAGCTCAAGGCTTGTATTATGGGTACCAGACAACGATATAAATACTTATATAGAGAAATATATAGAGAACATCCATGACTCAGGAACAAAATATTCGCGCTCGTCACACAAATATCTGCCCTTACCAACGTTGTTGTGACAATTTAATCCCGTGACCGTGTCAGTACCGTAATGTGGACGTGTTTTTGTTACGAAAATAATTGTCACACGCTGCAGTACGGTTCAATCCATTTCAAGACAATAGGTACTTTAATTTATTAGAAAACACAATTATACTATGAAGACGCCGCTGTAAATGCTTGGCGCAGTCTTAATCTTAACCCTTGTACCACCGTAGAACTGTGTCACAGCGACGTTATGATTCAAGTCCTAGGAAGTGTCAAACAAATTGTTTCATAGTCACAGTGACATTGTGACACCGTTGCATATTATTTATTATCAATAATATAACTAAACATTATTATCCTTGTTTAATATATTTTTTTGCAATTAATTAAACAAATGAATATGAGTAGAATTATAATGTTAATGTCGCCTCCACATGTATCTTTCGTCTTACCGTGCCATGAACGCTCCAACCGAAACCTGTTTCAACCTTCTTAGTAAAACCTTTCTAACCTCGTACAGTCGAGTTCATAAATATGTGTACACTTTAGTACCTTGACTATTTAATGTCATGTTTAAACTGACATGAATTGTCACAGCGATTAAAATGACAGTGTACTAAAGTGTACACACATTTATCTCGACAGTACGTACCCCGTAAGTGTTCCAGCACTACGCACTGCCAGCCGCGGCTGACGCGCTCCGAGCGTATGACGTCATAGATATCCAGCTGATCCAGAATTATCCTCCAGCAGTCAGTGATCATTACGTCCAGTATGGTGCTGGCACTTGCGCCCTGCAAAACATTATAGTCTGATCCCAAACTGACTCTCTTTGACATACTTTTACTGAGATTCAAGATCTTATATGTCTTGGAGCCTACTTACCATCATCCTACTCATATCTTATATTACATTATAGGTTACCATACCAGAGGTCCTCATTTTTTTTGTTTCGTTAAGCATTTTTCGGATTAAAGTTAATTTAATGTAAGTTTACTACAATTCGATTTCGCTCGTTCGTCCGCCCGTCCGTTGTTTTTGAGAGAATAACACCCCAGGTTACAATTAAAATTTAATGCGCAAAAACATTATACTTAGGCAGGTGAGTGGCAGGTTGTCTGGACGAGATCGCTTATCAGCGATAAGACCGCCCGTTGTTTACCTGTGTTATTTTAAATGGTACTGTTTCTTTGTTTTTGTTTGGTGTACAATAAACTGTTTTGTATTGTACCTAATATCTGTGTATGAATATAGATCCATTAATGGAAAGCCAAAATTAATGTCATGACCTCATGACCTACTGAAATGGGATAATATCCATCGCGGGCCCCCATTTTTTTTCGTTGACCCCTAGGGGTCGATATAGACCACTTTGGGGACCACTGGTCTAAACACACAGCAGTGTGTTCTGTGTGTTCGAAGTTTTGAGAAAAAGCTTACCTACTCGTACCTACCACTTTCATACGAAGCGAATTTGTAGGTACAGTCAACAGCATAAATAAGTGATCATTTATGCACCTTGTCACTTTAACGTCGTGTTTGAAATGTTATAGAAAATTGCGAAACGATTGAAAGCGACAAGGTACAGAAATGATCACTTATTTATGCTGTTGACTGTACGTAGCGTAGCGTGTGTGCGTAGCCGTGGGGTTCCGATTTCCATTTTTTTTTAATGTAGTTATTGTAAACATCTAGGTCTGTACGTTCCTGTTTTTTTAAATTTGTTGTATTGTAAGAAATATTTTCTTGGAAAGGAAAACGTAGACGTTTTTCATGATATCTACAACATATTCAAAAATCGGAAAAATCGGACTAGGTGTAAAGGGAGATCGAGAAACGTTATCGTATTTTGAATGGAGTTTTTTAGCTTCACAACCCTCTTAAGTAAGCGTATGTATGACAATAAATTAATCGAGAGCAACAAAAATTTGGAATAACGGTAAGTAATTTAAAATAGGAATATTCGAAAATTTAAAAATCCAATGTCCCGATTGTTGTGATTTTAATAATCGAATTTGTCAAATTAGTTTTTATGAAATCTGGAATAAAATATTTGAAGACCATGTAGTACCTACCTATACCTACCTAATTGCATTATTTTGATTTATTTATGTGTTAGATTGAAGAAAGAGATCGAAAGTGAGTGGACGGGTCGGAAGGGGCGTACTTTTTCGAGACAAATCGGAGAAATACTGGAAAAGGGCCGAATCTTAAGCACCCGAAACCGACGTGCGTGCATGACTCGATGTATGAATGTGGATGAAGCGAAATAAATTTATCAAGATCGTAGCAAGTGGAAAGAAGTGGTCTCTGCGTATCCCTCTTGGAAACAGGCGTGATTTAATGTATGTATGTATGTATTTATGTGCTTGCTTATTTCTTACTATTTGTTTTGTTAATTTTTAACCATGTCTTCTTTGTAAGGTTGTCTGGAAGAGATCGCTAATTACCGATAAGACCGCCTGTTGACTCACTATGTAGTTTTAACTTTAATTTTCCTGTATATACGTTACTTGGTGTTTCAATAAAATGTTTTGTATTGTATTGTAGTGTATATCCACGTGTATGCAGTCTGAGCACTTAGAACATGCTTCGGTTTTCTACATTTCTCTCACTCGCTCTTAATAAGATCGTATGAGAGTGAGTGAAAGATAAGTACAAACCAGAAGCATCATCTAAGAGCTATCGCACTGTACAGTCAAAGTCATAAATATGTTTACACTTAAGTACCTTGTCACTTTAATCGCTGTGACAATTTCATATGACAGTTTCAACGTGACGTTAAATAGACCGTCTCCGCAAAGTAAGCACTTCGTTTGCGGGGAACTGTATACGTTTTTACAACAAGATACCTTCTGATATCGTCAATATGCCGTTCAATAAATTTAAGTCCCACATCAAGCGCTGCTTGTTGGGTAGGGCATATTACACTGTAAATGACTTCATTGGTGACCAAGATGTCTTTAAATAGTGTCTGGGATATTTAGAATGTTTGTAGGGTACCTTGATAAGCATAGCCTTTAAGCAAACTGTGTATTCAAACAATCAATGTTATGTTTACTATTTGTATCTTTACTAGTTCTTGTGTGTACAAGACGCTTTTAAACGAGAACACACTGTGATGTTTCTCGCCGGACAGCTTCTTCACACAATATTACTTTTTTGTTGTCCGGCAGCATGAGCATGTCACGCTCGCTCAAAGGTCTTTGCTTACGGCGGCGTCGTTGATCGGGTCGCCACTTTCCCGAACATTTATGGTTGAGAGAGGCGATGGCTGAGATACGCGTCATACTCGTGAACGGGTGCTGTTTGTGGGGTCCGGTCTGTTCACGTTTGCAAGGACTTTTTTTTTTTTTTACTTAAATAAATTATTCTAGTTACGGCTTTTTGACGTAGAGACCTCGTCGTGTTGTTCTCAAAGATTTTTTTACGAAGTTTAAGGTTTATTGACCTTACATTTGTAAAAAAAAAATATTTTTGGTACTTTTAAGAATTTATTATTTATTACTTTATTACCTAATGTAACTTACTTTACTTAATGTAACTTAGTTTTAAGTACTATGTTATTATGATTGAAAAAATGACCTGCTGGAGTTTCTTGCGGCGCTTCTTCTCCGCAATGATGGTCTTGTCCGAAGCGCTGGTAGACTCACCCTATATTACCGACGTGTAAAAGAGCCCTCACGTGGCCTATTTACTGAATAAATATTTTGATTTGATTTGATTTTGAGACAAGGTACTAAAGTGTAAACATATTTTTGACTTCGACTGTACCTCATTCCCACACAAAGTTTCATATTCATATTCATATTCATATTCATTCAAGTTAATAGCTACTGTTGTTACACGTCATATAAATTACTTTTTTTATTTAACTTACTGTAGATGTCTCTGGCTGCGGTGTATCTGGAGTATCCGGTCTGTTGCTTTTTAAGCATGACCATGAGCTTTTTTTAAACCATTGAAAGGACATTTTAGTGTTATATTAAATTGGTTATACGGTTAAATGGATGCGAAGTTCCACTGAAAAAAAAACGTAGATCCTCATTTATGGTATATTATCTTTTGCCTTTATGATGTCCTTTTGTCATGGTTGATCCTGTCCATACCATACCTAATAAGCTTTTAAGAGAAAGACTTGATCAAATAACTTTCTATTTTATATTACCTTTTTTAATTGCAAGAGAAAAAACTAAAAACTAGAACAGGAAGGTTATATGGAAGACATCTCTTATAGTAAAGAGTCTCTCTGAGTTTCTTGCGGCATTTCTTCTCAGCAGTGGTCTCCTCTTGGGAAGCGCTGGTATATTCTTGACGTGTATAAGTCTTATCTTATAGAGATGAATTCTTTCTCTTTTCTACTACGTTTCTGCCATTCTTATTATGTTATTTTAACTATTTTGTATGATAGCGGTTACATTAATTACTAACAATAAAATTGTTTCACTATAAATCGTGACTTTCAACCTTTTTTTAAATAATGTCTCTGTCTCTCTATTTAAGAGTCATGCTCTTTTCGGGGGAGTAATCGCCAACTGCTCTGGTCCTCCGTCAACTGCTTGAGTTTCTGGTACGACCCAAGCTTAACTGTACTTTTAATAACAATGTTATTTAAAAAAAAAATGTATGTAAAACATTGCTTATTTTTAATATTGTTCTTAGTCAACTTTCTCTTATAATATTAAATAAAAATTTTTTGAAGATCCAATGTACCAGAACAGGAGTGCGCAAATTTTTCAAAATTACTCTTGTTTCATCAACATACTTATTTTTCTGTTATTTGTATCGACAATGCTGTAAAATATATTTTTGAGGACAATACTTATAATGAGTATTATATTCTTCACTTGGTAGGCCGAAATAAAGACCCCAAGTTGGCCCACAGCCTGAGTTAGCGAAACCATGTTCAATGTTCAGAAAAGTTTAACGAGGTTTAAGCAGACAGAGTAAAGACAAGTTTGGCGGTGTGTTAGCACTTTCATTGCCAAGAGCTCTGATTTTCATACAAAACAGACTTGCATAACGGGTTAGCCAGAGTGGATTAAATCCTCTCCTGTTATTGACTGCTACTGGAATTTTATTAGAGATACTAAGGCAGTATTAGGCCGCTAATTGTAAATTTGAACTTTAAATGAAACGCAATATGGCATGCTATTTAACTGGCTTTTTTTAATACTTATTAATCACTATTGCACGACTTGTTATTGTGGTTAAATACCTTTAGATACTATTTATTACTTATTTTATTTCTCATTTCATACAGTTGATCAATATTTGTCATGAAATTTCAAATACGAATAAAGCATCTACTGTTAAAGTTGGAAGGGAAGAAAAAGGGAAACTGTCAAGGAAAGAAGTTGTTCCACAAAACAATATTAACTTAACGACTTTAATTTGTAGCATAAAACCTTTTTTCTAAACATACCTTGAAAGTAAGAAGCTTGTCCTGTTATACTTATCTAGTTTTTATTTAAGTAAATAATCTTATTTATGTTTCCCTAATATTTTAACTTTTACTATTCAAAAACTTTACAGTTAAGATTTACTGAATCTTAATTAGTAGTAACGTCAAAAACGATACTTTATAATTATATTTAATATCTTCCGTTTACAGCACGTAAAATATTAATCAATCAATCAATTTGATTGATTTCATAGCGCCATCGAGACCTGTGATCGAGACTATCACGAGACCACATATCCTATAATCTGTGCACGAGACTGTCGAATCGATGATTGATTCCGCCACTGGCAAGGTGGCAAGGTTCAAGGAGACCCGTTATAGTTTTAGCAATTGTTCCGTAGACTAACCAAAATAAAACGCAATGCGGCCACTTGACATGACAGATACAATACAACCCTGTCAAACCAAATAAGCTTATATACAACTCAATGGTTAAAGCAGATTCAACTCCTTCGGTACCTATATTAAAATGATTGTAACTGCAGTAGGACTTTTATGACAGAAGCGCTTTTGTTTACCAAATTTTACGCACTCGATTTCGCATTTTGTGTTATTCTACCAACTGTCACGTGCTTGTCAGTGTCAAAATGACATTAACAATGTGGCCAACAAAACCAATAGACGAGTTTGAGTACCTAGATCAAGTTTAAGGGCGTTTTTACTAAAACGTGTATCCCAATTAAGGAACTTTGTCAGCGTCCCTACTTTGAAAATCGAAGTTCGAAGTTACGATGTAGGCTGCGTTTCCACCAGAGATGTGCGAGGCTGTGTAACGAGGAGGTGTAACGGTGTGAATGTTTCCACCAAAGATGTGCGAGGTAGCTGAGCGGTGCGAGGATGAGTATCGGGCTCTTTTTAACTAAGCGTGCGGGGTGCGGTGAGGCGGGAGCGGAGCCAGACGCCGCCTCGCACACATCTTTCCCTTGATTCCCTTCTTTTGTATGTACAAAAACCTCGCTCCGCTGAGCTGTTTCCACCAGAGCTAAGCTAAGCGAAGATAGGTAAATGAAGTGTTTCTATTGGTTCATGACAAACACATCCCTCGCCACGCATACTCGCACATCTCTTCTGGTGGAAACGGAGCCTTTAGTCTCGAATGACGACTGACAGGGATGGAGCTAACGTAACCCCATACTTACAAAGGCCTCAAATGGGAATAACCCATTGCAACATCTAATCTAGTGACGTACCACAACTTACATACATAAACTCACGCCTTTATTCCCAGAGTGGGGTAGGCAGAGCTACAGAATTTCCAACAACTCTAAAAACTTGTTGATAATTCTGTAACCACATTTTGCACACTTAGGCGAAGATGTTTAACAGTGTATTAGTGACAAGTTGAAAGCCCATCGCCTAACAGTACTACACGCCTTTATTATCTTAGTCGGCTTTTACGACAACTTGGCAGATCGAAAACCTAAAACCTTTCTAGTTCTAAGGATAAAATACCGCCCTATATTGATGCTTTATTTTTCATATCTCATACTCTTAGAACTACTAGGAACAGGGGCATTCTACATCTTAGAGGCGGTTTGAAGTGATACATGTCCACCCTAGGGAAGAAAAGTAATTGCATATTTAAATGAAGTACCAGGAGAGCAGCGGTAATTAAGAGGTGCATAGAGCAATTTACATAGCAGGCGGTACATGGTGAACAACCTATTATCTTTTCGGCACAGAGATATTTCTTATAAATAAAAAACAAATCAAAAATACACTCAAGTTTATTTACGCATCTACTTCATCTCGATCATGTGCGCAAGCTTCCAGTCCTGCGACAGCTCGACGGGGTCGTGGATGTGCGCGCCGTGCCGCGACACCACGCCCAGCTGGTAGCGCCAGAACGAGCGCGCGTCGCGGTAGAACAGCACCTCCATGCAGCGGCGCACCAGAGCCCTGCAAGGGGTTAGGAATAGAAACAGCATCAAGTCTTTGAACTCATTGCAACTTATGAAAACGAAATTCCGAAAAGCGGGGCACCTACTTTTCACTCAAAAGGCAGCTAACAGCTACTCAAGAAGAGTTTAACACTTTCATTGCCAAGAGCTGTGATTTTCGTACAAAATGGAGTCGCCTAGCTAGTAGGGGAGCCCACGACACTTGAAGTCATGGATTTTTCGTGACAGAGACAAGGGGAAATTACAAATATTCAGGTTATAATGCTCAATATCTCCGAAAGTAGTAAAAATCGCGGAACATATATGGAGGTGATTTGGGTGCCAATTAATGTCCTCTACCTCTGGACTTTCGCTTGACACTATTTCCTTGGCCACCTGTATAATAATAATATGATTTTATTTTAGACAGGCAGTTGCCACTGATATGTCAAAATCCTTGGTCGCTCCACGAATTGTCACACTAATTTAGAATGTTTGTCAAACTATTTTTTTTTAATTATTCAATCATAAGTGAGTTGGTGTCAGTTAACGTGTTAAGGGGAGATTTGAAGTTACTGCATTTATGAGTTTAGCAGAAACCTACTCTACAATATGCGGAATCCAGTCCCATGCAGAATGGGTTACGCATATTGTGCACTCCAGGAACTTACTTAGCACCCTCTAGGTCTAGTGGGCCATTGTCAAGAGCCGAGCGCAGCAGCGGAGTGGCCATGTAGGCTCCGAGTCCAGTAGCGATGGCAGCATCTTCGTACGCTGTTCCCAGTTTGTCCACAGTGCCCAGGAATGGCTCACCGTCCTGTAAAAATATAAGTCAATACTTTAAAGAGTAAAAACGCAAACATTTGGCAGATTTGCTTTGCTGTCAGCAATGGCTCGAAGCACCCTGAAAATCCCTAAAACATTGTGGGGAAAGTAACCATGAGTAGCACAAAACGAACCAGAGAAAGAAGGCTTGAATGTCTTGTGTGGATGCACTTTGGCTTAAATGTGATGATGATGATGTAGTTAAAGTCTTGGTAAGGGCTTGGCCTAACCATTTAACTTTAACCTCTAGGGCCAACAGTTAACTTAGGTAAGGGTTAGGGTTAACTAAGGGAAAGCACATTTATATTCTTTGTTTGTATCAACAACCTAACAAAACAAGCTAACCTGTATCCCGCCAACAATGTAGTTGCTCCACAGGGGATCCATCTTGCTGCGCTTGTTGTAGAGTACACGAGTGAGCCAGCAGTGCAGTGACTTCGGCTTCAGCTTCAGCCCGTCTCCCATGCACTTCTCATCAATACTGAATATGGAAAGGTGGAATATTGTTAACATACTTCAAAGTTAGGCAACATTCAGTTAAAAGGTTATCTTCTGATTATAGCTCGGTTTTAATGTTGGTAAATACAAAAAATTGCATTGTTTTTTTTCCAGATATCTCAAATTCTATAACTTATTGATTTATGAATTTAAATAACAAAAACATTATTTATTCAGAAGTTGACATGTTTATTTACATAAAACTTGCTACAAATACAACTTACATTTTCTGTTCAATAATATCCTTCAAGTACTGGTAATCAGCATAGTCCCCTCCATTTCCGAGTAAGATCTGATCATTGACTAAGGAGACACGAGGGCAGTCGCGGAAACGCGCCAGCGATCCGTATGAGCCAAGCATGTCAGCAGCAATCACGCAGCCGTTGTCGTAGCGGACTCCAATCACCGTAGTGGTTGTAGTGATTGGAGATGCTGAACTGAAGATGAAAATAATTCACTTACAAAAGAAAGAAGGGTTCATTGTATGAGTGGTTCATTGTGTAAGTACAGATTTATCTGAATACATTTGTGCTACATGGATTTAGCCAAGATTTAGCAAAAAAATTGGAATAGTTGCAGTGCTTAATATCTTTCGATCGACTTTTATTTATTTTTCTGTGTTGAGCTCAAAATTGTATATTTAGTTACCTAGGTAGTTTTAAGCTAATAAATATTTCTAAGGTTACTTACTGTGCTTTGAATTCTTGAACAGTTTGAGCTCCCTGTTGGAAAGAGGATGTGTTACCCGGAAAATTGTAGAAAGCGCCCGGCGCGGGCCCGTTCTGCCAGAACGGTGCTGGGTTCATCATGTCACCCATAAAAGCCATGGTGAAAATACACTAAAATACTAGTTAAATCGTTCAAACAAGTAAAGATTATTAAGTCTTGCAAAATGCAGGAGAATGACAAGCGGCTACGAAAATGACAAACATATTTTCATGATGTTCCGTTTTTTCTAAGATGGCCAACCATATAAATTAAAACCTTTTTTAATTGATATCACGAAAGAAAGCAACTCATGAATTTCTTGTTTTTTTTATTAATTGATAAAAACAAACATTAAAGATGTAATAATTACCAACAGTGTTGCCAACGAATTATCTAGCTCCCCACCAGAATCAACTCCTAAAACCACCAGAAAACCACTAACAAAAAGCGTGCTAACTTTCATAACCACTAAATTTTCCGCTAACTTTATTTTTGGACATAACGAAAGAAAACAATGTGTTTAAGGTACATTTATTAAAAATTAAAAACTTTTTTAATACAATATATGTCATGAAATTATTAATTCAATTCAATAATAAAATGTCGTCTTCTTCTTCTTCAGATGAACCATTTTGGTCTGTACCATCATCGTCGATTTCCGACTGATACGATTCCTTAGTGCCAATTTGTTTGACAACATTTGCTGGGATTTCGTAGTTGTTGCAGCATTTTCCTGCTAACTTCATACCGCAGCGTACTCTTAAAACAACACACGACTCCTGTGATGTGACACGACCCGAGTCCGAAAAGTACAAATTGGCGAACAAAGCATACTTAACGAGGAATGCCCGCGAATAGTGTAGTATAGTATTTACTCACGAGGTGAAGTGTTGCCTGTACGATAAAATTATACTCTAAAAATTGCGATAAGAAAATATATTAAAAAGTGTAATTCGACTTTATGGTCGGCGTTCTAGTACCTAATAACAACTATATTCTACGTAATTCTTAAATTCCACTAGACAAATCCACTAAACACTAAAAGGAATTTTTGCACACTAAAACTGAAGTCCAATCCACCAGTTTTAGTGGAAAATCCACTAAGTTGGCAACACTGATTACCAAGTTGTGTGCAGGTAAATTTGTCATTCGAGTTAAGGACGCAGCTTACCTGAAACGGAACGTTTGGAATCCGTTTAGGAACTACTTGCATGTTCGTAAAATTTAGTTTCCTAAAAAAGAAGAAAGAAAAAGTTTCAACATATAAACAACGTAGGTATTCTACGAATCAAACAACGTATTCTAGGAATCAAGTGTCACTTATACGGTTTCCTATACTTTTTAATTGCTCGTCAACATTTTGGCTTGCACTTGCACTAACTTCATGTCAAACTGTGACAACTATTTCTGAACGAAACGTTATCCGGAATGCGCAACTAAGTTCACGTTCTTTCAGATTCCTCTTGTAAAATTGACACAACAAAATGTCTAAGAGAGGTTTGTGAAATTATAAAATATCCATTTAAATCACGTTGTAAAGTGTATAATTTACTTAGCAATTATGTGAATGTTGTGACTAGTGTTACACCCGTTGTGATACCATGTATATTTTCTTAATTCCGCTTTTGCGTTAGTGTTTTGGTGAAATGTAGCAAGACATTTAAAGTTATGATTTCTCTTGATTTAAGGACGTGGTGGTTCCGCGGGAGCCAAGTTCCGCATCTCGCTGGGTCTCCCAGTAGGCGCCGTTATCAATTGCGCCGACAACACAGGTAAACTTGTTTTATTCATAAAACAACTAACCTCAAAACTTAGCACGTTCGGGACTGAAAACTGATGATGATGTTTTTCTAGAAGTACACACAGTGTATTGATTTATGATGATGTCTTCCTTGGCTGTGTCTGAAGTTATTCAGTCTCTAATTTCCAAAAAAAACTAAATTCTTTGTGTTACGAACATAATAAAACTTCATGTGTCATGTCATTATTTTCAGGCGCTAAGAACCTGTATGTGATCGCTGTGCAGGGCATCAAAGGTCGCCTGAACAGGCTGCCGGCGGCCGGTTCCGGTGACATGATCGTAGCCACTGTTAAGAAGGGCAAACCTGAACTCAGGAAAAAGGTAACTTTTGCAGCATAAACTTTGTTGCCTTTATTAGGAACTGACATGAGGTTTTAAAACTTGAATAGTGGCATTATTCTAAAGGGATAATGCAGTGGTAAACTTTTGAATCAAGTTGATATTTCAATGTTGTTACAGATGTAGTGAATAATCCTTTCCCATCGTTTTTTGTCAGATATGTTCGTATTTATCTATAGTCTATTCAGAATAGGATGGGTACGGCGACACATGACAGTTTTACATTTTACGCAAAAGCCGTTTTAACCAATCCAGCTGTAAACAAATTTAAAAAATATATATTGCAAAGAAATTATTTCCAATAAATTAGATTTATCGTTTTTCGTAATATAATAATCAAGTTCCATTAAATTACGTGTTTATGTAGTGAAAATAGGTCAATAAAATAATTACACTGCATCTTCCGATACGTGAATGGAACTATTAATAGAGATTGGCAACACATCTGTCATCGACCGAATCGAACCGCCATATTAACAAATCGCTTCACTCGCGTCACGATTATATTGAAATAAAGAACATCTAGTGCTTTATTTAAATTTACGTGTAAATTATTTTCTTCTGACATTTATTTAATGACTGAATTAACCATTCATAATTTGTGTGCAATATAGTTTTAAGAAATAAAAAATATTGGCAAGTGCATAAAGAATCGATTATTTTCCCTTAGCAAACGTAATCGATAATCGTCAATAATCCTTTCAATTTCACAAGGCGACAACACTTTATCTGCCAAGTGTCATATGTCGCCGTACCCATCCTATCCTGAATAGACTATAGCTTTCTCAATTAGCTTCAGTACCCATCATTAAGCCAGCTAAGAAAGCAAAATAAATATGAAGTTATTCGACCAAAAACAATGGGAAAGGATTATTCACTACATCTGTACCTTAAGAGTAGTTACAAAAGGAGTTTACAATAGAAAAAATACCATTATTTAATAGATTAGTTCTCGGGCGGATTCCCTCATTTTATATAATTCCTACGCTACAAGTGTTGGTATTCCAGGGGATTTTTTTGCAGTGATGATATACCAAAGGTTTCGCTAATATTTTTGCCTGAACTGTATCATACAGTCTGATGATATGCCTTGGCTGACTGAGCAATTCAATTTCCCCATTGGTACCAAAGTTTAATTTTCTTTGCATTTGTTTATACTTCAACTGTTCTAATTTGATATAAAAAGTACCCGACGTCTGTTCCCGGCAATGTTCTAAAATCCACATTATATAAAATAAATAAATATCATATCAGGGGATAGTTTCACACAAATTGACCTTATCCCGAACTAAGCTCTAAAGTCTATACTTGTAGGCATTTAAAAATATGTAAACAAAACAAATATGTAATTTAAAAAACAAATATATATATGTGTATGTATATGTGTGTGTGTGTAATATGTAAGCAGAACACTGATACGTCAAAGTTCGATAAAACAGTTTTGATTGGCTGTTTAACAATGTCACATGGTTTAGATTGTTTACATTTTTTTAAATACCTTAAAGCATAGACTATAGGCTTGTACTATGGCTGGTATGGGGTGGGCAATGAATAAATGTGAATGTGAATAAATTTACATACTTAGATACATAAAACACATGACATAGATATCTTCCCTATAGTCTATACTTGGCATTTAAAAAAATGTAAACAAAACAACCACGTGATATAGTTCGTCAGCCAATAGAAGTAGACAGTGTTCGGCTTCTATTGGTCGTCGTACGTCAAAGTTCGACAAAACAGTTTTGATTGGTTGTTTAACAAAGTCACGTGATTTGAAATCTTTACATTTTTTTAAATACCTAAAAGTATAGACTAGGCTACAGTGTCATTGTGTACATTTATTGTTTAAAACCCTATGTAAATGTACCAGGTACTTTGTACAAGCTTTATAACCAAAGAGATTCAACTGAGTGATACGCTAGGAAATATATTAAGATTATAATCATGATATTAAGTATTTTTTCGTCAAAAATGCAATATGAATCCAGTAATAATATATATTGAACGAATAATCCAATAATTATACACTTGCATGCATAATTTAGGTAGGCATTATGTAGGTGCAAAACGAATTATATATATTTAAACATATTAAATACTAAATTTGAATAGGTATCTAAATCATTAAAACCCATCTACAATAAATAAATAATACAACAAATAAATAAATATAAATATAAATTTGTTACAATAAATAAATAATATCATAATATATTAAAATAAAACAAAATTTCATAGTATAAGGCTCATGTCCTTGCACACATGCACCAACTGCCGCATCCATGTTCACCAGCGTTTGTTCGTAACTCGTGGGTAAACATCTATTTTACGCATGCACTCGCTATCGGCGGCTAACGTGTATGCGCTGCATTAGCCGCCGAAACTTTATCATTCTACCCACTTCCCTTCTGTATTTCTTTCCGCAACAAATAACTGTGTATAAAATTAACACCGTCTGCACGCTAGTTGTAGTTTTTCTTTAGTATTTACTACATATAAATATTATTTAATTCTTTATATTTCTCATGTAAGTGAATTTGTAATTCTTTATGAGAATAAAGTTCTTAAACCACAAATACAGTCATGTGTAATACATAGGTAATCATCATAAAATAAAAATCATCATGGTCATGAATAAAATAAAAATAGACTTTATTTTCTGAAGCTTATTTACTTGGGTTTGGACTTTTGGTGGCTTATTGTGGTTATATATTCCATGGAGTCGCAATTTCCTATTTATTATAAACTAGCTGTAGGCCGCGACTTTTGCGCAGAAAAATAAAAGAGCCTATGTTCATCATAGTGCTAGCGGTACACCCTGAATTTCAGTAAGGTCTGCAAATAGTAAGGTCAGAAAATCAGAACGATTGGTCTTTAGGCCGTAAGAATGAATTTGACCAGTAGCACGAAAAAAAAAACAAAGTGGAGGAGTTATGACGTCATATTGCTTTTGTACGGGAATTATTATTTTTTGTTCTGAAACCTATTGTGTGTGGTATCTTATGAAAGAGCTTACTAAGCTGATTCTAAAAAATATATCACGTCACTATATTTCATTCACTTGTTTTAAATTAAAATAAAAATCATTTTCAAAATATACCAAGTTTGGGCTCCTCCAGATATGATACGGTTGAATTATTATTTGTAAAATATACCTAAAATTATATGTAATAGCCTCATATCCAACTCCATGAAAGCAATTTTTAAAATATTTACATAAAATCACAATTCGGTAAACTTAAATACCTAAGTAGAAACGAAATCGAAATCTGCAGCCACTTCTATAAAAATGTGACCACAAAAGTGTTTTGGAACAAACACCCAAATAATGACCCATTTATAAAAAGTTCAATTTTTGACAGGTCCAGTAGTTTCAGATGCTGTTCAATTCATTTTTATTATTATTATAAACATACCACCTTGGTCTTCACCAAGTTTGGTCTTCACCAAGTTTGGTCTTCACTATTGACGTATTTCAAAATAAACTAAATACATTTTTAGTCCTGTCCATCTATACTATACCTACTGATATTTCTTTGTTTGTAACGCTTTCAAAGCGGAGTTATCTTTTTTACCATAATTCATTTAAACTGGTTCAGCAATTTAACAAATGAATGCATTTGGAAATGTCGCACGGAGTTATGACACTTATGACTAGTGTTGTAAAGGGCTAGAGTTCTTGGAGCCCTTTTTATTACGACTCTGAACTCAAATGACCAGACTGTCGAGGCCTAGACTCAGTACATAGGAATCCCTTTATTCCATAACTTCCAACTAAGCAAGTCTCGCAAACTAAGCGAGTCTCGCATAGGCCTAAAGGCCCTTTTGGTGCGTTCGAGTCCTTCGGTGAAACGAGTCTTAGTCGAGCCGTATTATTATATGAGCCCACCTTCAATGATGATACTTACAGTACAGTTCTTAGTACGGCAAAACTAAAGCTAAACTGTAGCTTAAGTAGCTGTTTAGCTAGACTAAGAGTCCTATTGTGAATCTAGCCGAGAGTTTAACTTGGAAACTAATAGTCGCTGTGAAAAAACTCTATAGAGAAAACTCGAGTCACTGGACTCACACTCGATAGTTTACTCACCACCAACAAGACTCAGCACTCTTGAGTCTTTGAGTTCACCGAGTCGTCTACTAAGTGAGACGAGTGTACAAAATAATTACTCCTGAACTCGAGTCCTTATGACAAGAAGGTCTAAATCAAGATGGTTATGTTTATAATATTCATGAAATAGCATCTCCATGGATTCTAGAACGATATGCCACCAAATGTGCTAACCCTACTTAATGGTAAATGTGTACAACTCAAATAGCTGGTCGTCATTAACAAAAGGAAACGTGTAACCTGTAAATAGTAATTTGTAGCTTTATAAAACACCACTGGCATCTAGTCCCTGAGAGGGCCTTCTAGACGGTTATCAACAAGCCTTTCTTGAAACCAAGTCAAAATAAGACACTGTTTCACTTTTTTTTTCTGTCCACAGGTAATGCCTGCTGTGGTGATCAGGCAGCGGAAACCCTTTAGGAGGCGGGACGGGGTGTTCATATACTTCGAAGATAATGCGGGGGTGATAGTGAACAATAAGGGAGAGATGAAGGGTTCCGCCATCACCGGCCCCGTGGCTAAGGAGTGCGCTGACCTGTGGCCCCGTATCGCTTCCAACGCGAGCTCTATAGCCTAAAGCTAAATATATGGTTAAGAAAATTATTTGTTTTAATTTTGAACCCTGCGTTTAAAATTTTATAAAAAAATTGTGACACCAGTATATAATTTATGGTGTGCTGCAATTGTATGCTGATATGATGTACAGTCGGCCAAAAATGCGGTCTGCCACCCTACGGTTGATTCATTTGCACTTCATGATAAAAGTTCGATTTTCCCTAGCAATAATATTATGGCGGTGATAAGGGACAATCTTAGCGATAATTAGATCTCACAGAAACTTGTCAAAACTGGTAGACCACTGTCTTGGCCAACCTGGGTAGTGATTCTCTGAACAACAACGGTCGGACGAACGAGTGAATGTCCATGCGGCGAGTTTAAGTAGTCCCGTCAGTGCGAACAAAACACATTTTAGCGCGTGCATTTTCAATTTAGCAGCATGGTTTCTGCCGATAGATCGAACTTATAAGGCTGCTTAATTGAAAATGCACGCGGTAAATTTTGCTCTGTTCGCTGTTTTTGAGAGAATAACCCCCTGTACCAGGGAAGGAAACAATGGGCATTGACCTTGGCTCCGTGAAGGAGTATACTCTGTACCGGAGCCACTTGAAACTCTTGAAACCAACCTTTTTTTATAAGTACTATTTACACAAGGAAAAACGCCTAATTGCTGCCGGCAACGCTTATAAGCGTTTTCTGGACTTTGCCCTAGTGCGTTTTTAGTTAACGAGCCTCTTTTAACCCTTGGTATTCACATCTTCACGCCTGTACTCCCAGAGTGGGGTAGGCAGAGTTACATGACCACCTTCAGCTTTAAAAACTTGTTGATAATTCCATAACCACATTTTGCACAATAAGGCTGCGTTTCCACCAGAGATGTGCGAGGTAGCTAAGAAGCGCGAGGCTGTAACTAGGAGGTGTAACGTGAATGTTTCCACCAAAGATGTGCGAGGTAGCTGAGCGGTGCGAGGATGTGTATCGGGCTCTTTTTAAATAAGCGGGCGGGGTGCGGTGAGGCGGGAGCGGAGCCAGACGCCGCCTCGCAACACATCCCTCGCACACTCCCTTTTGTTTTGTATGTTCGAAAACCTCGCTCCGCTGAGCTGTTTCCACCAGAGCTAAGCTAAGCGAGGATAGGTAAATGAAGTGTTTCTATCGGTTCATGACAAACGCATCCCTTGCACATCTCTGGTGGAAACGCAGCCTTAGGCTAATATGTTTCCTGCTACTTAAGACATCGTCATTCTTGATTGATTTGATATGTAGTCAAGTTCACCGACATGTATAATATATACCAGTGTCGAGATTATGTACACAGACCTTGTCCATTTTTTGCAACTTTGTGTGGATATTTATGTTAAATCTAGACTACAAGAACGTACAAAAACATAGATGTCTAAATTATTTGAGTGCAAATGGAAAACTGATAGGAAACTGGCATAATATTCGGTTTTGGAGAGAAATACTGGATTTGATATAATAAAAAAATATATGTTCAAGTTTACACGTTGACGTAAGAGTTTACTCAGAGTAGAGTAAGAAAAGTTTGATTCACCTTTTCTATGGATAACTTCTTGCAGAAAGAAGAATTTCTTAGATTTAGAGGCTTAGAATGTATAGGCAGTATAGTCCGTTTATATACTAAATAGACATTCCGTTGTGTTCTTTAATAGACTTACATAATATACTTTTACGCCTGTAATCCCAGGAGTGTGTACTGTAAATTCTGAAAATCGATTTTTCCAAGTTGCGATTAATACCATTCGCATATTTTACCACTTTATTTTTTCTCAATAGCTACTTTTCCCGAAGGGCTTTCTAACCATTCGCATATTTTACCACTTTATTTTTTCTCAATAGCTACTTTTCCCGAAGGGCTTTCTAACCATTCGTATATTTTCCCATTATATTTATTTTTCAATTGGGTTCTTCTCCACTGCTCGACTATCATAAATATGAGGTAGGTTTAGGTTATGTTAGTTTTGCAGCAGGCCCGGAGGGCCAAAACCACCCAGAAATAGGAGCTCCGCTCAAGCGGAGCTCCGTCGACTCTGTTAAATTTAATTTTGATATTAAAAACATTGGTCAGTTGAGTTGGTTGAGAAATTAGAGAATTAAATATAGTCGGAAAAAATGCGAATGGTTAGAAAGCCCTTCGGGAAAAGTAGCTACTGAGAAAAAATAAAGTGGTAAAATATGCGAATGGTTAAAAAGCCCTTCGGGAAAAGTAGCTATTGAGAAAAAATAAAGTGGTAAAATATGCGAATGGTATTAATCGCCACTTGGAAAAAATGATTTTCGGAATATACAGTACACTCTCCCCAGAGAAGGTAGGCAGAGCCTTACCTTAATTTAATAGATTTGTTTGTGAAAATAACGCTCCGGCGCACATAGGCGTATTTCGTAAGAAAACCTGGCCAAAACTATAATTTGTTTAATTTTTATTTAAAATGATTTTGATTTTATATTTAAGTAGATTTAGATTGAAAAATAACTCAAAACTTATTATATATTAACATATAATTATATGTATGTATGTATGTATATAGTAAGAATAGAAAAATAGTTAATAGCTTCCCGAAACCAACAGTTCCTCTTATTCCTCTTCTTCTACACATTCTTGCCGTAAATTTTCGATTTCCATTGGCAAAAGAAACTAAAGTTTCCTTTGAGAAAGGCTCTCTTTTTCGTTTTGCTTTAGAACACTCACATGATATAAGTGGATCAGAAGTTAATAGTAATCTATTTAAAACGTCCATATTGCAAGCTGTTCTACAAAATTTCCGAGCATAGTTTTGTCTGTATAGTCGAAAATGCTTGTTAAGAGCCTCAGCTGCTTCCTCGGAAAGTTGGCCGATTGGCAATAGTGCATGTTCAATAATTGTGGGCCCATAATATGTATCAATATTTTATGTACCGTAGGTGTCATAGGGTACCATCCGTATTGATTTACATATAATTCGGCCGTTTCTTTGCAAAACGTAGTCAGTTTTGGTACATCAATTCGGGATCCGCATTAATGTTGCCAGCTTCTCGTAAACTCATCTGAGCCGCAAAGGTTAGTTCTGTTACGGTGTGGTTTTCCCTTAAATCTTGAGTCTTAAGCCTTTTACTGCGATCACTACATTCTTCAAATGACTTTGACGGCCTACCAGTTTTTGGATGTTTCCATAATGGTAAACTTACTATGCCGTTTAGCCATTTTTCATTGCTTTTTAGAAATCTGTCTGATCTATAAGATGCACTACTCCACTTTTGTTTAAACTCTGATTTAAAACGGCTTAAGGGACGTCTAAACTCATGTATCTTGTCTGGTGGACAATTGACGATATTTACTACACAATTTTCCATGTAAATAAGTTTTTTATCCAAAGAATGCTCTGTACAGCCTTTAATATACTCAAAAAGCTCTCTTCTTTTAATTTTCTTCACGTTCATTTCAAGTTCTGTAAGAAACCAATCTCAATAACCACGGTCCAAAATTCACGATAAATCAACTAGTTCCGAGGAAAAACAAAAAAAAAACAAAAAGGCGGATGTAGGCGGAATGTTTTTCTTCACCAATCGATTCACCATAGTCGGTAGTTTATTTAGAAGTACTAACTTTGCCCCGGCAATGCCCGGCAGTATAACTAAACAACTATCTTTTAAAAAAAAAGTGATAAATTAAAAGTAATATGTTGGTCATAATTTAATGACTTATTACTGCACAAATATCAACTCCCAATCTCTATAATTAAGCTTAAAATAAAGTTCTCACCTTAAACTGTAGGATGCAGACCAAAATAAAATCCTAATAGGCAACAAAACTTTAAAATTCTTGCATGGAGTACTGTCTGTAAATACGCGTTAAGAAGAAATGTTTATGCAAAGACCTACTCAGTCAACTTTGAACACGAGTAACTGATAACAGAACCATTCACACTAACAACTAAGACTGCAATTGAGTGTCATAACTATCATACTATTAAAAAAATAAAAAATATATGCCCTCAATAAAAAAATAAAAAAAAGACTTATGGCCAGCTTTTAGATTGAAATACCCTTATGTGCGGCGGTTAGGATAAGGTAATGATGGTCAAGTATGTAAAATAAACAATTTTATACTATTTTTATTATTTATTTCGTTCAAATGTTACAAAAGAGGTAATTCCCTTTTTTGAATGGGACGAAAATTGGTTAACACACAAGTCAACCCAAAAACACTGCCATATTATGTCTTCGAGATTGGTTTACAAAATAACTTAAGTATTTCGTCGACGAAGTGAGAAGTGATCGTATTTCGTCGACGAATTGACCGGTGATCATTACTTGTCCTGTATGTATTGTCACAACAGCTCGGTTCTGTTTTTTTGCCTACGAGCGTTCGGGAAGACGGTAATTCGTCGACGAGATCGCGAGTGATTTATTGAGTAAACAGTAACATATTATGCTAAAAGAGCGAGGATGATCGTAGCTGTAGTTAACCTAGACGCACTGAGTTTGTATTCTTAAGATAGATTCAATGAACAGTTGACGAAAATGCAAAAAAAAAACGTGTCGGGATGATCATTTTAACTGAAAATGAAATGGGTTTATTGCCACTTTGGCCACAACTTATTTTTTTTTAGCTACTCCGCTTCCTTAAGTGCCTTTTTTTGAGCTTCCTTCATTTTCTTCCTTCGTGAGCTACGTTTTCTATTAAGAGGCACGCTGCCTAAGAGTTTTCCAGATTTCTGCATAGCAAGAAGCTTAGCCGACTTAGACTGAAAAAAAAAAAGTTAAAAAAATTAATATTGGGCAATCTAAAACAAATTGATCACTTCCCAAACTACATTTTAGAATCGTATTATCGATGCAACGATTTATTTATTTATTTATTTATTAAGGATTACCAACAGATAATACATCGTACAAATTCTTAATTCTATATGATATACATCCCAGGTTGATGCTTATCTACTTATAGGTAACCACAACTTACACATGCGTCTAGGAACCTACAAAAACGAATACAAACATAACATAAAACTCGTAGATTGTTTAGAATGGTGAGGACCTGAGATACTTCGATATTTTCCTTTTGAAATTTTTAAGATTATCGTGAAATATATCAGCTTCCACCGAGCCTGGTAGGTGGTTATACAACTTCATCATTCTTGACAGTGGTGAATTACGGCCTAAATTAGTTTTAATAAGCTTATCTCTAAATAATTTATAAGTACCAGGACGAGGCAATCTTGCTGGCACCGCTATTCTGACCTTACTCAAAAGCTCTGGGCAGTCTAATCCCTTGGCGTATAACGATTAACGATTGTATTAAATATGAAAAACATCCGACTACTTTCGCTCATAATTCGAATATTTGGGTTAATCCAAGATGGCGTTAGTGGCCTACGTATCGGTACCTCTATAAAAATATTGTTTTAAATTAATATTCGTCGAGTTTTACAGTAAAAGTTATAAAATTCTGTGAAATAACACCCTAAACTCAAGTCAGAACGTTATCTAAGTGAATTGTAAAGTGTATGTATTGTTTTTGTGCTGTGTAAAAATTTATTCTGCAAGTGTCAACTACTAGACAAATTGAAGACGGTTAAAAGTTTTAAACGTTAAAATGTGACTTATTGTAGTGGAAAAGTGCAATTCAAATCGTTATAATAAAACATATGTCCATTGTCTAATACCTAACCTACTGGAATATACATTATCTCCCGGCATCCACATTAAAACCCATTTAACATTGAGGTGTAATAACAGTTTCGATCAAGGTGCACAAACTCAGTTTAAAGTTGCAGCTACAAAGTGATAGAATTCATTATCAAAGGGTGTTACCATTGAGGTAACACAAGTAACAAAAGACTTACAATATATTTACTATTGTGGTATTGTTTATTTCCAAAATAATATCGTTGTGAACATTAATTAATAACAGCGCCATCTAGCACAGCGATATCAGGAATTATCACTAATCAATTACTTAAGTGTAAGCAAGCTAGCATTACATAGCAAACTGCAGCAGTGTGACAAAGATAGTTACATTTTCGTATTCTTACTCAATTGGGGGTGTTAACCACGATCTGCCAGCCTACTAACAGCGTTATCTTTCCGACGGCAAATTTTAAACATTTAGGCCTACAATTATTCTAAACAAGCATTATAATGATAATTATGTTCAGCGTGTCAGGGCGAAATACGCGCAAATTCGGAATTATTGAAGTGCACATTGTGCAAAAGTGACTATCACTACCAATGTATGAATATTACAACAGCGTATTACAAGTCCAACATTAATGAATTAATTAAAGGCTGGCGCTGCACGCCCTGCGTAAATATAACATTGCGCCGTAAAAACGACAGCACTCCAGTACGGAGGCAATTCGACTGCTCGGCGCTAGATGAAAGTACCATGTCCGTTGACGATGCTCTGCAGGGAGACCAGGCTTCAGTGTCCCAAGTCGGTATCGGACCAAATGAAATGAGTCAATGCGCCCGAAACATATCACCTCAAGGGAAAGATGATCCTGTCACCATGAAAAAAATCAGTATTCTGTTAGACGAAAAAATTCACACCTCGGTCTCCACCATTATAGAAAGAAAATTGGAAAATTCACTTGCCTCATTCATGGTATCTATTCGGACGGCGATTCAGGAAGACGTTAGGAAATTAGTACAATCAGAGATCAGAACAGTGGTTAAAGACCTCGAAAGCAACTTCACAGCTACCACGGATTTCCTTCAAGCGGAACAATCTACGTTAAAGTCAGAGTTACTTAATAAAAAAGAAGCTATAAAACATTTAGAAGCTGAAAACAGTTTTCTACATGCAGAGATACGTAGCCTGAACCTACGTATGTCTTCCATTGAAAATACGTCCCGCAGCTGCAATATAGAATTACAGGCAGTTCCTGAAAATCGTTCTGAGAATGTCTTGGTACTGTTTAAACAACTATGCTCCACTATTGGCCTAAACATGGAAGACTCGAACGTGCTGGGTTGCAGAAGAGTTGCCAAAATGGATGCTAAATCGACCAGACCACGGAACATACTGGTTACCCTACCCTCCACCAGGCTTCGTGACACCGTTTTGTCGATGGCGAGGCGCTACAACAAAACAAAATCCAAAGATGCCAGCCAACTGCTTAACAGTACGCACCTCGGCATCACCGGCGAGAAAACGAGAATATATGTAACTGAGCACCTTTCGCCGGACTGCAAATCGCTTTACGCAGAGACCAGAAAAGTAGCCAAAACAAAACTGTTTACATATGTGTGGGTGAGGTTCGGTAAAATTTATGTACGTAAGAATGACGAATCTAACTGTATTCATATTAAAAATTTGGATTGTTTAAAGAAATTGAAATAATTTTTGTAATAATGTTAATTTAATTTATATATTTATCACGCATTTATTTGGACTTTTAAAGAATAGTATAATGATTGTTTATTTCCAAAATGTTAATAGAATTAGAAGTAAGTTAACCGACGTTTACCTAAATATCCTGAACAGTAATTATGACGTTATTTGCCTCGCGGAAACTAATTTCAATGAAAGCGTCTTTGATAATGAATATTTGGATTCGCGTTATCGAGTATTTCGCAGAGATCGTAACTCAACTACGGTAACTAAAAATGACGGCGGGGGGGTTGCCATAGCCGTAAAAAAACATTTTACAATTAATCGTTTAAATGCCTGGGAAAGTCAAGTTGAGGATATTTGGCTAAGTATTGCTATCAATGGTAGGGTATATATAATATGCCTTTGTTACTTACCGCCTGATTTAGAAATAAATAAACTAACAACATTTTATTCAAATCTTCAAAGGAGAATGCTAGACGCGAATAAAGATCATGAATTTATATTTGTCGGTGATTTTAACACACCAAATATCAGCTGGACACAATCTTTAAATTTTAACCATATGGTACCAACTCCAGCACACGACCCTAAATCTATACTTCTTATGGAGACGGTGTCTTTGTGTAATCTCACGCAATTCAACAGCATTCCTAACAAAAACAATAGGTATCTTGATCTCGTTTTCTCTTCAATCAACTGCACAAGAGTATACGGTGCTGTTGCACTGAGTCGTATAGATGAGCATCATCCCCCACTGCTTATAGATATTCCGATTACGGACACCCCACATAAATTTATAAAAGCTAACCTACAGAAGAGACTGAACTTTAACAAATGTAACCTTGAGTCAGTCCGTTGTGACCTTGACTCGATCGATTGGAATTATCTTTTTCAATGTGAGGATATTAATATTGCAGTACAATTGTTTTATGATAAATTAAACGGAATTATTAAGAAACACACACCCTTAAAAATACTTCGATCAAATGCGTACCCACCCTGGTTTAATCCGACCTTGATACGCTCTTTAAAAGAAAAAGCTAAATACCACAAGCGCTTTAAGAAATATGGGAATCCATTGGACTATGACGCCTTCGATGTATTGCGTGCAAGGTGCAAGACTCTTATCAACAAATGCTACAATGTGTATTTAATGTCCGTTCAGAACTCGATTAAGCATAATATTAAGCATTTCTGGCGATACGTCAATGACATGAAGGGTTCAAATTGCATTCCTATCACGATGAAATATAATAATGTTGAGTCTTCTAATCCTGAGGATGTTTGTGAGATGTTCTCTCAATACTTTGGTTCAGTTTTCGAGGGACGAAGCCAGTTAACTACTCGCTTTGATATTCCCCCCCATCATTACGGCTTAAGTGATGCTACTGTGAGCGTCAATTGCATATACCAGAAGATAAAAAGTCTCGATCTAGCTAAGGGACCTGGCCCTGATGGTATCCCTCCGTCTTTTATTAGAAACTGTTGCGACGAACTAGGATTGCCTCTTTGTATTCTATTCAACAAATCAATTAAATCTGGCGTCTTTCCTAATCTTTGGAAAAAAGCTCACGTAATTCCTATTTATAAATCAGGCGATAGGAACCGTTGTGAAAATTACAGACCTATCAGTATTTTGTCTACTTTCGCGAAAATATTTGAGTCAACTCTCTATAACACATTATATTCCCACTTTTCCGTATTTTTGTCTCCCTTGCAACATGGCTTTGTTTCAAATAGATCCACTGTAAGCAATTTATTAGAATTTAAGAACTATCTATGTGCTGCTTTTGCTAAAAGGGCGCAGACGGACGCGATATATACGGACTTCTCTAAAGCCTTCGACAAAGTCAATCACTCTATTCTCTGCCATAAGCTAGAGGGTTACGTTACGGTATTCACGGAAATTTGCTCAGATGGGTAAAATCTTACTTAGAAAATAGGAGTCAGCTTGTAGGCATAAAGGGGCATCTATCGAAACCTTTAGAAATTACATCCGGTGTACCACAGGGGTCCCATTTGGCGCCTCTTCTTTTTGTAATTTTTATTAATGACTTGGTATATGAACTATCTTGCCCCTGTCTTTTATACGCAGATGATCTAAAAATATACTCTATAATCAATGACGTTAATGATTGCCTCAACTTACAGGCTAATTTATCTAGAATCGCTGAGTGGTGTACTAAAAATGAGATGTTCCTAAATGTTGACAAATGTATGGTCATTTCTTTTGCTAGCATAAAGCATAAACATTTATTTTCATACTCACTGGGTAATTATACCCTACAGCGCAAGTCAGTTGTCAAAGATCTTGGAATATATTTGGACGAAGGTTTAACATTCCACTCTCACTACGATCATATCGTCTCAAAGAGTTCCCAAATGCTCGGTTTTGTCTCTCGTTCAACCAAGAGCTTCAAGAACCAACGAACCTTCACGTATCTTTATTTTTCACTAGTGAGAAGCATCGTTGAATATGGCTCTGTTATCTGGTCTCCCTACTATGCAGTGCATAGTGACAGAATTGAAGGATTGCAGAAAAAGTTCCTAAACATACTTTGCTGGAGACTTCATTTGGGCCGAGAGGTTCGATCGTACGCTGGTAGACTTGAAAAATTTAATCTACCATCATTAGCTTCACGTCGTAAATCCAATGAATTAGTCTGTCTTTTCAAAATCATACACTCCTATGTTGATTGCCCATCGCTTCTTTCCCTTATATGTTTTAGAATTAAATTCAAAGCTCGTAATCCCTCGCCTAAAATATTTCTACTTCAAATTTATAAAAATAACACGTCCTACTACAACCCTATAACCCGAATGTGCCGATTGTATAATGATACCGCGACCGAGCATTCTTCTTTGGATATTTTTAACAGTAAATTGCCCTCTTTTAAAAACCAAATTCACAATATATTCTGTACTTAATTCACTAGAGTATAATGATAATTAATATAATATTATTCCTCTCTGTAAAACTAACTTATAAAATAAATCTGACTAACTTTGTATAAGATACCTAACTAATACCACTAACCATCAAACATTTACATACACTTTAATCATTTTGTGCACACATAGTTTAGAGTTATAGTCTAGATTCATGTATTCTTTTTTATCAAGATATTAGTTTTATTTCTGATTGTAACTTGTTTTGTGAGCCTTGAATAAATAAATAAATAAATAAATTCGCTACTGCGTCAAATATCCCCCCTTGGGCTGTTTTCTCGGATCTCTCTAAAGCTTTCAATTACGTAAATCGCAATACCTAACTCGAAGTAAACATTATAATGGAATTCCCAGGGTTACAAATATCGAAATAATCTTGAGCTTTTTTTTCCACTGAGCAACAAAAACCATCAATTGAAAAACACAAATATGAGCAGTCCAAAAATGGAGTTCCCGGGGAAGCGTACTGGGTCCCATATTGTTCATTCTAATATTTATAATTGCCGATGATGAGTTATACTTTTCGCTAAGAAACTATGTTCATAATCAACTGGTTAAAAATTTAAAACTTTGCATTCTTATTTATGAATAAGAATGCAAAGCTTAAGTATGCTTTGGCCTTTGCGGCCACCTCATGAGCCAAGTCAAGGGACTTGCGAGCTTGTCCTCTTCACAAGTTACCTTCAAGATCCAAGATTCAGGAACAAATACTTATGCTCAATACGCAAATTCGCCCGAACCAGGGACCGCTAAGTATTTAGGCTAATCGCTGATTATTTTCAAAGCTTACCTTAGCGTCGGATTTGCTGGTTTTAGTTTTCATCTGGGTGGTGTACAACACGTTGATCCTCTTGTTTCCTAGCATCGTATGGTTTTTCGACAATGCTAGCTGCAAAACGAGTAACATTTGGATAAATAAACATTACAGGACAGCGTGCGCTTCAATCAGTATAAATACTTTTTGCGTAATTTCATTTAACATACATACATACATTAAATCACGCCTGTTTCCCAGAGGGGTAGGCAGAGACCACTTCTTTCCACTTGCTACGATCTTGACAAATTTCTTTCGCTTCTTCCACATTCATACATCGAGTCATGCACGCACGTCGGTTTCGGGTACTTAAGATTCGGCCCTTTTCCTGTATTTCTCCGATTTAACTCGAAAAAGTACGCCTCCCTAGGCCCCTCCCTCCCCCCGACCCGTCCACTCACTTTCGATCTGTATATATCTTTCGTCAATCTTCTTTCATCCATCCTTTCCAAATGACCGAACCATCGAAGCATGCCCTTTTCAATCTTAGTCACTACATCTTCTTTTATTCCACATTTCTCTCTGACTTTTTCATTCCTTACTCTATCAATCAGTTTCACACCACAACTACGCATACTACGCATATTTCATTTAATTAACTACAAAATGGATTTGTAGCATGACAGTCACATAGTATTAACACTCATTTAGCATAACAACCTTTTGTATAACATTCATATGGAATAATGTCATTTGATATAGGTACCTACTATACATTAGGTATAATTATCTGGGGGGCTAATATGGCTGCGTTGGATAGCACATCCGTCACTTTCTGACACTTATATAAACACGAGAGTGACGGATGCTTTGTCCACATACGCGATAAACGCAACCACACTAGGCCCGCAGCCGATACAACTTATTATAAATTTCGTATCACTTCGTCTAAAGTCGCCGTCAATAGAACTTGCAAAAGATGTAAACAAAACCAATCGAACCAATTCACCATGATTACTCGATAATCACGTACTTTTAAAGATCAAGTGAGGCCTTGGCAATGATTTATAAATACACTAGGTCATTATTTTCATATTAATTTTAAGATGCAATAACTATTAACTATACGTTATTTGTAATAAAAACACGCTTGGTGAATATTTAAGGTTATGTGTCAAACAGTGGGGTTATTATGACGTATCGGTGCAATTCATTTTACGCTGAGAGAAAAGGACAGAGTTATGTAACTGCTATATTTCCGTCCTTTACGCTCACCGTAAAATGAACTGCATAGCCATGTCATAATAACCCCCCAGTACTAATTTGTTTACATCGTTCACAAGTTCTATTGACGGTGACTTTACTAGAGACGCGATTGGTTTAAAAACGATACGAACAGAAGCGCTCGTTTCGCGATCTAGGTACAAAGCGATGTAGTCAGATCGAGATGTAGTCGCAAAGGGATCGTATGGGGGGAAAGGGGTCGTCTTTGCTAACTATTCCTAACGAGGTGTGGACCTTCTATGCCGTTATGCGCTATGACTATAGCAGGCTCACTCAGGGATTGTAACCGGTTACAAATAAACCGGTATTTATTTAGGTTAAACCGGTTAATAATTTAGGTTACGTTCGAACGAAATGATTTGGGAACGTTATTTCGAAGCGCTCCCTAACCGGTTACTCTGTGTTTCGATACGGGATGAATGACCGCTGTCGCGCGTCGAGGCGCTGCTGGTGGCTGCGCTATCAATCTAATACCATAGCAAACCAATCCTGTCTCCTTAAACGAGCGGTCATTCACCCCCCACACGGAGGAACCGCTCTCTAACCGGTAAATTGATTTCGTTCCCTGTTTACGCTCCGACATAGAGATACCGGTTAGAGCGGTTCTTGCGAGCGTAACCTTTATTATGGGTTAGGCTCTCAAAGTGCGGCTCTAACCGGTACGGAAAATAAACCGGTTTTCAATCCCTGGGCTCACTTACCTCATAGAAGTGTTCGTTGGTAACCTCCAAGTAGGCTATTGCACTGTTTCTGTGTTCACTTTGTTTCGGTATCCGGAGACTCTTGATACTGGCACTCATGTCCGAGAAGTGCTGCATGATCTGTGAAATATTAAAATATTACTAAAGATAGTTTATTTATTCGCATTTTTTTTTTATAAATTACTCTTTGCTGAGATTATGAAAAAAAAACACAACCTGTGCGACATTAGTTAAGAACGCTGCAATAAAATAAAATAACCTTGTAGTTTCCTTACACTAAACCTACCTTCTCCTTAGTAACACCGATCGGCAAGTTTCCAAGGAACACAACATATCTCTTCGGCCCTTTCACTCTTTGCATAATAGTTTTTCCATCGCCCTCCTTCCCTACCGTCTTTATAGGTGGTGGCACGGGTTTTTTTTTCTTGACTGTCAAATTCTCCGATTTCGCTGCCGTTTTCAACATGTTGTACAATATCCTAAGTTTTCTGAGTTCCGCTTCGTTTAGGCTTTTGGAAGTTTTTATTATGGTTTTTATTTTATCGTGGATGACGTCAGGAAGGTGCGCCCCAGACGTGCCGGTTAAACTGTCTTTCAGATTTTGTCGTATACGACCTGAAATTGTACAAAATATATTTATATATAAAAAAACTAGCTGTCCGCGCCCGGCGTCCCCCCGGTGTAATTTTTTTTCATACATACCTCATAAAATATACTTACATACATACAATACATTAAATCACGCCTGTTTCCCCAGAGGGGTAGGCAGAGACCACTTCTTTCTATTTGCTACGATCTTGACAAATTTCTTTCGCTTCTTCCACATTCATACATCGAGTCATGCACGTCGGTTTCGGGTACTTAAGATTCGGCCCTTTTCCAGTATTTCTCCGATTTGACTCGAAAAAGTACGCCTAGGGCAGCCCCTTCCGACCCGTCCACTCAGTTTCGATCTGTATATCTCTAAAATATACTTTATCTACACATATATCATAAGACCTCTATTATGCGTTCAAACCCCGTAGGCAATGACCAGCATTACCTGTGGTAGTAGGTGACAGCGATGACAGCTGTTAATTTTGGAAGATGTTCCAAATTTGGATCTCATTACTTCATAATATTCGGTAACGTAATGAAATTACGCCTACACCAAGTAATGCTGGTCATTTGCCTTTCGGCTTCTGACCTACACTTAAATTGCCGAATTGCACTGTTTTCTGCCGTAAAAATGGGTCTGGGACATGAAACTTACAAAAAGATGGTCTTACATTTCACATTTAAGTAAATCGTTGTCGTATAAATTTCCCGCCGCAAGAAATGACAGAACTATTTGACTGTAATATTCATAGCTAAGACGACTCCCTTCCGCTAGGAAGGCCGTGTTGCTCGAAGGTAAACGTCAAGCCATAGAAAACTGTAATGTTTCTCACCTTTCTGATTATTTGTCATGGCCACACTGAGGAACCGGTTCACGAGGTCAACATTTTTAAGGATCGGATACCGGTCTGCCAGGCTAACCTCCTTCGATTCCAGAGGCACCTGAGGTTTGGCAGTTTTAACTGCCAGAGGGGGTGGAGATTTTGGAACTTTTGCTTTCGTAGCTGATGTTTGTGTTACCTGTACACAAAACGAAATCATTCTTCAATGGTTATATAAGGCTACTAGCTACTGCCAGCGACTTCTTCTCTTCATTCTTATTCTTGATATCCCCCGGGAACCGTTCATTATCCGGGATAAAAACTAGCCTATGTTACTCAGGGATAATTCAGCATTGTAATGGTGAAAGAATTTTTGAAATCGGTCTAGTAGTTTTTGAGTTTATTCCTTACAAAAATACAAATCTTTCCTCTTTATAATATTAGTGTACTTAGATGAATCATTTTATAACACTACAACATTCCACTCAATCACAAGTTCTGTTTACCAACGTTCAACAAATAAATAATTTTAATTTTAATCTACGATTTTATAACCGTTGTGAGGGGGCGACAAAACATGAAAAGCATTCCATCTTAGTCCTCAGGGTTGGCAACGCATTTGCAGTCTTAAGATTGCATTGCATTCTTGTGAATGCGAATGTCTATGGGTCACAGTTTCCACTTACCATCAGGTACTCTATGCCATAAAAAAAAAAAAAAAAAAAAGTTCCAAGCACATCTCTTTTATACACCTCTTCCTTTTGACGCTTAAAACCACAAATGCAAAATGTGGAATGCAATAAATGTATTGAGTATTGAGTATTGAAAATACCAGCTGTACGCAAAAAGCCAAACTAGCAAAATACCACATTACGCACTTTCGGTTTCGGCCTGGTTGCGGCCGAGTTTCGGTTTCGGCTGCAATCCGGCCGAAACCCAAACATTGTTCGGGAGATATCGCGATGAAATCAAACCTGAGGTTTTGGACTTCTAGCTGCCATACGGGGTGGAGATTTTGGAACTTTTGCTTTCGTATTATATGTTTGTGTTACCTGTACACAAACAGAAATTATCCTTTAATTGTGCACAAACACAGCGGTTATTAACATTCTACTCAATCTAACATTTTATAACCGTTGGGTGGGAGCCAATGCCTAAAATCCAAAAAAAATTACGAATGTGTCCTCCCCGTACTCACGTACGGATCGGAACCATGGACGCTCACAAATGCACCAAATTAAAGTTGCACAAAGAGCTATGGAGCGCTCCATGTTGGGAATTTCACTTCTGGATCACGTTCGAATGTTGAGATCAGGCCGCAGGACTAAGTTGCGGGTGTCAGCAAAAGGATAACGGAACTGAAGTAGAGATGAGGGGGACACTAGGCGAAACGATGGTATCATCATGGCATTTGGCCGACAGTTGGGAAAGGATGGACGGCGTTAGCACGAGACCGGGCCAAGTGGCGTGAAAATGAAGAGGCCTTTGCCCTGCAGCGGGTGGATGTGGGGTTGAAATGATGTGTTCCCACTTTATAACATGCACAGTTCCAAGCACTTCTCTTGTTTATACCTCTTGCGTTGATTTGGCGTCACGACGCCCAGTTGTTTGCGACGGCGTAGCTGATGTATCTTGCGTCCTAGTGTTCGACCCAACTTTCGGTTTCCGCCTCGGCCAAAAAACGAGTTTCGGCTAAGATTCGGTTTCACACCACTATAGAAACACTTAAGGAAATAAAATACCTGGGTGTAATACTAGATAGCAAACTGCAATATAAGATACATGTAAAAGAGCAATGTCGGAAGGCAACAATAGCCCTATGGCAATGCAGAAAAGCCATAGGCAGAAGATGGGGACTAAGACCACTGATAACACAATGGATATACAAAGCAGTGGTCCTACCCAGACTGCTATATGGAGCCATAGTGTGGTGGCACAGAGCTAAAATAAAAGACATAGAGAAGGAGTTGACGAAGGTCCAGAGACTAGCATGTCTAATGACAACCGGGGCAATGAGGACAACTCCCACACAGGCCCTGGAGATAATGCTAGGACTGAACCCTGTACAGTGTACACCTTGAAGTGGAAAAGAGAGCCACAGAACAGTGGTATAGAATGAAAATGAGCAGAGAGTGGATCGGATCCGAGGTGGACAAGAGACACGCAAGTATACAAAGAGAGTCAATGGTGAACATGAACATGCTCATGACTAACAATGACCTAATAAAGAAAAGGAAGATCTTCAACAAGAAATACAGAATCCATATAGGAGAGAGAGATAGTTGGGAGACAGAGGTACCGGAACCCAGAGCGACATGCTATACGGATGGTTCATGGAAGTCCTCAACAAAAAGAGCGGGGGCAGGTATCTACAACCTAGAAGCGAATGAGCATACAACGATACCACTAGGAGGCTTTACCAGTGTGTTCCAGGCGGAAGTGTATGCCATCATGAAATGTGCACAGGATCTCAAGGAAAGAAGCGATATAACGGGAAGCCACGTTATAATCTACTCAGACAGCCAAGCAGCACTAAAAGCACTAGACAATCCGGTCATCAAATCCTCCCTGGTACAGGAATGCAGGAACGAACTGAACAATCTAGGCACAGAATCCAATGTAACACTAGCATGGGTACCAGGGCATAGTGGAGCAATAGGAAATGAAAAGGCAGATGAACTGGCCAGAGCAGGGGCGGATCAACAGTATCTGGGCCCGGAGCCAGCCCTTCCGATATCCGCAACGGTAACGAAAGGAGTCATCGCCAGAAGAATAGAGACAAAGACAAATGAGGCATGGATAACAGCTCAGGGATGCAGACAATCCAAACTCATGATAGGAAGGGTAAACAGGAACAGAACAAGGTATCTACTAAATCTGGGTAAGTACAATCTAAGTATATTGACAGGGATACTGACTGGACACTGTCCACTCAACAGACATCTGACGGTAATAGGAGTCAAACAGGATCCTCGTTGCCCACACTGCGGTAAAGAGGAAACTAGCCAACACGTCCTAACCGAGTGTGTAATGTACTCGTCACTGAGACATCGCACATTCGGGGAGGACTCATTACCAGTAGAAACACTCAAAAGCATTAACCTACAGGACGCACTTTTGTTCTGTAGGAAAACAAGAAGATGGGATCAGTGCTGGATGGAAGCGCCGCCGGGCCAATAACCTGAGGCCTGACCAAGGGGAACAGGGCGGAATGACTGGAGAGCCACTCGACCGCCCGTCTGCCTCGGCCGCGTCCCCACTCAACATCAACATCATCATCAAGATTCGGTTTCGGACCTGGCCGAAGCTAAAACAATTTTTGGGAGATTTCGCGCTGCGATTGGGCATGTTCCGTGCACGGCGTTTCGACCGATGAAGCGTCGTTTTACCGCGTCTGCGCTCACAGTACACACATCCGTCCGCTCCGATTCCGATCCAGCGGACTTCAAGTTCTAGATATAGTTTTTAATAAAAACGGGCTTTAACACCGATGTCTCAGACAATATTTTATCATAATAAAACAAAGTCTCTTTCTACATCATTCTGTTTGTATATCGGCTAACTCCTCCACGCATCGTATTTCGATGCGGTTTTCGACATCAGTTACTTAGATATTTTTCACGGAAGATTTTTATGTATAATAAATTCTGATTTACGTACGGGTATTACAGAAAACTCGCATAAATCTATAAAATTAAATAAATACAAACCTCTGCTAACGCATTCACTGCCGGCTACTCCGGCTAGTGTCCAACCGAACTTTCCGTTTCGGCCTAATATGGGTCACAAAATGAGTTTCGGCCGAAACCTGAATTGACTACGTTCGGGAAATTTCGATTGGCTAAGTTCGACGGATGATTTTTAAATTAAGAGATGACAATAATATTTTTTACATACATACATACATACATAAACTCACGCCTTTATTCCCAGAGTGGGGTAGGCAGAGCTACAGAATTTCCAACAACTATAAAAACTTTTTGCTAATTCTGTAACCACATTTTGCACACTTAGGCAAAGATGTTTACCAGTGTATTAGTGGCAGGTTGCAAGCCCATCGCCTAACAGTACTACACGCCTTTATTACCTTAGTCGGCTTTTACGACATCCACGGAAAGATACGTAGTGGCACTATTCTAATCCGGCTACCACACCAATATTTTTTTAAGTTAATAATTATGTGCCAGAGAGACGACTGAAATTATTGTTGTGATTTAATGTTTTTTTTTTATAATATTGTCACATTATTCATTTTTATATGGAAGTTCCGGTTTCGGCCGCCAAGTAGTTCATAATTATTTGGAGCAAAACAAGCGCAAAATGTGGCAGAACACGTCTAATGCCACCGTCTTCAAGTAATTTGTAGTGGCAGCTATACAGCAAAATATTTACCGGTGATGCGGTCGATATACTGTGAAACATTCAGAAATTTAACACCTACTAGCCTAATTAATTAAAACAGAGTATAATATGATGGACTTACATTCTCCACGACCTTGCTCTTTTTCTTAGCGTGGCCACTTGAAACTGTTACTTTCCGTTTGATTCCTTTTACTGGCACGTTCTGCATTCTGAAATTGAAATTAGAAGCATAGTAATATTTCATTTCATGATCACCATGATACCAGCTGGAAAGAAAACCAGGGCGACTGTTGAACATAGACTCGGCCCAAGGATAGTAAATTAATAACAAATAAATATCAGCATTCACTCTCACACAAATGGAACTTGACCTAAACTAAGCTCTAGGCTTGTACAATGGGAACTAGTTAATGATAATCAGACTTATATAGAGAAATAGACAGAAAACATCCATAACTCGGAAGAAATACCAGTCCTCATCACACAAATATTTTGCCCTTACCAGCATCCAAACCGGGACCCAACTACTTCTTATGGTAAACAATATTGATTTCACATTTAATAACCCTTTATTATTAAACATTTTAGTACCTACTCTTTTTGGATGTTATATAAAAATTTAAAAGAAAAAACATTTTGAAACCACTTTTGTTCCCTTTTATAAAAATTTAGGTGCTTAAACTACTATAAAACGGTGCAAAAAAAGTTTCAAAACTGTAATTTAAAAAAAAATGCCTTTACCTTTTAGTCAGAATATTCCTGTCTGACTTTAGTCACTTAACTTATTATTAAAAATTAAATGATAATTATCTACAGTACAAATGTGGAACAAATTACTCTCTAAAGTTGCCAACTACTAAGTGTTAACCAGTTCAAAAATAAGTTTGAAAAACATTCTAATTGGTGTGACATTCTGTGTAGTGAACAAAGATTTAGACATGCAACTGCATGTCTAAAATATAATAATGTAGGTGTCATAGGGTAAAAGGAACTCTTAGAGTCAACCAAACAAAGGGATGTCTTAGGGGAGTAAATTAAGACTAATTTTGGTGGAGATCTACGTCTCAAGATATGGCAAAGTTAATGTATTGTGTCTTGAGAATAATACCAAAGAATTTAGCTAACTGCATAGTTAGTAAAAGCATTTGGATGTGGATCCTCTATTGGTATAGAATGCTTCGACTAGCACATTGTAGTTAACCACCTTCTTTGGTAGGACGGCAGAATGGGCGTTTGTATAGGTATTTGTTTGACAATACCTTAAGTATTGTTGATCGAATCTTTATAAATTCTTGTACAGTAGTTGAGGCATGTTTTTATTAATTTCAATCATGAGCACTCGGTCAGCGGGAGACCGAGTTATGGAGGGAAATTGATGTCTCTGTGCAGAGAACTACTAGTATCTTAGATATAATATAATTTGTCACAGCGGTTTCAATACAATCTGTTCAAGAAATCTTTATACATACTTTCCGCTTTTAGATCTTACTTTCTAGCAAAAATGAAGAGTAAAAAACATACCTTAACTTAGATAACCCTACCAATACATAGTTTTTTTTTTCATAATCCTGTCACTATTTATATTGAATTATATTTATAAAAAACTTTCAGCAATTACGATGATGGAAACATTCAACATAAAATTGAATTGAATGTATACTTACGTCTTTATTTTATTTCTACGAATCTTCAATGAAATACGTAGTTTGCCTAAAGACTTTGCAGAAAAACAAGTTTTTTTTTTGTTTTTAGACTCTTAACATGATCATATTATTTATTTAATTTATAGTTTATTTTAAATAAATCATTTTTGAAAAAACACGCGGAGTAGCACTGACATGGAAATTAATCAAAGAGAATCAGTGTTGCCAGTGCTTGCGTCGAGTTTCGGACGATGGGCTATCTGAAATAGGACGGTTTTTGAAAAAAAAGGACGGCTTGAGAAATACTAGTTACTTATATCAAAAAAAAAATGCGCATGAATTTTAAGTATTTAAAAACATTATACAATATGTTATTAATTATGTTATGTTAGAGAAGTTAGTTAGTGAGACAATTTGTTTGGTTTGTATTATATCTGTAGTATTTCAATATAACCTATCTATCTCTCGTTTGTTTACAATCTTTCAAATAGGCCAAATAGCTAAAAATTGCAAAGTAGGTATAGGTTAATGTAATGTATGACACCTATTGATACAACATTTAATTTCAAATGCAAGTTAGGTTAGTAGAAAAGCAGGTTTCCTTTGCTTGCATCAGTTTAATCGGTTACATTATTAGGTAGGTATATGACTACACTAGGTGACTAGTTGTTTTGTGCAAGCAAAACCCCTACAATACAGGTAAATATTGAAATTGTAACGAACACAGTGATAGTGAATTATAGAAAAGGACTCACGAATACCAGGAACCACTAGATAGAATATCCAACACAACAAACTCGAATATATCCCTACGCTAGTATCCCACTCAACTCAACTCACTGTTGTCAATAACAACACCGTTTAAACAGTATTATTATTATTATAAATGGTTTTCACATATAACTCTCAAAAACTCAACTTAATTTCAAATTAAATAACTCGTAATGAACTGAACTGAATGTAGCAATGGATGGATGGTAAGGTGAATGTGTTTATGTGCGTGGAACGAACAGGCAAGCGATACGGGATCACTGCGTGTAGGAAAAGGATGGCGATATTCGGTAGCGGTCTGAATTTATCACATTCACTCGCCGCGGCTCTAGCAGCGCGGCGTTTGGTTTCACTCATCTACTTGACTTAGATGAATTAATTCATGAAATGAAACGCATTTTTGTAAATTTTTAAATAAAATTAATTTATATTTTTGAATTTTCAAACGTAAGACTTTTTTGTGATAAAGTAAATTGTTGTAGCTGGCTATTTGAAAAGGGACGGGAAAAGGACGGTATGTATGAACGGACAAAGAAAGGACGTTGCGAGGCCTAAACGGACGAAAATCGTCCCTTTTGGGACGTTCTGGCAACACTGAAGAGAATATAGATATAGAGAGATGGATCTTTGTATTCTTTGTTTTTTGGCATATGTCATTCGCGTTGCCAGTGTTGCCACTACGATTTCACCAATGTCAGGTTTAAGGAAGGCACACGTTTTAACAGAGAGAGTGAACTATTTTAAAAAAGGGGGGATAAAATATAAAGAATGTTTCGGTACAAAAAAACAAAAATTGAAATGTTTATTACTTAATTATATTTTTAACCCCCGACGCAAAAAAAGGGGTATTTTAAGTTTGACGTGTAAGTGTGTGTGCGTGTGTGTCTGTCTATGGCACTGTAGCTCTTAAACGGATGAACCGATATGGATGCGGTTTTTTTTTATGAATGAAACTGACTACATTCTTTTCATCTAAGATGAGTCCTGTGACAGCCGTATTTCGTAATTTTAATCACTTACGCGAGAGGTACTTGAAAATAGGTGATTAATTATTTAAGTTCCTGAACCGTGTCACTATAGAGTCTATAGTGACACGGTTCTATAGTATAGACTATACTTTTAGGTATTTATAAAAATGTAAACTTTCCAAACCACGTGACATTGTTAAACAGCCAATCAAAACTGTTTTATCGAACTTTGACGTACGACGACTTTGACATCAGCCAATAGAAGCAGAACACTGTCTGCTCCTATTGGCTGACGAACTACATCACGTGGTTGTTTTGTTTACATTGTTTTAAATGCCTAAAAGTATAGACTATAGGTGTGTACCAATGTAGTATTTATGCAAAGTTAAAGAAAGTGTACCTAATTCGTGTTTATATTAGCTGTTACAGGTCTCATCTTAGTTTAAAAAGAGTGTAACCCCCTGAATAAGCTTGGAATAGTTTATGCCATGCTTAGTCACTTTCTGTCAGATGCAAATGTCACAATTACAGATAAGGACAAAGCATGGCATAACCTATTCCAAGTTTATAAGTAAGGGGGTAAATGTTTACTTAATGAGAGGACTATAGAGTCTGGCCACGTTAGGTCTGCAGAAGTCACGCAGCAGTTGCGTTCGGTGCTCGAGGTAACACACTTGGATTATTCATTGGGCCAACCTCGTAAACAAGTCTGCATAAACTCAAAACCCGTGTGTGGTTGCCGGGTTAGAATAGCGCCACTCCATATCTTCCCGTGGATGTCGTACGAGACGGCTAAGGGAATAAAGGCGTATAGTACTGTTAGGCGATGGGCTTGCAACCTGTCACTAATACACTGGTAAACATCTTAGCCTAAGTGTGCAAAATGTGGTTACAGAATTATCAACAAGCTTTTAGAGTTGTTGGTATTTCTGTAGCTCTGCCTACCCCACTCTGGGAATAAAGGCGTGAGTTTATGTATGTATGTATGTATGTATAAACTCAAAACTACCGTATTTGACGCAAGCTCTGATGTATAAAGTTACTGGACTATAGTGTCAAGCAAGGCGCGCTCTCGCTTCGCTCCGGTTTATGCGAGTTTACTGTAACACCCGTACATAAACCAGAATTATACATAAAAACCTTACTCTTGAATCACCTCTTTTGCGGGTGGTAGGACTTGTGCAGGGTCCGACCGGATCGCTACCACCATCTTATCCATTAACCTACCGCCAAACAGCAGTGTTCGCATTGTTGTGTTCCGGTTTGGGGATAAGACAGCCGGTGAAATGACTAGCATAGAGGCATTCCATCTTAGCCCTCAGGGTTGGCAACGCATTTGCAGTCTTAGGATTGCGTTGCAGTCTTGTGAATGCGAATGTCTATGGGTCACGTTTCCACAATTACCATCAGGTGGCCTGTGTGCTCGTTTGTCTACTCTATGCCATAAAAAAAACCTCTACCCATTGATGAAAACCGCAATAAAATCCGTTGAGTTTAGAAGAGTTCCGCTGCTGGTGTTACAGAAAACTCACATAAACCGAAGCAAAGCGAGGGTGGGTCCCTAGTAGGTACATTACAAAACAAAGTCACCCATGCACCGACTCTGTCTGTCTCAAGATTACGAGTATCTCAAAAACTAGGTACTGAACGGACTTTGATACGACTTTCACCATCTTTGATTGTATTTTGTTCTAAGTATAGGTACAAATTACCTAAATTATTCAAATCGGTCGAACCATTCTCGAGTTCTGGCGTGGCCAAGGAAAACGGATTAATTTTTATTTTAATACATATAGATAGATAAATTAGACTCTTGGATTTTTGTCCCACTGCTATTCGACGGAGCACAATTTTCTGGGCGGATTGCCTTTCGGGCAGCTCAAGATACCTAACAAAACCAAACCTGCCTATTTTGCGGGATAAAAAAAACAGATGAAAGCGAATAGTAATGGGACAAAAGCAGTGGGACCACGAGTTTTGGTTTATGTCCGAGTGTTACAGAAAATTCATATAAACCGGAGAAAAGTGAAGAGGGGGTTGCTGTAGCTAAAAAAAAATACCGCGCCTAGACTTTGCTTGCGCACTAATGAGAGAAGATGCTATTCAGTTATTTTATCCTTAACTAGAGGAGCCCACGATTTCGTACGCATACAATAAGTTTCCTACTGAACATCAATAGCGGCCCCTCGAGCCTTGACTTGGGGGTGCCGGATAACAAGCAACCAGCCGATGTGGGAGAAGAAAAACCCTCGGGTAGGGTTGTAGGGGTCAGCGTCTATGTCACTATATCTATATAGACAGCTATTTGTAAATGGAATTCTTATTAAAATCCTGTTTTACGATGTTTATACCTTACTCCTTCTATTTCTTCCGTTGGGGGTCGACTTTCGGAAAATCCTTTCTAAGTGCTCACAAACACCATGAAAGGAACCCCTGTACCAAATTTCAAGTTTCTAGGTATACTTAGTCTTTATTATTTCTAGCGAGCCGATCTTCTACACAATAGCCATTGTTTGTGTACAATACTATTATCTTTCTTTGTGTCCGTAACCGCAAGCCGATTACATACAAAAAAGTTAGAACTACATTCAATGTCCATAGAATGATCAACCCTATCCTCTTAGTCAGTAGGTTTAAAATGTAAAGTGTCAGGATACAGGTATGTCTTTATTATTTGAACCGGTCTTATTCCCTACACAATATTACCATCTTCTGTCGCCAGGGTTGTACTTTACATTTTAAACCTACTGACTAAGAGGATAGGGTTGATAATTCTATGGACATTCAATGTAGTTCTAACTTTTTCGTATGTAATCGGCTTGCGGTTACGGACACAAAGAAAGACAATAGTATTGTACACAAACAATGGCCTTTGTGTAGAAGATCGGCTCGCTAGAAATAATAAAGACTATACAGTAGTTTCGGCTGTGCGTTGATATATAAGTCAGTGAGTCAGGTTTGCCTTTTATATAATATAGATAGACGAGTAGGGTTTGCAATTCGAATATTCGATTATTCGAATTATTCGCCATAAATGTTATTCGAATTCGACAATATTCATTATTCGAATAAAACGAATATTTCGAATAGTGCACAAATTTGTCTGTAATTATTTACCTTAGCAAAACATTAACAAAATGCCAGGATTAATTATCCTCCATATTAACGAGTTCGTGGAAATAGATTTAAATATTAAAAATAACTACAAATGTAAGACAAACAATATTATTACCTATTTTGCTTTATCCTTGCCAAAATCAAACTCCCTAAAAAGAACTAAATACCGTACCGTAATTGGTAAGCTGTTCTCGAGGGTCATCACAAATAGGCTGACGCGACGGCTGGACGACTTCCAACCACCAGAGCAGGCCGGGTTTCGCGGAGGTTTTGGCACCATAGACCACATACACACTGTGAGGCAGATTATACAGTAGACCCAAGAGTATAATCAGCCTCTGTGTCTCGTTTTCGTGGACTACGAGAAGGCCTTTGACTCTGTCGAGACCTGGTCTGTTTTGAGCTCCTTGCAGCGATGCCAAGTGGATTTCCGATACATCGAAGTGCTGAGAAGTCTGTATGACGCTGCCACTATGTCCGTCCAAGTACAGAGCAGTCAAACAAAACCGATTCCATTGCATCGAGGAGTAAGACAGGGGGATGTTATATCCCCAAAACTGTTTACGAATGCATTGGAAGACGTTTTTAAGACTCTTACCTGGAATGGGCGGGGCATCAATATTAACGGCAAATACATCTCGCACTTAAGGTTTGCCGATGATATCGTAGTGTTTGCGGAATCGCTGCAGGAAGCTCAAGAAATGCTGTACAGCCTAAATGAAGCCTCTAAACGTATTGGTCTCCGGATGAATCTGGACAAGACGAAGGTTATGTTCAATGACCTCGTCGTTCCGGGACCAGTAATCATCGATGGCACACCTCTCGAAGTTGTCAAGGAATATGTCTACCTCGGGCAACTAATGCAGTTAGGTAGATACAACTTCGAAAAGGAACCCGATAGGAGGATCCAATTGGGCTGGGCAGCGTTTAGGAAGTTGTACCACATATTTTCGTCGGATATACCGCAGAGCCTGAAGACGAAAGTCTTTGACCAGTGCGTCCTACCTGTGATGACGTACGGAGCCGAGACGTGGACACTGACTGTGGTGCTAGTCCATAAGCTTAAAGTAGCTCAACGTGCTATGGAAAGAGCTATGCTCAGAGTCTCTCTGAATGACAAAATTCGGAACGAAGTGATTCGTCAGAGAACCAAGGTGACCGACATAGCTCTAAAAGTTAGTAGGTTGAAGTGGAAATGGGCTGGTCACGTATGTCGCAGAACGGATAACCGCTGGAGTAACCGTGTTTTGGAGTGGAGACCGCGTCTTGGCAAACGTAGCGTGGGACGCCCTCTGGCCAGATGGCGGGATGACTTGCATAAGAGGGCCGGCAGCGACTGGATGCATAAAGCATTAGACCGGGCTCTGAGGCGTTCCTTGGGAGAGCCCTATGTCCAGCAGTGGACTGCAGCGGGCTGATGATGATGATGATGATGAATTGGTAAAAGGGTAGCGAGCTAGGGAGCTAGCAAGTTCGGCTACATGCTAGGTATCTGGAGAAGATACCATAAATGTTTTTTTGAATTGTAAGGTCATTACATTTTAAATTAACATCACATATTTTACAATTACACAACTTAGAATCATTATTTTGTTTAATTTTCAAAAATATTCGAATTATTCGAAATATTCGAATATTCGAATGTTGGAAATCTAAATATTCGTATTATTCGAATACTAAAATTGAACGAATATTGCAAACCCTATAGACGAGCTCGGTCGCATGTTCGTCGACGAACTCGACAAGCTTATTCAAACCGAGTTATTTAATAACACTCCATTGCATCATTATAATCTCGGTAATTATTATTTTATTGTTTCTCATCGGCCTCTTATCAGAGTATTCCGCGGGATAGCCGCGTGGGGCACTATTCCGTTTAGACTCAGTGATACATCTAGCTAGGGTAAGGAACAACTAGAACCATGTTCATGTTACTACTAATCGTCAGTCGTTTTTATATAATGCTAGGTTAAGTTTTACAATTGTATATTTAAAAAACGACTTAGGTACTGTTGAGTTTCTTGCGGCGCTTCTTCTCAGCAGTGGTCTCTTGCGAAGCGCTGGTAGATTTTTGACGTGTAAAAGTGCCCGTGCGGCCTACTTACTGAATAAACATCTTTTATCTTTTTTATCTTTTTTTATCAGGATTAACTGGTTATGCGCGGTCATAGGCATAGGGTAGAAATAGGTACCAACTGAGGTTTAGTAGTAGAAAGATTAGGTCGCAAAATTACAGACTCGCAAATTGACCACACCGCTTGTACATACATACATACATTCATACATAAACTCACGCCTTTATTCCCAGAGTGGGGTAGGCAGAGCTACAGAATTACCAACAACCCTAAAAACTTACACCGCTTGTAACATTGCTATTTTCATAATTAGGTCTGTCTGAGCAAATTCGCCGGAGCCCCGCACGGCGGAGCTCATCTTTTTGGGCAATTTGCTCTTCGGACATTAGAAGTAACACAAACGAAGTGGTCATTTTGCGACTCGGACATTTTGTGGTCATTTTGCAAGTTTGTAATTTTGCGACCGTGTCATTCCTACTTCCTCCTACGACGGTACTACTTACCTGTACTCTCCGGTTAATTATTTCCTTAGGGCTACCATATAAGACCTCTTTAATTTAGAGCTGTTGGACAACCTTTTGGTTTTTGTGCATCCACTGAAATTAGTCACTAATCTATAACCCAACGACTTTCCTTTTAGACAGGCCGAGATGCACCGCAGCAAAAACCTAAAGCAGAAAGACTATGACCAGTCACTATTGGAGCATGAAGTTCTCCCGAGGCTAGTGGCACCCCAGGCAGACGACCGAAAGTTCCAGATATCGTACAGCAATGTGGCCATTTTTAGTTACGGACATGCTGCCGCCTTTTACGGAGTCTACCTATTAATCACTTCTGCGCAATGGGTTACTGTGCTCTTTGGTAAGCAGCTTAACTGCACAAGAAAATATTGCAAATAAGTGTAACAAGTCTTTTTTGCCGACTACTTTTTACTCGGTTATTAGCTTATTATCGAGGCCAATCTATCATCGGTTCTACATATGTTTTCTCTAACACAACTCATTACCACGTGTTCAGTTCTGGACCCTCCACAAAACCCTGAGGGGCCAGACGAGATGCATTACGCTAACTATCGTTTCTATTCGTTTAGTTTTTAAACCAATCGCGTCACTGGCACATCACGTGACTTTTCGTTTTACGTCATCTACCAGTGACGCGATTGGTTTAAAAACTAAACGAAGAGAAACGCTAGCTAGCGTAGTGGATGTTGTCTGGGCCCTCTGTTAATTCATTGAGCCCCTTTGGCGTATCAAGTTGGACGCTACTCTAGCACTATTTCCAACAAACCGCAACGGATCGGAAAAAAACAATATTTTTATGGTCTTTAAACGATACTGAATTATATATATGTACTGTTTTTAACTCTACATTACCAAGCTGCGCACAACAGCTTGTCCGCGGGCGTCTTCCGCGGCATGTGATCGTAACCGAAAGTATGCTGCGACACGCGATCGGCTCCGTTCGCTGGTCGTCGTGTGCGATCGGAACCTTTCGGCTGTGACCGTGCGATCACACTTAGTCATCCCTCATTCTCGAAAGTGTACAAGCTGCATAGATAATTAAGTGTTTTTTTTTATGACATAGAGAAGACAAATGAGCACACAGGCCACCTGATGGTAAGTGGAAACTGTGACCCATAGACATTCGCATTCACAAGACTGCAATGCAATCCTAAGACTGCAAATGCGTTGCCTACCCTGAGGACCAAGATGGAATGCCTCTATGCTAGTCATTTCACCGGCTGTCTTATCCCCAAACCGGAACACAACAATGCGAACACTGCTGTTTGGCGGTAGGTTAAGGGATAAGATGGTGGTAGCGATCCGGACGGACCCTGCACAAGGTCCTACCACCCGCAAACTATTTGACTGTGTGCGAATGTTACCGACCGATCGTATGCGTCGACATGCTGCCGGACACGATCAGTTGTCGCCGCATCCGTTCGTATTCTTTCCGATCCGATCCGTTGCTGGCCGTTTGGTGGAAATAGTGCTTTAGTATAAGAGTTTGAAATAGACGAGATCCCGCATAGCAAATACTATCTCTACCCATACTCAGTACCATCACCATCTAAAGACAATTACAGTCAGGTTGCTCTAGTAGTAGTAGGGTAGTCAGGATGCTTGTTATTTTCATTGGCAGTCTGAATAGCAACAGACTTTACTTACATACCATTGTATGGCTGATACGAATTCATGTTAATGACTGCCGTAGCCGCCGTGAATTTCTACGCGTCTATAATGGGTGCCCTGGCGGGGGCCCACCGGCTCTGGTCCCACCGGAGCTACCAGGCCAAGCTGCCGCTCCAGCTGATCCTGATACTCTTCAACACGCTGGCAGGCCAGTACTCGGCGTTTTACTGGGCCCGTGACCACCGGCTGCATCACCGGTAAATTTACGATGTTTTCCCGCTAGAATATACTTTATACAACTAATCTTATAAATATAATTGATTCTTACAACAACCAGTTCACATGGCAATGACCGGCGAGAGGGAAAAATAAACTGTGCTAGACTCCGACCAGTGAGTGGTGACACAAGGGTTTTTCTCAATTTCTTCATATGGCATGGTTGGTAGGACCTTGTGCAGGGTCCGTCCGGATCGCTACCACCGTCTTATCCATTAACCTACCGCCAGACAGCAGTGTTCGCATTGTTGTGTTCTGGTTTGGGGATAAGACAGCCGGTGAAATAACTAGCATAGAGGCATTCCTCAGGGTTGGCAACGCATTTGCAGTCTTAGGATTGCTCTGCAGTCTTGTGAATGCGAATGTCTATGGGTCACAGTTTCCACTTACCATCAGGTGGCCTGTGTGCTCGTTTGTTATCTCTATGCTATAAAAAAAAATGGCAACAATTTTACCTATGAAAAAAGCTGTAAAATTTTGAGTAGGTACTTTTCCCGTCGCTAGCATTTCGTGTTATCTTTAACTGCACGGGTAGCACAAGTTGTATTTCATCGCTTGTCGCTCAGTGCGTCTCTATCGTTAAATACAAGATAGAAAGAAACAAGTCGCGGACAACATGTGCTAGCCCTCCAGCTGGCAGCTAGTAATATTTTGAATTTGCTGCCTTTTTAGGGTTCCGTACAAAAAAATTAAATCAGGGAACCCTTGTAGGATCACTCGGGCGTCTGTGTGTCCGTTTGTCTGTCACAGCCGAACAACAATCAATTTAGGACCGATGGAGCTGAAATTAGTACATATATGTAAATTGATGACCCAAACACAGATATGCGAAGTAAACGTTTTTTTAAAAAAGGGTCATTTTCGGGCGACAAATTAGGAAATTAAAAAAAAGTTTTGCAAACCTTACTGTGTCATATTCATATATCTTAAAAGGCTCGTCTCGAAGACCAACGTATAAAAATCGTAAAACAGGATTTTTGTAAGAATCCCATTTACAAATAGCTTTCTATATAGTTATAGCGACACAGATGCTGACCCCTACAACGCTACCCGAGGGTTTTTCTTCTCCCACGTCGGCTGGTTGCTGGTAGTCCGGCACCCCCAAGTCAAGGCTCGAGGGGCCGCTATTGATGTCTCCGACCTGTGGGGGAACCCTGTCGTGGCCTTCCAGCGAAGGTAAGCGCCGGACCAAGTTAGGCACCCAAACCGAAGTCAGTGGCGTCGTTATACAATTATCCTAGATTACAGGCAATCTAATTGAAGTGATGGAGTTTCGGAAAATGTATGTGGGCAATGATATTAGGTGCACGATTGTTCGGTATTTTAACCGCGTTCGTTCGTCTTCGTACATTATTCCAGATAAATATAAAAAAACTTTCGGGTTCTTTTCGAGAGGGAACTACTACCGGAGCTGCTGTTTTTTTTTCCATCTAAACTTGTTTTTAGTTATTTTTTCCGTCAATATCTAGAAGACGGTGGTTGAAACGCTTAAATACCAATTCAATATAAAACACTGTCCAGTAAAGAAACGGCTGTTTTATTAATAATCTATTAAAAGCAGCAATAAAATATAGCTGAGTGTAACAGTGAAGTGTGACAGTCTTTTATGGTTTTAACACATTCTGCGAGCTCAGAGGCTACTCTTGAAAGATAAGTTTAAATTAAGGTACAGTCAGCTGCAGAGAAATGTAACCACCTTTGCTAGGAAACTTGTATGCAGGTGGGGTCACTTTTCTCTGCAGCTGACTGTACATCAGCAAGCATCTGTTATCTCTCGCGATTGGGAGCTTCAATAAAAAAAAAATAGGAAATGTATTTCTAAATTCATTGGTTACAAGTATGAAAAATCGTTGTCAAAATCATATTCAATTTCAACTTATTTATTCATTAAATTGGCCACTTTTTGGACAAGACAGCCATTGCGAAGAAAAAGCGTCGCAAACCGAAGGTCATCTTTTCAATCGTAAAATACAATAAAACTTCAAAGTAAGTTCTATCCCAAGGTCTCTGTCATTTTGCTACAGTACCGTGAAAAAAGATTGCGTGTTCCAGACATGCATGGTGGTTATTCACACTGATCTGCCACGTGCTCCCAACGGTGACCCCAGTGTACTTCTGGGGAGAGACTCTCAACAACGCGTGGCACATCAACGCATTCCGCCTGATCTTCTCCGCCAACTGCACCTTCCTCATCAACAGCGCCGCCCACACCTACGGCACCAAGCCCTACGACAGAAGTATCATGGCGGCCCAGAATACCTTGGTCACTGTAGCAACACTTGGCGAAGGCTTCCACAACTATCACCACGTTTTCCCGAGGGATTACCGCGCGGCTGAGTTCGGTGACCATAGCTTGAATCTGACGACTAAGTTCATTGAGTTCTTCGCGAGGATCGGGTGGGCGTATGATCTGAGAACTGTGGATCCTGACTCCATCGCTACGAGGGCGGAGAGGACTGGAGACGGGACGTACTCTTGGGATAGCAAGCACTTAGGGTCGTATTAATAGGGGCCCTTAAATAATATTTGTTCTAGTTCTTGTGCTTGTAATCAACAGGTTCCATGTAACTCATCAACACGGTATTTGACGAAAGTCAAATCAGCTTCTTTTTTTATGAAACATCAAAAACGCTCCGTTACTACGGAGTTTATAGGGATTACTATCTTGTGACGTCACAATCAAACAACAAACGGCAAACGGATTTTATGAATTTAAAAACCTTAAAATAGCAAACGTAAAAGATTGATATTTTCCTAGTATTTTTATAATGTTTATTTGTTCTTAATGAAAAAACAATTTAATTTCACTCTTGTCAAATACCCTATTACAGTAAGCTGTAGCTCGATAATAGTTTGTCATTTTTTTTTGGTAATAACCTCTAAACACCTATTAAACCTACAGCAAAAAGGTTTTAATAAACAAGTAACAGCAAAGAGGTCAGGGGTGGTGCATACGGATCACAAACAAATGTTTTTACTCAGTTAGATACTGATCTATCTTCCTTTATCTGCCTTTTTGGAAATTCAATTTGAGGTTTTTAATTAAAACAAATTTAAAATAAATACGGTTTATTAAAAAAGTATTTTTACGACACAATTTATTAACTTATGTCGTTCTCATTTCAATACTTAATATTTAAGATATAATTATGGCTTAAAGTAATTGTATTTAATAAATGCATTCATTAATATTTATATTTACAACCTTATTTAAATATCTCAAATAAATTATTAAAAAATAAACCATTGTTAAAAACTACTAGTTGTAAATTATCTTGCTCCAGTACTGTTCGCACTATATGAGGACAACTAACTAGTCATAATAATTATAGAAGATACCTACCGTTTTTATACTGAAATCGAAGACGTGATCAAAATTGCTATGACTTGATTAACCATTAAAGTGGGATGTAGGTATTATTGAGACTAAATCAGGCATTAATCAAAATTAAACAATTTGTGGTCACTGTGACAGAAAGATTTTCTAATTTTTAAATTGACAATGACTGTAACTGAAGTGTCATTAAAGTAAAATACTTTGTACCAATTTCACCAAACGTTGTTAACCACTTAACAGACGATTAGAGAGTTAACAGCTGTAAAAATGTATGAACTGACAATCGATTACTTAACATTGATTACATTTGACATCGTTTGATGAAATTGGTACAATATATTTGGCGGGAATATCCGTTTAGATAATAATGCTGTTGACTGTACATAAGGCTTCGTGTTTCGTGATTTATAATAATTTAACAGTGCCAAAAAGAATAGACAACAATGGAAGAAAAAGTGTATATAATACAGTACAATACTTTACTACAGAACATAATTTTGTAAATTGTTGTTGACATACATACATACACCTGTCTCCCAAACGCCAGGTGCACCGGTCTAAACATACAACTTTCGCTTCCTCTACATTCATCACCCTCTTCATGCACGTACGTCGGTTTCGGTTGCTTTTAATTTGGCCCTTATTCAGCACAACAAATCTGGGGTGTGATTCTCTCAAGAAGCAAAGGTGAACGATACTTAATCTCGCCGCTTGGAGATCACTCGTCCATTCGTTCACCTTTGCTTCTTGAGAGAATCACCCGCCTGATCACGCATGTTCGTCTAGGGCGTCAATGCTAGCAGAAATATACCTGACGTTAGCTGCCATTTTTTTGAAGTTGACAATTTCAAAAAAGGTACCTAACTTTAAAACACATCTATGTATAGTATCTATAGCATGGTGTCCGAGATTTCTATGACAATTTTCTACCATAACTTAAAAATATTTCAACTATCAATATTAAATTCGTTTCTAAATCCATGTATTTATTCTGTTTCGAAGCGTTTAACAACTGATTTTTATGCAGATGGCAACCAAAAACATTTAAAAGGCTGCAGTTCCTTTGAAATCACCCGAAAATTCAATTCGTAAATTTTACAGGATTTTTCTACATCATTGTAATTGGGCGTTTTCCAAAAAAGTGTACATTGTTAAGGACAAAAATTAAGATAATTTAACTTTTCCGCTGCGTCACGATAATTACCTATACTTTATTTAAGTAGTACTAATTTACGTGACGAAACGGAAAAGTAAAATTTTCTTAATTTTTGTACTTAACTATGTACACTTTTTTTTTAACAACGCGCAATTGACACTTGCCAACAATATTATCAAACAAGAAAATAATATTTTGGTGCATATCGTCCCAAATCGTCTAATACATCAATTCTTCATTCTAGGACAGTAAGCAAAGTTAAAGATGAAATACGCGTTTATTTGTAATTCCATACATCGTTTCAGTTTTATACAGTAACAAGATGCTTAACGCTATCGTAAAGAATTATCGAAAACTGTTAAAACGTTAAAATGTACAATTGACATAAAGCGCTCGACGCGACCGTCAGGTAGCTTAAATACGTCAATATATTCATATTCGATAGCGATAATATCTCGCAATAGTCGGAATACGTCTTGTCTAACGCCACTAAAAAAACCATAGTGGCTACATAAAATAGTTATATTAATTTGACTTTGACATTGTATTAAAACCCATGTTTTATATCGTAATTATATCATAATCATAACGTCAACGTTATCATAGGTCTGATTTATTTGTCAATGAGAGCTACACAGAAATAATTATTCATTAACGCACAATAACTAAAGTGTGCTTGAAGTATGCGTCCTTTTCTGTCATTATGACTTATGAATGACAGACAGAGACAAAAATACTTTAACTAAAATAGGTTTAATGTGCCTTTATGCATAAGGAAATTCCACTATTATTAGCCTAGTTGAGGCATACAGAGCTACTAGGAATGTAGAATCTGTAGGGCTCGTGGTCGTGTCCGGGTTTTATGTACAGTCAGCTGCAGAGAAAAATGACCCCCCCTGCATACAAGTTTCCTAGCAAAGGTGGTTACATTTCTCTGCAGCTGACTGTACACGTGTCGGGTACCTATCTGTTTTTCTTGTGACCTTCGAACGGTTCCCCCAATACGAACCGAAAGTACCAGGGCCGCATAATCTAGTAAGAGGTAACAGCGCAAGCTTAGAAAACTGCCTGCAGTATCCTCGTCCAAAATCTATTTTCCCAATAAACCGAAAGTACCAGGGTCGCATGACCTAGTAAGAGGTAACACAGTGTGAGCAACTGCAGTATCCCAAGTTTTTTCCATTAAACCGAAAGTACCAGGGTCGCATAACCTAGTAAGAGGTAACAGTGTGAGCAACTGCAGTATCCTGTGTCTTTTTTCCATTAAACCGAAAGTACTAGGGTCGCATAACCTAGTAAGAGGTAACAGCGTGAGCTTAGAACTTCAGTAGTCTTGTTATCCATTAAACCGAAAGTACCAGGACCGCATAACCTAGCAAGAGGTAACAGCGTGAGCTTAGAACTTCAGTAGTCTTGTTTTCCATTAAACCGAAAGTACCAGGGTCGCATAATCAAGTAAGAGGTACCAGCGGCGCTTAGAACTGCAGTATCTGGTTGATCCAGTCGCGGAACTCTGAGATCCTGGTGTAGACGCCGGGCTGGTTGGGCTCGGCGCACCCGATGCCCCACGAGATCACGCCGCCGAGCACGAAGCGCCCGTCGCGGGCGCGCTCCACCACCATTGGTCCGCCACTGTCACCTGAGAACATTTTTGTTTAAAATCAGAATCAAACATTTTTGAATGAAAATCGGGTAAAATACATGAGAGTAATTCTGACACCACTTGTAATAGAGCACCTTTAAACTTCCGTGTGACCCAAATTCCTAGGATATCCGGTAAGTATATAACTAGAATACCTACCAGTTGCAGAATGTAGACCACCTTCGCAGTTCGCTTTCGGAGCCACCGCTCCGCTTCCAGCTAGCTCAAATGAATGTCGAACCCTGTCTTCTAGCCAGCGCGTTGAAGATGTAGAATGTGGAGTATAAATAGTACCTTCGCAACTGTCGAACTCCCTCTTCTAGCCAATGCGATGAAGATGTAGAATGTGGAGTATAAAGTACGTTTTCAGCTGTTGGGTTGGAGCCGCCCTTCTTCCAACTGGTGCAGATGAAGATGTAGAATGTGGAGTATAATTTACCTTCACAGCTGTTGGAGCCGCCATTCTTCCAACTGCCGCAGATGATGATGTAAAATGTGGAGTATAATAGTACCTTCGCAGCTTTCTTACCCTATTATCTAGGCACCGTAACGAAGATATACAATGTGAAGCATAAAGTACTTTTACAGTTATCAGACCCACTTCTACCCAACGCGATGAAGATGTAGAATGTGGAATAAAAAGTACCTTCGCAACTGTCAGAGCCGCCCTTCTTCCAGCCGGCGCATATGAAGATGTTGGGGATGTGCTCGTTGTACCCGGCGGCGAGGTACATGGCCTCGCAGGCTGTGTTGTTGATGACTGGTACCTCCACCTCCTGCAGCACCGTTGGTAGGGGTCCGTCTGGAACACGGGATGTCGCAATTTAATCATCGGTATAACATACTAAGCTGCCCTGCTAAGACAATTAACTAACGGTAGATGGTTGAAACTGCTATGGCTATTGAATTTGTTATACCGCATATTGGCATTTGAGAACAGTCTTTAAACAATAAAACAAGCATGTTTAAGGTTCTCGGGGGTTATTATGAGATAGTTATGCAATTCTGTTTACGCTGAGGGAAAAGGACAGAGCTATATAACTGCCATAGCTCTGTCCCTTACACTCACCGTAAAATGAACTGCATAGTTATGTCATAATAACCCCCCCTGAGGTGAAAACACTATTTATTCGCCTTTACTGTTGTTGAAAAATCGAACTCCTCACTTTTGTATTTTGTTTCAAATACCGACTTAGCTTATTAAACTGTCAAACAAAGTAAGAGAAAAAAAATGGCGAACCGTCATAGAGGCGGCCCCAGCCGGTGACGTGGGCGGTTTTGCCGACGAAGTCGTCATCGTTATCAGGCACGCAGACTGGCAGGATGTTAGGCTGGAAGGTCACTGGCTCGTAGAATCTGAAGGTCAAGGTTACATAAGTCAGGTTATAAATCCATTATTTTCTAGCGGTGCCGTTTGGCACCCTACTTATGTCGTAAAATTCTAATTAGGTATGCTTTATTTTTTTATACATTAAAAGTTAAAATACAATTAACTAAACAAACCATTCCGCCCTTAATGAGTCAACTTGAAGGTCAAGGTTACATAGGTCAGCGGGCCTATTATGGTCGTGTACAAAACATCAGTAGCTTTTTGACTTTATACAAGTGCGAAAGTGACGGATGCTTTATTCCCCGCTTTAACGGCGGCCATAATACGGGCACAGGTTATTAATTTGTAGGTCAAGATTATATAGGTTAGGTTATTAATTGGTACCTAGGTCAAGGTTAGGTCATATTTATGAACAACTTACAAACTAGAATTTCAGATTAACTTACAAACTTAGTAACTATTTGCGTACTTATTGTCTATTCGTTGAATAATGAATGACTATGCAAATAAGTGTCAAACGTTAATACTTGACCTTCGTCAAATGTCTATGGGTCACAGATCCAAAAACAGAACCAGTATGTGTTTAAAATTTTCAAAATATGGCTTACACGGGGCGGGATCGTCCTACATTGACTCAATTATAACTTATAACTATTGATTTTAGGACAGGGCACTATCCTGTTTTCTGAAAATTACATCCACTGTAAGGGACTTATAAATATCAGTAAATAAATAAATATCAAGGAGTCAATGTCACACCAATTGACCTAGTCCCAAACTAAGCTCTAGGCTTGTACTATGGGTACTAGACAACGATATAACTACTTATACTATATAGAGAGAGATATATGTATCTACTTAAGTACATACAAAACATCCATGACAGGAACAAATATTCGCGCTCTTCACACTAATATCGGATTTGAACCCAGTGGCGCTAGACAAGTTGCCATCGTTCACGAACGCTAGCGTTAGGCGATCACTTTGGTGATCACCTGTCACTTGGCGCTGTCAAAATTAAATAGGCTAGACAATCAGTGGGGCTAGACAAGTTGCCATCGTTCACGAACGCTAGCGTTAGGCGATCACTTTGGTGATCACCTGTCACTAGGCGCTGTCAAAATTTTCAGCGTGTCAGTTGTAACGAGTGATATATCACGTGACTTACGTCATTCCCATACATTTTTCAATGACAACACATGTCGCCAGTGATCACCTAACGCTAGCGTTCGTGAACGATGACAACTTGTCTAGCCCCACAGGACCGCTAGCTTCGTAGGCAGGGTCACTACCAACTAAGCCATCGCGTCGTCATTTAACAATCAATCGATTATTGCAAGAACAAAGTAAGTGATAAAGTGAAGTAGTCGAGTACTGTTATCGGCTCGTCTATTTTTTGTCTCGCCACTCAGGCGCAGCGGTCAGTCACCACTGCGTCTGACCTCGTAGGTGTCGCACGGGGACACCCATTATTTGATTTATAAAATTACGGATCCCTTTGACTGCCATACATATCATTGGTCATAATATATTGTTAGTCATACTTTTTTGGTCATAACTTCTTTCAGGCTGAAGTTAGAGTTTTAAATGAACATTTATCGTGTAGATTAGTTAGGTTAGGTTACGTTAGTTTTATAAAAGTCCTGAAAAAATAACCGTGTCCAGAGAAAAATGCATTATGACCTGCGAAAATTATGACTTAAAACACATGACTAAAAATAATTATGGCAGTCAATAGAGACCCATAAAATTAATATTAAAAAATTGCCAAGTGTGGGTTGGGCTCGATTTGACATCGAATTCAAATTGAAATTACTTAACAATAGCTTAGCCATAAAAATATGTAAGTAAACAGTATCTTGTCTAGGGGACACGTTTTCTGTAGGAGAACGTATCGAAACTTTTACTACGCATGATATTTTTTTTAATGTTAAATTCATATTCCTAGAGTTCTCCTTCAGCGCAATTTTAGTCGGATTGATGTGGATAAGCTTCTTGAGGATGCGATTAATATTGACTGGAGTGTGATCAGTAGGGCTGATTCAGTGGATGATCAAATTGCCATATTCAACTCTCTTCTGACTCAGCTCTATGACATACATGCTCCAGTAAGACCCATTAAAGTTAAGCATCTCCCTGCTCCTTGGCTCTCTGAGGATATACGTACATTGATAAGGAAGAAGAATTTTGCCAAGTCGCGGTATAAAGGTGACCCATCGGATAAAAACAAGGCTAGGTACCGTAAACTGCGAAATCGTTGTGGCACGGTTTGTCGAGACGCACAAAGTCGCCACATTCATAAATCAGTGGAAAATGGCGACCCGGCCAAAGTATGGAAATTTCTTAAGTCACTAGGAGTTGGGAAATCTCAGCATAATTCCTCTACCATAGATTTAAATTTCTCATCTTCTGCCTGCTTTAATGGCCCTATTAAGGACAAGACCTTAAAGTTTCTTTCTACTATCCCAACTCCTGACACTTCTCCTTTCTCTTTCAATCAATTTTCCGACAGTGATGTTAAGAGGAGTGTACAATCCATAACGTCAAATGCTGTTGGGGCTGATTGCGTTAGCCGTAATATGATCCTCCCTCTACTTGACCTACTTATCCCTTATATTACCAGCATCCTTGACACTTCAATATCGTCCAGCGTATTTCCTTTTTTGTGGAAGGATGCTGATGTTGTCCCCTTGCCTAAGAAACCGAATCCTTCTTCTTTTTCTGATTATCGCCCTATTTCCATTCTTCCTTTCCTGTCCAAAGTTCTGGAACGTCTTGTGCATCAGCAGTTATCCTCTTACTTGTCCAGGAATGACCTCCTCAATCATTTTCAATCTGGTTTCCGCCCCGGTCATAGCACGGCTACCGCTCTCGTCAAAATTACAGATGACATTCGTCTGGGGTTTGACAACAGAAAGTTAACCGTATTAACATTGCTGGATTTCAGCAATGCATTTAATACTGTTGATTTTGACGTCTTGCTTGGAATTTTGCGCTCCCTTAACATATCTCCTGCGGTAATTGAATGGTTTCGTAGTTATTTAGTAGGTCGTCGGCAACGATTAAAGGTGGAAGCTTCCCGATCTTCTTGGTGCAGTACGCTGGCTGGCGTTCCGCAGGGTGGCGTGCTGTATCCTCTTCTTTTTTCTGTCTTCATCAACTCTATCACACATAGCCTTCTCTCTTCCTATCACCTTTATGCCGACGATCTGCAAATTTACTCCCAAGGCGTGCTCGGTGAACTCAACTCACTTATCGATACCACAAATAACGATTTAGCTCGTATCTTGCAATGGAGTAATGGTTTTGGTTTGAGAGTCAATCCTGCTAAAACTCAAACTATTATTTTCGGCAGTCCTAAGTTTTTGTCCAGGGTTGACTTTGCAACTCTCCCGCCTGTTTATTTTGATGGGGTCCTTATTCCTTTTTCGCATCAAGTCAAAAACCTGGGTATCATTATGGACTGTTCCTTGTCGTGGGTTCCTCAAGTTAGCGAGGTTAGCAGGAGGATGTTTGCGTCAGTGTGGTCTCTTCGGCGGCTTCGTAACTTTCTCCCTATCGCGACTAGAATTGCGCTTGCTCAGTCATTACTTCTCCCTATTTTAGACTATGCTGATGTGTGCTTTTTAGATCTTACTGAGGAGCAGCTTAACAAGCTTGAGCGAATTCAAAATTTATGCATTCGGTTCATATTTGGTTTACGCAAATATGACCACGTCTCTTGTTTTCGTTCGCAACTCAAGTGGCTTCCTATCCGTTTCCGCCGGTACTTTCACATTCTTAATCTTCTCTACTGTGTTCTGTTTATCCCTGCAACCCCCCGTTACCTCAAGGAGCGTTTTAACTTTTTTAAGTCGGTTCGTTGCTCACAAAACTATATTTTAACTGTACCCTCCTCTTCATCAAAATTTTACAACAATTCCTTTACTTTTCAGGCTGTCCGACTGTGGAACTCCCTCCCTGTGGAGCTGCGTCGGGCTAAGTCTTTGCCTATTTTTAAGAAACTTCTTCATGAGCATTTTTTGTCGCAGTCATAATTGTACTGTCTCAGTTAATTTCTCTGTCGTGTAGCTGTCTTTTTTATTGTTTTCCCTGTTGTGGATGTATTGATATTCATTTATGTATTTATATATATTTATCTATTTATTTATGCAAGTCATATATATATTGTATTTATTTGTTTATATATTTATTTTCTTATCTATTTATTAGTACATATATAGTGAGCCTATATTTATCACTTTAGCGTGAAGTTTGTACCACCTACCTCGTAAAATGTTTTAATCTGACACCTTATCCCTAGTAAGGTTGTCTGGAAGAGATCGCTAATCAGCGATAAGACCGCCTGTTGTTTACCTGTGTTGTTTTTAATAATGCTGTATCTCTGTATTGTTATTGTTTGGTGTACAATAAAGTGTTTTGTATTGTATTGTATTGTATTGTTTTATGTAATGTAAATAAATAAATAAATACCAGGAAAATGTCACACCAATTAACCTAGTTCCAAACTACGAGTAAGATCTAGATTATAATAAGAATTATAATTGTATGATATCATAAGACATTTGAAAAACGACTGACTGTTGAGTTTCTTGCGGCGTTTCCTCTCAGCAGTGGTCTCTTGCGAAGCGCTGGTAGATTTTTGACGTGTAAAAGGACCCGTGCGGTCTACTTACAGAATAAACATATTATTTTTTTTGATTCAATACTTGCCTGGTCTACTGTGCGCCAATACGGAACACTCAATGCGCGAGTCCCAATCTCACTTAACCTGTATTTTTGGAAGGTTCACCTACCTCAGCAGTGCCAGGTCGTATTCGAAGGTCGCCGGGTCGAAGTGGGGGTGGCTGGCCACGATCTGGACGCGTCTCTCCGCGAAGCCATAAGGCTCATCTTCCGTTGCCAGGTCGTGCTCTCCCAACCGAACCAGCAACTCCGATGGAGGGACGCTGCAATTGAAAGAACGAATATCAAGAAACAATCGTAGCGTAGTGGCTTAGGGGGTTGACTCGTGATCGTAAGGTTCCGAGTTCGAACCCCCGCGGTCACGATGTACCAATGAGTTTAAGTGCTGATGCTCTATCAGTGAAGGAAAAACATCGTAAGGAAACCTGCACAGTCGAACAGCTGAGTATGTAAGAGCGTAATTGTACAAAAGATCCTATAGGATTGAAAATCGAATTAGGCAAGAGGTGTTTATACATGCGATATCTATCATCGACGGAGTGTTTCATTACTCGATATTTATGTATTGTCTGCCAAATGGAAAATGCACACGCGCTAAAATGTGTTTTGTTCGCTCTGACGGGACTACTTAAACTCACCGCTGCGACATTAACTTGTTCGTTCGTCCGACCGCGTTTTTGAGAGAATCACTAAGATCGTTGGTGACCATCTTACAATAATGGTCTGAACTCAAAAGTAGCTGAACATTTTAGCACCTTGTCGTAGCTATGGCTATACTGATTTCTAACCACTCTCACTTTGATACCTTACAAGAACAAGGTATTAAAGTGTAGAACTATTCCTGGGTTCAACTGTACAGTCAGCCTTATAAGTAGAAGCACACTTTTGTACCTTGTCACTTTAATGCTTTGATAGATTAGTGCAGCAGTTCAAACATGGCGTGAAAGTGACAAAGTACTAAATTAAGTACACTGCACTACTGTAGCTACTTATGAGGTTGAACATACGATAGGCACGTGGGTGGTAACTTAAAAATAGTTCTTCCAAATTTTTGCGGACAAAGTAGAAATCGTATCCGATCTTGCGGTATCCAATTTGTGGTTATTTTTGCCCAAAGGTGAGAAAGGATGAACTTGAAGCCGTTCTGCACAATTGCCCATAATTACGTGGAAAGGTAGGAAGGAGTCCTTTGCCCAGCAGTGGGACATTCCGGGCTAAACAAAAAAAAGAACAATTATCCAAAATGACCGTGAAGCTGGAGGAAAAGTCGTCGCGGATAATAAAACACAAGTAAAACGAAACACAGGTTATTGACTGGATTAAATAGAGCTCAAATCTGAGAATTCTGTTTAAAGAAGTTTTACGAGATTCGACGGAATTTAGGGAAACATTTTCCCGTAGTATACAAGTATGTATGTATGTATGTAAGAGCTTCGGTGGCCTAGTGGCTTAGGGGGTCGACTCGGTACCGAGATCGAGCGGGGTAATTGCACAAAAGATCCTAAAGGGTCGAAGTTTTTTTTTATGGAATAGAGAAGACAAACGAGCACACAGGCCACCTGATGGTAAGTGGAAACTGTGACCCATAGACATTCGTATTCACAAGACTGCAGAGCAATCCTAAGACTGCAAATGCGTTGCCAACCCTGAAGACTAAGATGGAATGCCTCTATGCTAGTCAATTCACCGGCTGTCTTATCCCCAAACCGGAACACAGCAATGCGAACACTGCTGTTTGGCGGTAGGTTAGTGGATACGATGGTGGTAGCGATCTGAACGGACCCTGCACAAGGTCCTACCACCCGCAAATATAAGATAAGATGTATTTGAACTCCTTTGCATCGACATAGTAAATGGACATGCGAACTTATTCCGCATGTATTCTCTACCAGTTTACCTTGGAGTAGAATAAGTAAGATAAATTAACTAAGTAGGTAATAAAAAAAAGATGTGCAAGAAAGATGTTTGCAAAGTCAAAGGAAAGGTTAATTTTTTAACAGCATATGTATGTGATCCGAAATCCTGTCCAAGGTTGTCTGGAAGAGATCGTTATTTAGCGGTAAGACCGCCTGGTGTCCTGTTCCACTCAACGTCAAGAGATAAATAAAGAAGAAAATTACATTACTCCGATTTTAATATAATAAACAAAAGAAAACATATAATACTTGTATTTGATGACAAATAAAGAAAAAACAGGTTGTGCACAGTTTGTCACGGTCAAACGGTTTCAATGCTGTTTTTTTGGTTGAGATGAAATGACATACATACAAAAACTCACGCCGAAGAGAGAGAGGAAGGCAGGTCTACAGAATTACTTACAACTCCAAAAACTTGTTGATAATTCTGTAACCACATTTTGCACAATTAGTGTATTAGAGACAGGGCGCAAGCCCATCGCCTAACAGTACTACAAGCCTTTATTCCCTTAGTCGCCTCTTACGACATCCACGGGAAGACATGGAGCAGCACTATTCTAACCCGGCGACAAAACAAACTGTATACGAGTAAACGAAAATAATAATGTAGCCGAACCCACCGCTACCATCGTGGGCAGGGTCAGTCCCAACTAGGCTAACTAACATGTCGTCAAATATGTTATTTGGAAAAGGACTTACTGTTCCACGCAATGCGCCGCGGTGATGGCCCAGTTCTCGTTCAGCAGGGCAGCTCCACACTTGTGAAGGTAGGTGGAGGTCCGGTACTGCCTCAGGGAGATCTGCCAGGGCCATTGTCCGAAGCCCGACTTGGCGCCACCGACGATCCTGCCCTGGGGCCAGAGCCGTCTTCCACAAACTGCCAGCACCAACAAAGTGGAGTTCAATATCATATTGACGCAATTGATTCGATGTAACTTGTGGTCGAAATGGTGCCGTTCAATTCATTGCTATTGTATTATTGTTTTTTTTTTTTTTTATTTATTCGATAATTATGTATTATATTACTGTATGTATGAGTATTAAGTATAATTATTCTATGTTTATTTATTGTAGCAATACGTGTGATTATTTGTAGTTTTTAGTTTATATCTCTGTCTATCTTATCTGTGCACACGTTTTATTTATAAACTAGTGATTGGTTGTTTGGTTGACTGGTAGAAAATTCTATTAGGCATTAGGTCCGCCATTTGTACTTGTTTCTGTGCAATAAAGAATAAATAAATTAATAAAATTAACTTTGAAATGCTTTAAGTATTTTTGTAACAATTCCCATAAAAAATGTTTAGATTTGTGTTTTTGTTGTGTTATTCTTTATATTAATAAATAAGTTGTGGTATTGAATATTATGCTTAAAAATAAGGCGCTCGGTTTAAAGTTATATTCTTTAATACAAGTTAAATTGAAGAAAACGCTATACTAATCAATATTATTGCTTTATTAATATTTGTTAATAAAGTTTGTTTTTAATGTTATACACATGTAACAGAAATAAAATGAACTATTGAATCCTATTTGCACTTTGTTAATATTTTCACGAAATTTCCCTACTCTCAGGAAAATTACTTCCTTAGTTGCACTTTTTTATTTTTTTAACAACGGGTCAAGTTAACCGCGTCCTTGCCTTCGCCTTGGCATTGACGTGCGCGCGCGCCGCGATCTCACAACTCTTTGTTTCACGCCGGCGCCATTTTTTATTGTTTATCCACTTTACAAACTTAAGTTAGCATGTGGCGAAACACGAAACTAGTGTCTTTACTTATCAAATTTAGGGCGGCTCTAGGACGAGAGCGACACTATCATCAGAATTAATAACTTTGTTTTAGCATAAGTTCTTTGACCGTACAGAAAATGTCAAGAATTTTGTTTATCCTGGAACTGACAGGTAAAAAGTAACCTCGCGGCAGCAGGTGCATACGACTTTATTTGCACTTTTTTGTATGGAAATAGGGTCAGAAATGGCGTAAGTGCCCGGAGATTTTTGGTATCTTTTACCTGTTTGTTATTTTTTTTATTAACTTGGGTTAAGTGCGATATTACTGCGTTGTCTTTTTATCAGCCTCAAAGGACATTATTAATGTATTTTATTAGCGTACATATTTTGGTGCCTTCTTGTATCTTCATAAGAAATTATGAATGATTTTAAGCTACCTACATATATGTTGATATATCTTCGTCTATTTTAAGACTGTACCGAGCAAACGTCGAGCGTCCAGTGGCGCCCTCATTACTATTATTGTGTTTTCTAATTAACTAAAGAATTCCCTTGCAATCAGACGATACGTTTTTGTAGCGCAAGTAAAAACACAATTTATGGGATATGTAACAAACTTTAATAACAATTACCCTTAGAGTAGTCAGCTTAACGGGAAAAGGTCACTTTTTTCTGTTAAGTTGATAACTCAAAGGTGAATTGTTATTAAACTATGTGATATACCCTATAAATTGTGTTTTCATTTGTGGTACAAAAACCTACCGACCAATTTCAAGAAAATACTTTAGTTTATTAGAGAACACAATAATAGCAATGAGGGCGCCACTGTACATCCGGCGTACGCTCGGCGCAGTCTTAACAAACCAATACTTTTTCGAGAGTATTGCATGTATGTATGTAAGTCTATATCATGAGGTATCAGGTCAGGTTTGACTTGATTGTGGGATGGACATTCTATCCTACTCATATTATAAATGCGAAAGTTAGTGTGTCAGTTTGTTACTCCTTCGCAATGCAACGGCTACCCGGATTTGGATGTAATTTAAAATGGAGATACCTAACTTATACCCTGCGTTAACACAAACGCAACTTTTTATCCTAGATAATTTAAAAGTTACCAAGGGAATAACGATAGGTAATCGAAATCTACGCGGTGAGTAAGCTATAATATTTTGATCAATTTATTATTTTCTTTTATAGTTCTTTAGTACATCGAAAGGATTTATTGTAGAATTATAATATTTTTATGTCAGATTCGACATTGTGTGTCACTGACTTTGTTCACATTATAGGAAGCGTCATACGAATTGGGTTCTCTGTCGTTTGCCCGAAAGTCATTTGCCATAATTCTATCACTTGCCATAATATTCATTCGCCATAAAGGCATTTTTTCTGAAATCGTGAACTATTCAGAATTGTTACAAAACAAACCTAACCTAACCTATTGGGCTCTATACGATGGCATGTAATTATTAAGGTTTACAGTTTCAGAAAAAATGCCTGTATGGCAAATTAACATTATGGCAAGTGACACAATTATGGCAAATGAAATTCGGGTAAACGAAGTGATCCGTACGAATTGCCTTATTGATTATTCATTTGTTTATATTAATAATCTTCAGAAACATGTACTCACTAGGGTGAGTGGTTAAAGGTCACTTATATTTGCCCCTTTTTCACCATGGTGACAATCACAGGTGACATTTCAGTGTACAGGCGCAGCAGATATGAATCCCAGTGATGTGAAACCTTGTTAACTTTGCAATGTATACCGAATTGTCACATGTCACCTATCATTATCAAGATGGTGAAATAGGGGGCAGATCAGGAAGCAAACCAGGAAGTAACCGCAAATTACTTGATTACGTCTTAATTGCAGTGCGTTAGCTATTGTGTAGGAATTACAACACAAATTATCCCATTTATCACACAAGTGTGCTGTTTTTATCGAATTGGAAAAAACGAATAAAAACCCCCCATTTTAGGGTACCGTGTAACGAGGTTGTTACAACCTCCTTTTTTACGTTCCTGGCTACTCTTTCATTTCGTTTTAATCTTTCTAAATTCAAAATTGTTTATGATCCATTTTGTATATCGATCCATGAGCGGACTCTCAGATTATCTTTCGTTAACACAAGACACGTGTCTTGCTATATTATTTTTCAATTTCTTTTATTTAAAACAATAATTCTATATTAAAGATTGTTTCATTTACTAATTTACCACCTTTCATATTCTTCCTCTACGGGTCACTGAGATACTTACCACTGCTACGTCAGAACCGTAGCCTATTACTGACCGTCTGTCTGAATGTCCGTCCGTCTATAGGTATGTCTCTATAAGGGTGATGAATTTAATAGATTATCAGTGACATGCTGATTAGAAACACTAAGGACATTTCAATAAAAATAAATAAGGGTTAGTTTTTTTTAGACATATTTAAGTAACCACATAACAACAAACAAGAAGTTTTTAAAGTTGTAGGTAATTCTCTGTCTATGTATATTTAAGTAAGTATTTAAGTTTTTTTATTTTGTTATAAACTACACTCGATTACAAAATGTTTGCTCTTGATACAGTCGAACTTGTTACTTGATGCACACTTTAGTTAGTGCTTTGTCATTATAACGTAATGCTTGAACTACTATCTGTTAAAGGTGTTAAAGCGGGTACAAAAGTCTGCAGCTACTTATAACGTTCACTAACGTTTTACAAATGATAATTTGGTCAAAAGTCAGGATACCACTTATAACGCCGACTGTACTATTTTTAAGCTTTTTAAATTGATTTTTGTTTAATAGTTATGTTATCAGCTGTTGTTGTTAGTGTTGTTACTATTCGCAATATCGCAACAAATAATAAGAATTAAAAGGTACGGAACCCTAGTCCGACTCTCACTTGGCCGTTTTTTTACGCTACACTTACCGTCCTTAAAGTCAGTCATGTTAATGGCTTCGGTGGTGGTGGCCACCGGGGCCTCGGTGGTAGACACGTTGGCGGTGGTAGTTGGAGGAACTGTAAAAAATGTGGTCAAATAAAGTGATGAGATGAGCGGTCGATTGTATCATTCCATCGAATTTCATTTCATACAACGCCATTTTCTGCTTTTATATCTTAAACTTTAATAACGTAGATTAGGTTAGGTTATGCTTGTGACTAGTAGTAAATATTATTGAATCTGTGGTAATGATAGGGTAAAGTCACCAGTAGTCAGCCAGAGACCAGTGCACTCGACCTTATATGAGTGCGAAGAGTTGTGAGTGAAATATATCTTTCGTACTCTTCCCACTCTTACAAAGTATAGGCAGATGCCGACTACAGGGTAGTGATTTTCTCAACAACGACGGACGAGTGAAAGTCCAAGCGGCGAGGTTAAGTAGTCCCGTCAGAGCGAAAAAAACACATCTTAGCGCGAGCATTTTCAATTAAGCAGCCTTATAGGTTCGATCCATCGGCAGAAATCATGCTGCTAAATTGAAAATGCACGCGCTAAAATATGTTTTGTTTGCACTGACGGGACTACTTAAACTCGCCGCTGCGATTTCGCTCGTCCGTCCGTCCTTCTGTTGTTTTTGAGAGAATAACACCCCAGGCCCCTGGCCGACCACGGTGACTTTACCCTACATTCGTTGAAACTTGATTTGATAGAATATAATAGATACCCCGAGGGCCGAGATTCTTGTCGATAAAAACCATATAATCTGTGACCTGCTATCGTATTGTCAACGTGGTTATAGCTCTTATATACTTTACGGTAATGGCCGAATTAAAAACAATACGATGACAAGTCAAAAGCAATCAGTTTTTACCAAGTGGAATAGAGCGCGTGTACAGTCAACCAATTTGATTTCTAGGCCACTTTGGACTATGTTAAAGTGACGTTGTCAACCAAAACGTAAGAGACTCCCTATGATTTGGTTTACAACGTCACGTTGACAAAGTCCATAGTGGCCTAGGAATCAAATTGGTTGACTGTACCTACTAAGTGCTTGATAAGTTTTAATCGACTTCAAACTATAGTTCCTGGCCACTAAGAAGTCAATCCTGACAGCTGTCACCGCAGTACAATTTACAACCTATTTTTGAGTTTAAGATAGGTGGTGTAATGACAGGTGTCAGTATTGATAAACAAGTACTGACTCAGCCAATTATATTTATAACTAGCGACCCACCCTCGCTTCGCTTCGGTTTATGTTAAGTATGATATATTGTGTGTGTAATTTAATTCTATTATCAATAAGTGTATATATAAGTGTATTATAAATGAATCATTGTTGTTCGAAAATAAATGAAATAATATAATATAATATATAGCCTTCCTCGATAAATGGGCTATCTAACACCGAAATGTTTTTTCAAATCGGACCCGTATTTCCTGAGATTAGCGCGTTCAAGCAAACAAAGAAACAATCAAATAACCTCTTCATCTTTGTAGTATTAAGTATAGATGACAAAGTTCATACAGGGTGTCCCAGAACTTGACTTGATAGCTATTTGTAGCCAAGGGTCAAGGTGTACCACAAGGTAGCGTTCATCACCGATAGATTATCGTTAAAAACCTTAAGATGATCGTAAACAGACTCTTAAATCGCGAAAAAGTTCCATACCTACTAATTTTGCTTGATATCGACAAAATCGTTAAAATCGGATTAAAATTTTGTATGGATTTCTTTAGCTTCACCACCCTCTCAATTACTCCTTAACTAACTAACATATTGGAAAGTTGAAACTATGCTCTGGACCAGCATAGATGGAGCTTTCTTATGCTTTATTTAGGTCAAGGGATATCCTATGTAAATTGGTCGATAGTACGCTCGTAAACAAAACAACTAACCTGTCTCGGTAACAACTTCGGTAGCATTTTCCGTCGAATTGACACTCTCCGTGACGGCTGCAGCTGTCGTCGAGACTGTCGTCAACGTCGGCACTGTCGGCGACAGAGTGACATTGACGGTGAACTCTTGTATCGGCGCTTCGGTCACTATTGACTCTGTTGTCGTTGTCGTGGTTGACGGTGTTGTTGGTGCTGCTGTTGTTGTCGTTGTTGTTGTTTGAACTGTCGTTTCGGGCTTATCAGTGGTGTACTCCGTCGGCTCCGTCAGCTCTGTCGTTGGTGCTTCTGTTGTTGTTGTTGAGGTCGTCATTGTTGTTGTTGACGTAGACGTTGATGATGTTGTGTCGGGTTTGGGCGGTACAGTTGACAACAACACCCAGCCGTCTGGTGGTGTGATGGGGGACCAAATTTCTAAAATAAAAATAATTAAATTTCACTCTACCCTATTTTCTAGCCTTAACACGATAATATTCCTTTCCAATATCTCACGAAGTTTTTATTCATTAAAAATAACAATAAGTCACCATAACATTATACCCATTTCTTTACTTAATCATGACCGTCATGAGCATGATCTGAGTAACGACTCAAGATGCTGTGCTCATCTGATCACGACAATCCGTGATACCGCTGCGCTACTTAAGAGCGAGAACCGTTCTAGGTTATCTTGATAATAAGCGGTTAGGGACGGTCTAGTTGTTTTGAGGTCAACTTTGAGTTTCCTGGTTTAAGTTATTGTGGAGAATGATGAGAGATATAAAAACGGCAGGGTTTACGGTCACAGGTTTATACAGGGTGGAAAAACCGAATGCCACATGGATGGCAACTACGTTAAATATTGGAAATAGCAAGTTCTACGCAAAGGAGATTTACAGATGTAGTGAATAATCTTTTCCCATCGTTTTTGGTCGGATAACTTCGTATTTATCTCACTTTCTCAGTTGGCTTATTGACGGGTACTGAAGCTAATTGAGAAAGCTAGATAAATACGAACTAATCCGACAAAAAACTATGGGAAAGGATTATTTACTACATCTGTACATTTATTTTTTGGATTTTTGAAAAAAAACGTCTTAACCGGGAATCGAACTGGTCGAATACGACAAAGCAATAAAGTCGTGTTTTATGGTACAGATCGAAAGGGTCATTGATATTGACCATTTTTATGTTTAAAACACATACACCTTTAAATTAAATAAAGACCTTAAAAATCCCTACTTTATTATTTTGTCATATTCGACCAGTTCAATTCCCGGTTAAGGCAGATGAATTTCCAAAAATCCATAAACGCAGTAACAATTTTTTTCAAAAATTGAAGTTAGTCTCCTTTGCGTAGAAGTTGCTATTTCCAATATTTAAAGTAGTTGCCGTAATTACTAATTCCAAATTTCAAATCCCAGCGATGTGAGCTGTTCGTTGATATGTCAGTCAGTCACTCAGTTTCAAATCGGAATATAATAATACCTACTGAGTTAATACGCATTTGACCGGTTTTTTTGTCCCTCACCGGCAATCGAACCCGATCAAACCCTTACAAGCGACGTAGGCAAAGTCACACTACCAACTAAGCTAACGATGTCTTCACAATAATTGATAAATGTATGTTAATGAAATGGAGGAAATATGTCAATTTCTATTATTTACCGTTTATCGCGCTCTGTGGTATTTCACGAATGTTAATAAAAATATCAGAGGACAATGTCACACCAATTAACCCAGTCCCAAACTAAGCTCTTGGCTAGTTATTGTTTGACGACGCGATAGCCTAGTTGGTAGTGACCCTGCCTACGAAGCTAGCGGCCCTGATTCGATTCCCGGGTATGAGCAAATATTTATGTGACGAGCACGAGTTGGTTTCTGAGACTTGGATGTTTTCTATGTGTTTCAGGATATCTCTATGTAAGTATTTTATATCGTTGTCTAGTACCCATAGTACAAGCCTAGAGCTTAGTTTGGGACTAGACCAATTTGAGTGAGAATTTCCCTTGATATTTATTTAAGTTATATGTGTACGTAACAACGGTAATATGTGTAATTAAATACTTAATTAAAAACCTTCAAGACATAACGAACTTTTTTTTTTGAGGTAAGCACACTAGCTCACAAGCTGATGGTAAGTGAGATCTGGGGGTTATTATGACATAGCTATACAGTTCTGTTTACTCTGAGAGAACAGGACAGAGTTACTTATATAACTTCTATAGCTCTGTCCTTTACGCTCACCGTAAAATGAACTGCACAGCCATGTCATAATAAACCCCCTGAGGCCCATAGACAATTGCAATCTCAAGACTATAATCCTAAGACTGCAATCCTAAGACCGCAAATGCGTTGGCAATCTTGATTAGGTACTAAGATGAAATGCTTCTATGCTAGTAATTAGTTGTCGTATCCTCACGGAATACAACAATGCGAACACTGCTGCTTGGGCGTAGGTTTCTCGAGAACAGCGGCAAGGTAATTCAGCCAATGTCAAAGTTGACTTACTGCGCTATAGTCTTGTAAAAGACGGTCATCACCAATGACAGCGTGACTTGACAACAGTGAATTGACAGTTCCGTCACGTATCGAGGCCGGGCGGCGCCGGCGCCGCGCCAGTGAAACTTTTAGGGCTCACTTTCTTTCTGATTTACGTGTATCCGACAATTGGGATACAACTACAGACAATAACATTATTCTTTTTCTGTGCACCCACAATGTAAATTTCTGTTTAATTATTTGGTCGACTGGTGGCATTAGGTCCGCGATTTGTACTTGTTTTTATGCAAGAAAGATTGAATATATAAATAAAAATGAAAAATAACTTTATGGCACATAAAAAAGAAACAGTTTGCAATCATAAAAAAAGTCTAACCTAAATATATTTTTTTCTTTACGGCCACAATGGTCTCCGCTCAGCTTTATGCATCTGAATGTGATAAACACATTCACAGACGCTGGTTTTCAGTGAGACCATGGAGAGAATGGCGATCGATGGCCTCAAAAATAAAAAATAAATAGCTACAATAATATCACTATCATTTTGAGATCATACAGAGATCAAATTATACATACACAATTAAAAAGAAACATATCTTATCTAACTTTGCTCTACACGTGTGTGTGTATGTTTGTGTGTGTGTGTATGTGTGTGTTTGTGTGTGTGTGTGCGTGTGTGCGCGTCTGTGTGTGTGTGTGTGTGTACAACTGCTTATGATCCAGATATTTGGGAAGTGAATAAATAATTCATGAAATGATTTTTAAAATTAGCTACTGATTAATAAATAACCTAAAACCAGTGAGGCCCCATTTGGGAAATATTTCGATTTTTTGTGTATTTACTTCAACCTAAAACCTAAAGGTAAAATAAACATTAAAAACAAAAATACGAATGACTAGACTGGACCTTGTGGTAAGCCTTTAATTTAGCCGTTAATTTGGCCAAAAGAGACCCTGCCTAGAAAACTAGTGGACCCGAGTTCGATTCGTACTAAAGGCAAATATTGTGTGATGAAGGCAAACATCTGTTTTTAAGTCTTTAAGTGTACTAACACGGCAACAGCAATAGCTTGTCTTTCTCTAAATTTGTATGACAGACGTACTGCTGACGTGTTATTTTTTTAAATTACCCTTGTAAGCACAGACATAGATGTTTTGCTATTTGTTTATAAGGATTTTTTTAATCTTTATAACTACCTATGTTTATTGTTGGTACCCATAGTACATAGTTACGGTAAGAAACGGTTCGTCACTTTTCGACGTTATTTCAGCGCTATTAAGACGTTCATTGAATACAAAACGGACACAATCCGAAAAGAGTCAGTGTTGCATTTTAAAATTAGAAGCTGTTGTAGTACGATTTTTAATGTAAGAGCAAATTATTTTGAAATGTGTCCGTTTTGTATTCAATGAGCGAAGACTGCACCGAGCAAACGCCGAGCGGCCAGTGGCGCCCTCATTACTATTATTGTGTTTTCTAATTAACTAAAGAATTTCCTTACAATCAGACGATACGTTTTTGTAGCGCAAGTAAAAACACAATTAATGGGATACGTAACAAACTTTCATAACAATTACCCTTTGAGTAGTCAGCTTAACGAAAAAACGTGGCCAGTTTTATCCGTTAAGTTGATAACTCGAAGGTGAATTGTTATTAAACTATGTGATATACCGTGTCAGTTGTATTTTCATTTGTAGTACAAAATCTTAACATCCAATTTCAAGAAAATAGGTCTAGGTATAGGTCTTCCCATGACTATACAAGCCTAGAGCTTAGTTTAAGACTAGGTTAATCTGCGTGACAGTCAACGGCAGAAGTTAGTGATCGCTTTTTTACTATTAGTTCATTAGAACCCACCACGACTTGACAGAAGCGCGTGGAGCTAACCCCATGTGCTTCTGTTTAGTCCATTGGAGAAAATTCTCTTTTAACGAACAATTGTCTTCGTGTGTGATATTCACGGACTTATTGCTCTAATAAGTCCATGGGAGATTCTATAAATAACTTGACATTGGCGAAATACATCTTAACAGGAGTAAAAGCTATTAATTAAAATTAAATTAAAAAATAAGAACCCACCACAGAACGGTGTCACAATGACAATATAATAAAACAATTAGTTTGACACTTCCTACGACTTGTATCATCGTCACTGTGACACAGTTCTATGGCTGGTCAGGGTTCCATTGGGTTGATAGTACCTTGTAATTTAAACGTCAGTATAAAGGTACCTTATGATTATAGGAAAATTAAAACAAAATGACTAATACATAATAACTGTTTACTGTTTTACTTCTCAGAATTATTGCAGCAAATAAAAGGTACTTCAAATATTTCATTTAAAATTTCGCCCTATTGAATATGTGTTAAGGTTGGAACTCTAAAATTGCTTTGGTAGTTGACTTCTCACTTGTTTTTGTGATTGTGGTGATTTAGCGGCGCCTACGCACCATCGATCAATGACTGGGCATTACTCTGTAAGCTGTTCAAGATTTCAAGAACTAGTCACTTACGAGTATGAGGAAGGCCGAATATATTTTTTGCAAAGGTATTCTCAAAATCATGCTTTTTTTTTATGGCATATAGAAGACAGACTGATGGTAAATGGAAACTGTGACCCATAGACATTCGCATTCCTAAGACTGCAATGCAATCCTAAGACTGCAAACGCGTTGCCAACCCTGAGGACTAAGATGGAATGCCTCTATGCTAGTCATTTCACCGGCTGTCTTATCCCCAAACCGGAACACAACAATGCGAACACTGCTGTTTGGCGGTAGGTTAATGGATAAGATGGTGGTAGCGATCCGGACGGACCCTGCACAAGGTCCTACAACCCGCAAAAGCCTCAAAAGCCTTTATTCCCTTTTTAGGGATTGCCCTATCCGAAAATATGATGGAGACCCTCAAGATCTGTTCACCCTTACTGATAACGCAGCCCAATGGGTGAAGAATTTAGATATAAAACTATAGTGCATGTGCTTCACTCGGCTTAATAAAGCCATACGATTAATAATAATAAGGGCTCCGTACCAAAATGGTAAAAAAGGAACCCTTATGGTGAGACTTCATTGTTTTTCTGTCTTTATGTAAGTTACAACAGTTTTTCTCAGCAACTTCAAACGTTTTAGTTTCTCGCATCTGTATTTAGTAAAAATAATATGAAATTAGTTTTATAAATAATTAAGAAGGATCTAGAATGGGGGTTGAAAAATCAAAGAGATTTGATTATAGCGAAAGGGGTGTCATATGGAAGCGCTTAATGTGCACATTTCAAACCTATTTTTATTTTTATTTTCTATATGTAGTTTCTGATTAATAGCTAAAAATGTAAAACAAATTACCATTCCCCCTTAACTCCGAAGTTATAAATCACAAAACTTGAAAAAATCCTGACGTACCTATAGCTAATTTCTTATTTATAGAAAAATAAAGTGAAGTTTCATAATCCCCTAATTCGCTTCCCATAATGCCCTTCGTTAAAAAGAGTCGTCTATGACCGCTTTCGACTGAATTTCAAAATTGTACCACTTTTTAGGTGTGTTAGTGTGTGTCACTCTGGATTAGTTTGCGTAAGTTTGCAGTCAGTGATGTGCGGTTTATCAATAACTAGCGACCCGCCCTCGCTTCGCTTCGGTTTATGTAAGTTTTCGGTAACACCCGTACATAAAACAAAGATGAAAACCTTCCTCTTGAATCACTCTATCTATTAAAAAAAACCGCATCAAAATCCGTTGCGTAGTTTTAAAGATCTAAGCATACATAGGGACAGACAGCGGGAAGCGACTTTGTTTTATAATATGTAGTGATTATTGGCTACAAGCTGTTACGCTTACGCAAAAAAAAGGTGGTACGCTTGACATTTGGCTACACAGGATCTAAGTTTTCCTACATCTATGGTCACAGGGCTACCCGTTAGTTGCTATTGATGTTTTTACTACCAAATTATAATATATCAATTCACCGGTTGTTGGGTAAGAACTAAAACCGGTATTTTACTATGTGACCTCAAAGTTTTACGTTATTATTTATCCGGTTATTAGACGATAGGTTTATTGTACGTTGACTCTTGAACTCTGGGTAGTGATTCTGTAAACAACGCCGGTCGTGCGGACTGTCGAGTGATATCCAAGCGGCGAGATTAAGTAGTCCCGTCAGTGCGAACAAAACACATTGTAGCGCGTGCATTTTCAATTAAGCAGCCTTATACGTTCGACCCATCGTGCTGCTAAATTGAAAATGCACGCGCTACAGCTACAGAATCACTACCCTGGCTCGTGTCTATGAAATTCATTAAAGAAACTATAAACATACATAAAATTTAAGTTGGTATATTTTTATAGCTAAGGTTAGGTGGGGTAACAGCGTCAACGGGGTAAGAGCGACAAACCATAAATTTTTTAGGAGATATTGTTGGTTAGGCGAACTTTCCCCATAGACGCACTTGCCCCGTCAGGTGGGGGTTAGAGCGTCAACGGGGTAAGAGCGACAAACCATTCATTTTTTAGGAGATATTTATTGTTAGGCGAACTTTCCCGATAGACGCACTTGCCCCGTCAGGTGGGGGTAAGAGCGTCAACGGGGTAAGTGCGACAAACCATTCATTTTTTAGGAGATATTGTTGGCTAGGTGAACTTTCCCGATAGACGCACTTGCCCCGTCAGGTGGGGGTAAGAGCGTTAACAGGGTGAGTGGGACAAACCATATTTTTTTTTTTATTTTTTTTAGACGAACTTGCCCCATAGATGCACTTGCCCCACCTTACCTTATTCAAAAATATATATTTTTCACTAGTCTGCTACATGAATTATTCCCTATTGCCCTAGTCTCAAACTAAGCTAGCCTTTGGATACAGGACAACGTGGACGTAGTTGTATACAGACAAACTTAATTTGGGTACACTACACAATTCCGAAGAGTCATAATTCCGAATTGATGAAAATTCCGATTTTTTAATGGATGGCTTAACTTTTTGTTATCGCATATAAATTAAACCTAACATAACCTACGTATGACAATAAAATTTTGCATTTAATCTAAAATAGCTCCAGCGTAACAGTTTTTGGAAAAATGATAATTCGGAAAAAAAAATATCGGAATTTTTAAGTGTGTTAATTTTGAGGGGTAATTACACAAAAGATCCCATAGGGTCGTAGTGTCGTAAGGACCCCACCAATAAGATAAGATAAGGTGTTCCCGCTTAATTTATTATCTTTTAAACTTTTAATTATCTTGATTTGAATCTGGTGCGAAACGCTTTAACCGCAAAGTTAGAGAGGTCGGTGAACCCGCTCACTTCGCGAGTTGAAGCGATTTCTCATCTTGATCGAAAACAATTATTTTGGAATCCATTAGAGGTTTTTGACCTGTGACTGCTTTGATGATAGAGCAGCTGGGGAAGTGTGCTTCAATATGTAATGTATATTGTTGGGGACAATTAAGGATGTAAGTATTTATTTAATTCTAGACCAGCTTCTAGAACGCATCGAGGGAAGAGTGAGTAATTTCGGGATTAGTGTTATAGCCTATGCGTTATGTATTATTTAGTTGCACCGGAACTCGTGTTCTACGTACCCTACTGTTTAATGCGTTTTTCGTGTCATCACCGGAATGGGGGGTTTTCGCGTGTGGTGATGGATGGCTTAGGCACGTATTAATAAACTAATCTCAACTCGTCTCGAGATGCGTCAAAAATGACAGTGTTCTATGGTTTCACGTTTACTTTGCCGTATCTTGTGACGGGCCTCTCAGCCAAGATGAGTTTATTAATACGGGCCTTAGTCGGGTGCGCTTAAAGTTTTGCGAGAAGATGGATGACAGGACTTCTAGTGTTCCTCAATGAGGTATAACTAAGTCTAGTTTTATTTTGACTTTCACAATGTATTAGTGTAATTTTGTGTTAATATTTTTTCAATGCCTCAACAACCTCAACCTCATTATTTTCTTATATTTAAGGATTTTTTTCTTTTAAAACAGAAATTTTAATGTTTCATTTCGGACTTTTAATATTCGCGAAGTTTCCATCGAATGAGCATTACACTACATATTTCTGCATTGGAGTACCTGAATATCTTTATTAACTGTTCTCACATACAATGTATTGGTGTCCTTATTTTAAACGACTTTACTCGACCTTCGCTTAACAGTGTATCTTAACATACTTTTTGTGCAAGATTTTTAAACGATGTATTTAAAATCGGGAAATATGCCTCTTATATACTTGAAACCGTAGTTAAATAGAAGTATGAGACAAACTTAAATTGGGAGGGTCTAATATAGCTGCGTTTATTGTGTGACAAAATGTGGATAAAACATCCGTCACTTTTTGACGCGTATGTATAGGTAGGTACGAGAGTGACGGATGCTTACCATACGCTGCTAATGTTTCTATTTTCTATCGAATTAAAATGTATAGAGTTAACATAAGCCGTCGAGAGATTTGTCTTCAGCTTACGTCAAACCTATACATTTAAAACGTCGAGGAACGTCGGTGGCCTAGTGGCTTAGGCGGTCGACTCGTGATCGTAAGGTACCTAGTTCGAACCCCCGCGGTCACCATGTACCAATGAGTTTTTCTAACTTAAGAGCATTCGGATGGTCTTACGGTGAAGAAAAAAGATCGTGAGGCAACCTACACATTCGAACAGCTGAGGGGGTAATTGCACAAAATATTGTAAAGGTTCGAAGTGTATCCGAAAGGGCCCATCTGTGAGATATGATAAGATAAGATAAGATAACTTACCATTATGCATCTTGACTACGAATACCCCGAATTAAAAAAAAGCAAGCACTTACCGTCAGAAGCAGTGGTGTTTTCAGGTGACGTTGTAGCTGAATCCACCGTGCTTGACCAAGTCACCAGCGGCGGGAACGCTGTCGTTGGTTTGCCTGAACTGGTCACTATTTCAGCTTCAGTCACCGCTTTCGAGGTCTCTGTCTCGGAGACCAGCTCCGTCGTTTCACTAAATTCAGTAGTTGAAGGGGCTTCGGACGTTGTTGTGGGTTTCTCTGTTGTTGTTGTGGTGGTGGTTGTTGTTGTTGTTGTTGTGGCTGGTTCAGTGACAGCTTCTGTTGTTTCTGGAAGCTTTTGTGTTGTTGGCGATTCTGTTGTTGTTGTCGTAGTAGTAGTAGTTGTTGTTGTTGTTGGTGCTGCTGTTGATGTTGAGGTTGTTGTTTCTTGGGTGCTTGAAGTTGCGTTTATGAACGTAATAGTAGCGCCAGGCCTTGTGAATGCTGGTCTAGGACTTGTGATTTGTGGCAATATAGTTATATTTAATCTAGGTGGTGATGGCAATGGTTTTTTGGTGGAACTTGGTGGTCGTTTAGGGGGCAGGCGATATGGAGGTCTCCTTGTGGAGTTGTAAACGGGTATAGGTTTCGTTGGTTTTGGACGATTGGGCTGAATGTACTGGGGTTTGGTAAAGTTATTGGGTCTGTAAGTAGGTCGAGGGTATGTTGGCTTTATAGGACGTCTCGTTGGTGGTTTTACAGTAGTCGTTTCAGCGGTTGCTGTTATTTTAGGTGTTTCAGTCGTAGCTTTTTCTGTTACTAAACTATTTTCACCAGATACCGTTTGGAACGTCGATAGCTTAATAGGAACCTCTGTTACTTCAATAGGCTTAGCTAATTTGGTTGTTATCTCTAATTCAACTGTAGTTTTATCATCATCAGGTATTTTATTATCTATAGATTCATCAGACTTAGTCTCCATGTCTATTCTATCAGCGATTGTAGTTCTTTCACTGCTCTTTTCTGGCTCCTTAGTTACATCTAAAGGTTTTTTAGTCGTTGCATCTGGTTTAGCTTTATCCTCTGTCTGTGGATGGACGAAGTTAGCATTGTCTATGGTGTTATCTTCTATGTTGTTTATCTGTGGTATGATGTTTTTGTCTTGGACTTGGCAACAGGAGCCGAAGTAGAAGCGGTCTATGCAGGTGCCAAGGTGGGTGCCATTGGCCTTTAGGCAGTCTATGGCAAACATGCAGAGACCTTCTTGCCCTGTTCTTCTGGATATGCATGGCAAGTGCCTTATGTTTCTAGCTAGTGGCACGGGACCTGAAACAAACAAAATAGTTGATTACATGATCTATTTGACGTAATACAAGTAAAACAAATTTTTGTAACTGATTACGTGCAAACTACATTTTGGGATTTAAGGTCCGTATTTATTAATATTATTATTAAAACTCATCTTGGCTGAGATGCCCGTCACAAGATATGTCAAAGTAAACGTCAAACCATAGAACATTGTCATTTTTGACGCATCTCGAGACGTGCATTAGAGTTGAGATTAGTTTATTAATACGGGCCTAAGTATTATCTTTAAAAAACAGACTAGACATGTTCTTTCCATGTAGATAACTATCACATGGTAACAGTATACAGGTATACAGTTGATTTCCGTTCATTCACCAAAAGTATACACATCTGCTATGTCCGCGAGGATCAAAATTATCCCTACGTTATTTTGATAGGTAGGTATTTTGTGAGTACTGCGTTGACCTGCGATACGAGTACATTGCAAAATACAAAATAATATAGGTACGGCTATTTTTATGCGTAAACCTTTTTGATGTACTTATGTAATAAGTATAATTGTAACTAGTATAATGAAAAAAAAACTCAGTTATTTATGTCAATTCGTAACCGGAACATGTTAATATTATTCAAAGCGCCATCTTAAGTTCATTGCACACACTAACAAGCCAAGGCGATCGAGCGATAGATCAATGAACTAATGCCCTCTTCCGTCACCCGCTCGATACTTACAGGGGTAAAGGTTGCCTCTTACAAAACTGCCGCTACCAAAGAAGGTGGCTAACTGCATAGTAGTAGTATAAGCATTTTAGATTTAATATGGATCCCGATAGAGTATACAGTGCTTTGACTACTACATTGCAGTTAGCCGCCTTCTTAGGTAGGACGGTAGAAAATGTCCTATGCAATTCAACATTTGCGGGGGTTTGAAGTAATTTGAGGGTATCGTTCCTTGTGTTTTTTGAGTAGGGTTACCAAATAAGTTAAAACAAAACTAACTCTTCTTTGTATGTTGATGGAAATTTCCATCATAACATAATACGAACGTTTTTTTTTGTAGCTTTATTTTTTTTTATGCGTATTCGAAATCAAATAGGGTTTGAAATTACTTATTTTCCAATGTAATTCATAAAAAAATATAAGGAAAAAGGAGCTTTAACTACCTGACTAGTCCTGCAGCATCAGGAAAAGACATTTCTTCAACAATAAATTAAAGTGACAAACCGTTAATAAAATAATTTAGGCCAAACGGCCAAACGATAGCCCTCCTTGATACCTACCTATTTCAATATTGTAATAGACATTTCACTATATTTACAACAACATAATTATGGTACGAGAAAACTATCACGAACTTCATTTCTTATTAAAATCTTGAGATTGCTAATACGTTGCCAACCATGAGGACTATGATAGAATACCTCTACCTATACTAGAAACTCCCAATCACTGTTGAGTTATGTTATGTTATGAGTAATACGCAGAAATTAAGACAGTTTCCAAGGGAAGAGCTACAAACGTAACGGAACATTACGTCTATCTCAAACGTAACGGGCAAACCAGTTTAGGCGTTCGTCCCACTGTTTACCTACACACGTCACGGTGTACCGTTGACAGAACCAGTTGTCAAGGTTGCCGTGGACTGCTGACACACTTTTTTGACGACGGTATTTAGTTATGAATTTTGAGACGTGCTTCGGAATTATTTTGCGAAATGACGCTTTGATGCTTATGCAGTGTCTGGGGTGTGATTCTCTCAAGAAGCAAAGGTGAACGAATGCACAAGTGATGTCCAAGCGGCGAGATTAAGTAGTCCCGTCAGTGCGAACAAAACACATTGTAGCGCGTGCATTTTCAATTAAGCAGCCTTATACGTTCGACCCATCGTGCTGCTAAATTGAAAATGCACGCGCTACAATGTGTTTTGTTCGCACTGACGGGACTACTTAATCTCGCCGCTTGGACATCACTCGTGCATTCGTTCACCTTTGCTTTTTTAGAAAATCACACCCCTGACACACAGACAGACCGCTCTCTGAAAGAAGGGGTCACCCCGGTCACCATTATATCGGGGTTTTTTGTCTATGTCATAGTTATCTTCTTCCTTTTCAGGGTAGTGATTCTCTCAACAACGACGGTCGGACGGACGGACGAGTGAATGTCCAAGCGGCGAGTTAAGTAGTTCCGTCAGTGCAAACAAAACATATTTTAGCGCGTGCTTTTTCAATTTAGCAGCATGGTTTCTGCCGATGGATCGAACGTGTAAGGCGGCTTAATTGAAAATGCACGCGCTAAAATGTGTTTTGTTCGCTCTGACGGGACTATCTAAACTCGCCGCTGCAATTTCGCCCGTTCGTCCGCCCGACCGTCGTTGTTTAGAGAATCACTACCCTGAAAAGAAAGAAGATAACTATGACATAGACAAAAAACCCCGATATAATGGTGACCTCTTCTTTCAGAGAGCGGCCTGTCTGTGTGTCAGTTTAATGAAAATCGGTTCCGCCGATTAATAGATACCAGCTCTGAAAGTAGGTGTCGCCGTAAAAGCTCAATATCTCAAAAACGGCAGCACTAATTTTATTAAAACATGTTGTTTTTGAGAGAATAACACCAGTACTCGAGGTAAACTCAATTAATTTATGATAGAAAATACCTATTAGCCTTCAAAGTAAAGGTTACCCGCGTTCACATGGCTATACAATAGCGTATTATAAACTAAATTTCGAGATATCGTAATGTCCGAATGTGTTGCTTTAATCTTTCTATCAGTTCCACGCGAGTTGCAGACGTTACATACAGATAGCAAAACAAACTGAATATTACATTTATTCAGTTTTACTTTTATGTAAGGGCTTGCCAACCACCACTCAGCGTAAGACACCCGGCGGCCCTATCTCCGAAGTTAGCGGGCCCGGGTTCGATTTCCAGTATGTATGGCCTAATATTTGTGTGATGAGCGCGAATATTTGTTCTTGAGGGTTTGGTTGTTTTCTATGTACTTACATACATACATACATAAACTCACGTCTTTATTCCCAGAGTGAGATAGGCAGAGCTACAGAATTACCAACAACTCTATAAACTTGTTAATAATTCTGTAACCAGATTTTGCACAAGTAGGCTAAGATGTTCACCAGTGTGAGTGTGTGTATGTACTTAAGTATATATTTCTCTATACAAGTATTTATATCGTTGTCTAGTACCCATAGTACAAGCCTAGAGCTTAGTTTGGGACTAGGTCAATTGGTGTGCCATTGCCCCCTGACATTTATTTATTTACCTGTGCGCTATTGGTAGGAGAAGGCCTAAGTGCACACAGGCCACCTCATGCTAAGTAGGCTATAAGACCTATGCGGTTACATATTCGCCGACAAATATTATTACGCACAGGGACCGTCCCGCTATCCCATTCAAGGGGTTTCGAATGGGTTTTTATAAGGATTTATTTAGAAAAGCCGTATCGCTTGAAAGCCCTTTCGCTTGGCTTTTCAAGCACAATTTTTACGGGTTATCCTGATATTTGGTTATGCAATAAGAGAGATATCAATTTACTGCAGCTGTTTAGGTTTCCCTTATGTGATGGCTAGTTTAACAATGACGTATATTTCTTCAAAAGGGGTTATTCTTTTAGTGGGTTGTACTTCGAGAGGTGAGTCCTTTAAAGGCTTTTATCGGGGAATGGATGGTCGGGTTCATGTACGCAGAGATACGTATCGTTTTGCAAAATTGTCATTTCGTAGAAAGTTAATTTCTGCTGAAACCTTATTGTTTTCAGATTATTTTTTTGGTGGTCACAGGTCGAACCTAACCTAACAAACGTAACCTATGCTTAAAATAGCTTATTGAAAATAGTACTCTTTTATGCGTTACGTTTAATCTAAGACCAAATCTCCCGAGGGAATAGCGAGCTAATATCTTTTAAATGTCCAACCGATTTTCATGTAACTTAGTTAATAACCAAGCCGATTAAATGTGCTTTATTTAAAAAAAAACCGCGTTCAAATCGGTTCATCCACTTGGGAGCTGCGATGCCACAGACATACACACAGATACGGTTAACTTTTATCACCCCTCTTTTTACGGGGTTTTTAGTGGACTAAAAGAAGATGTAGTGAGTAAGATTGAAAAGGGCATGCTTCGGTGGTTCGGTCATTTGGAAAGGATGGATGTCCTTATGATCAAATTGGAGAAATACTGGAACAGTGCCGAATGTTAAGTACCCGAAACCGACGTCCATGCATGACTCGACGTATGAATGTGGAAAAAGCGAAAGAGATCTGTCAGGATCATAGCAGGTTGAAAGTCTACCCCTCTGGGAAACAGGCTAAATCAATGTACGTATGTATGTAGTAGTAGTAGATAAGTAATTAGTTGTTTTGCTGACTGCTCTTTTAGTGTATTATGCCTAAGATGCGGAACTACATTGTTAGTTTTTCGGTAGGTAATTAATTTTCGTCCATTGTTTTTGTGATAATGTTAACAAAAATTAAGAATGCTAATTGCCTCTTTAATAATGCCAGAGATTTGCAATTCATGTTACACGGTGTTACTTCATAATTATTTAACGCGCAAGTTACCTGAAACTGGAATTAACATTTAAGGGAAATCCTAAATATTTCCAAAAAACATGACACCTGTTTACCTACCTAGACATACAATGCGTTGGCTTTTGTAAGGTGCTTCGGGTTTGTACTTATCTTTCACTCCCGCACATACGCTCTTATAGAGAGCGAGTGGGAAAGAATTAAAGCCCGAAGCACCTTCTAAGTGCTCACAGACTGTAAAGTGTAAATATTTACCTAATGTCTATTTTTTTATCAAAGTTTCCGACTAAAGAGATTATAATTCTTTCAACGTTTAACATTATTATTTATTAATGCCCGGTTCCTATATTCAAGAAACGAATCGTTTTCCTTACGTCTCGTTAAAATTTGACATTTGCTACGTACAAAATGTGTCAAATTTTAACGAGACGTAAGGAAAACGATTCGTTTCTTGAATATAGGAACCGGGCATAAAAGTGCGCCGAGCGAACGTCGAGCGTCCAGTGGCGCCCTCATTACTATTATTGTGTTTTCTAATAAACTGAATTTCCTTGCAATCAGACGATACGTTTTTGTAGCGCAAGTAAAAACACAATTTATGCGATATGTAACAAACTTTAATAACAATTACCCTTTGAGTAGTCAGCTTAACGGGAAAAGGTTGCCACTTTTTTCCGTTAAGTTGATAACTCGAAGGTGAATTGTTATTGAACTATGTCATATACCATATAAGTTGTGTTTTCATTTCTAGTATAAAAACATATGGTTCATTTTAGGTTGTGTACCCTACTCACCCCGTTTTACGGTATCTGTTATTTTTAGTTATATTTTTTTATATTTGGGGACCGTTTACGACATATTGAACTCGAAAAGTTTAATTTTTGCTAGACTTACATGTCTCCAGCTAAACTACAAGTCACTACATAGTATAAAACAAAGTCGCTTTCCGCTGTCTGTCCCTATGTATGCTTAGATCTTTAAAACTACGCAGCGGATTTTAATGCGGTTTTTATTAATAGATAGAGTGTTTCAAGAGGAAGGTTTTTATGTATAATAAATCCTGTTTCATGTACGGGTGTTACAGAAAACTCACATAAACCGAAGCGAAGCGAAGGCGGGTCGCTAGTAAGTAATAAAAATCTGTGGTTACAGAATTGTTAACAAATTATTGGAGTTGTTGGTAATTCTGTAGCTCTGGAAATAAAGGCGTGAGTTTATGTATGTGTGTATGTATGTGTATACAAATCTGTAAAATATCTTAGAAGAAAGCACATATAACGAACTTACTTAGAGGAAAAACTGTCACGACCAAGTAGACTTGAGATACGGAACAGGTAAAGCGTTCATCTAAGCCAGTACCAAATAACTTTAAATGGAACATTCGTGCGTGTGGTTTTTCGAGATAGTTTTTTGTTTTTGTAGTGACGGCGTCGGAACCCTACACTGAGCATGGTCCGACATGCTCTTGCCCGGTTTTAATATAACTTTTTTCCGGGAATCAAACCCGGTCCCTTCTACCAACCAGGCTAACTGAGTCGTGGGACAATAAACATGCAGCTTGCAATGTAAAGCGACGCCAATTTACAAGGCAAAATGGCATACATTTTGTTTAAGGTATTAACTCGACACGTAACGGTTTAGCGCGCGTTTACCGTTCAAGGAAAAGGTTACTTTCCATACAAAGTAACATCCTAAATTACCATTTGTTTATTGATTTGTGTTATTTTCTTACTAAGGCAAACAAACAGCTTAAAAATACAGTACCTTGGAATGGACACACATGTACCTAAGAAGATCATAAGCAAGCCTTTTTTCACCTATGTAAACAAAGCAATGTATACTTTTAGGTTTAAACACAAAACTATACCCACTTGTTTTAAAACATCGAGGAAATGTGTAAGTCGATTGATATCAACGCCCTCTAGTATTTATAGTAGGTACTTTAATTTGATAGCAAGTTGAAATGCCGTTAACTTTCGTATCGATTGATTACTTTAGGTGAAATATTCGTAAAATAATGTAAGAAAATGTGAGTTTACATCTGAGTGAAAATCTACAAAATGTGTAGGATTGACATAAGCGTTCTTACATTTCAAGTCGATAAGACAGAAACTTGAGCAGCATTTGCATCGAATCTTGACTAGGCTATACAGAAAAGATGCTTAACGCTTTCGAAAACTGTCAAAGTTTATGCAATTGGGATTGACCAAAAAAAATTACTCACGCTTTTTACTTTCTCATTCGAAAGAATAGGAAATTTTAACCCACCAATTTCGTTAATTTTGTATTTGACCCAATAGTTTTGTTTTAATATCTTTATTTATTTAGCAGACATTTTATGGATGACATGATTATTTTAAATTTGGGGTGGCATTTTCTAATAAATTACAACAATTAAATGATGTCCAATGAAAAAAAGTGATTGTAATAGTGTATTAAAAAATACTTACTATTTCAAGCTGTTTTCGCCTAACCCGTAACATACACCTAGTAGGGCTCAAGCCGAAAACGAAAGTCAAACAAAGGTTAAATATACTTTTGTCGAAATATCCAAAATAGATAAATATTTCAAAAACTTAATAATGCAAAACGGCTTTAAAACCCTATTCCTCGAAATGGTTTTCGAATTGGAGTTATTGTAAAAATATGAACAATCCCAATTGACACAAGGAGTTGTCGCGACCATCCGGCAGCTTACGTCAATCCTATAAATTTTCGATAACGATCGATAACGATCTCGCAATACGTCTAGGGCCTCAAGGTTCAGAATTGTTTTCGAATAGTAAAGGTGATTCGAAAACGTGACGTATGTTTGAAATATTCTTGCTCAAAGCTATAGTCCTTAGATATTTCTTTTTTATGGCATAGAGAAGACAAACGAGCACACAGGCCACCTGATGGTAAGTGGAAACTGTGACCCATAGACATTCGCATTCACAAGACTGCAATGCAATCCTAAGACTGCAAATGCGTTGCCAACCCTGAGGACTAAGATGGAATGCCTCTATGCTAGTCATTTCACCGGCTGTCTTATCCCCAAACCGGAACACAACAATGCGAACACTGCTGTTTGGCGGCAGGTTAATGGATAAGATGGTGGTAGCGATCCGCACGGACCCTGCACATTATTATTATTAGGAACAAATTCAAATATGTGACAAATGGGACAGTAACGTATCTCCCACGAGATAACTTCGCCATCGATGACCGAACAAAAAGGAAAGTAAGATGCGTCAGTCACAAAACGAACGTTTATTAAAAACACATTTGTGTGACTAACACGGTGCTGAGTGAAAGACAGCTGATAAGGTCGGTGAACCTGTGAACGGTTACAGGGTAGTGCCTGCCAAGGAGCGAACTCACTCGACGGTTAAGCTACATAATTGAGAAGGTATCCAATCACCTGCTAATCATTTCACAAACTGATTCATTTTATAAACATATCATTACAACGCTTTTTTTCCTAAACTGTAAATATTTCAGGATTTATTTCAGGACTTGTGGAACCCTATATAGGCAAGGTTAGGTGAGTTTTATAAAAATCCAGATTTTTATCGTTTTGGAAAAAAGTGTTTTGAAAATGATGTTTGTGAAACGTATTTTAGCAAAGATGGTAAAACAATTGCGAATACACGCCCTAAAATGTACGCTCTGAAGGGTTAACTTAAACTCGCCGGTTAATAATTCGTCTGTCGAGTTGAAAGGTGAGTTTCTCAAGAGAATAACATGGCTGGGCATTGATTACTTAAGCCTATAATAGGTAGACAGTGGAATTTTTCCCAGTTTATTTGTAATACCGCGCTAACAAAAAAATATGTAAGGAAAAATACCATACAAAAATGTTACGGCTCGAATCCGACTCACACTTGGCCGATCTTTATCGATAACATATTTAGTAGCTTGTCCCGTTGCGAATAATTAACATTTTTTCAACAGTATTAAAATTTATCTCACGCACGACTGTCGAGTCGGTATATGTAGACTACGCCGTATCAGTAGGACGAGTACTTTCTCTCGGGCCAGTGGGTCACCTGACTCAGGATGCCGTCGAGCGCTACACGGCTAACGTTTTAGCGACATTACGGACTGTGGGAAGCTAGACGCTAATGCCGCCATTTTAAGCTAAGACAAGAATGACATCCGCTCTTAGATATACACACGTCAAACTTATGTTACGTATGTATAAACCCCTTTTTGTTGAAGATCAAAAAACCCCCGAGATATTGTCTACACACGTCCACATCAGTCCATCAGTTTGACATCTACGATGCCACATACCGACACAAAGATACAGATACACATTAAACTTTTGACACCCCACCTGACCTTGAATGTTTAATTTTTAACTTTGGAATACGGGGCGAGTGCTGATGTAAGACGCTGAGCTGGCAGCTTCCTCCGGCACGCATATCTAAGCATTGCTATAAAACGAGGAAATGCTGCCACCTATCTGTGGTACTTTGACACTTTTTAACTGGCGAAGAGTAATGAGTTTATCACCGTATAATATGTTTGTATGTACGTTTGGTCCTATATGGCGCTCTAGAAACTAAACGCGTAGTTTTGAAGATTCTTACGTCAATCCATTTGTCTTTAATCTTGTGAGTGTCACTAAACAATCAAAATTTAGTATGGCGGCAACCAGGCGCCATATTGTAAAAAAGAAAAAAAAGTCGAGGAACTATGACAAAAGGGGTATCATTGAATAGGTATTTAAAAATCATCTTTAGTTTGCTTTCACCATTTTTAATTTTGAATGATCATTTAGCATTTATAACGATTTAAAGTTGGTTAGCAACAGTCGGGTTTTTTAAAGATTCCTTTTTGTTTTTTTAATGGTATTTAGCTTAGTTATAAAATATAAATAAAACTTATTTTCGCTTTAATTTATTTTTTACTTTGTATCACAGTTTATAGAGAAACTAGCGACCAGCCCTCGTTTCGCTTCGGTTTATGTGAGTATGATATAGCCTTCCTCGATAAATGGGCTATCAAACACTGAAATAATTTTTCAAATCGGACCAGTAGTTCCTGAGATTAGCGCGTTCAAACAAACAAACAAACTCTTCACTTTTATAATATTAGTATAGATAAACTCTTACCTTGTAAATAATCCACATTAAGTATAACCGGGCCGGCCCGCACCGCACTGTGTCCCAGCACATGTAAAACTATGATCACAACTGTAAAGTTCCAGAGGACGGCTCGCAGCCTGTTGACCACGTACACGAGCAGACTGTCACTTGGCACTTTGTCACTCTGCCTGTCACTTGGCTGGCTCTGCGGCCAGATGGTGATGGGGGGGCCCATGGTGAGTGTCTGGCTGGGTTAGAGCATCTCTGAAACAAGGGTGGAAGGTAGTATTACTTCTTTGTCACATAGACTATAAGACGTCGTTAATATCTAAAGCGTACTATAGGGTCGAGGACTATCTAACAGATAAAAATGCTTGGCCTAAACCCGAAACTTAGTCATTAATAATTTGTAAAATTGCAAAGTTGTTTGTCTAGGGATGTCCGTTGATGTGGGAAAGCATATCAAACTTTTATTTGGTTGTCCTGTGTTTTCTTTTCTCCTTTTTTTTCTCCTCCTTTTTTTTTCTTTTCTCCCTTTGTCTCTCTCGTAATATTTTTGACATGTTTTTCTGCTGAACTACGCATGCTATTTGATATTATATTTAATTTAGCTTTATATAATGCTAGACTAAATAGTATCATTGTAGTATTCAATATGGTTAAAAAACGAAAGTCAATAAGGACTATGGACTATGTGGGCCTTAGGAGGTTATAATGTGCATTCATATTTTTAATACATTAACAGATATTTTCAACCAACGTAAAGACGCTTTGAAGTCTTGGCTTTTGGATAATTGTTTTTATAGTTTGAAGGAATTTAAAGAGTTTAAGTAATTAGGTAAGTAGTATGTTAAAAATTATTACTTTATCAGTTGACACAATATTTAGTCATAATAGTGACTTGTTTTGAATCTGTGGAAATTAATATGTTAGTTTTAATTATTATTATTTTCAATCAAATTTAATTGAATCCTTATTATTTAGTACCTAAGTTGCATGTATTGTGTGTACGTCTGAAAAGACAGGGTTTGGTGAAACTTTGACAGCAAATGTAACTGCATTCCTAAATGAATTCCATACGCAATAAAATAAAATAAAATGATCACTGGTAGATGACGTGATACGTCACGTGATCTATCAGTGACGCGATTGGTTTAAAAACGAAACGAATAGAAATGCTAGTTACTAGTAGACTTCGCTACGAGACCCTGCGCCGAAACAACTATAATTATCAAATACTGCCAGAATCATTCAAACCTAATAAATATAACTTACCTAAACTTTACACCATTGTGTGTTAAACCAGTTAAGTGCCCGGCTCTCTAATTTCAATACAAATAGGTCCCAAGATAGTGTCAGTGGTCCCGTTTTAAGCGACCGGATGATAGTTCGAGGTTGTGTGAGCTGAATCCTAATTGAACTACCAAACAATAGCCGAAACAATTTACATTTTAATTGAGGTAGTTTGATAAATTCACAAAATACCGTATTAAAAAATGCCGGCTTAGAATAGTGCCACTCCATGTCTTCCCGTGGAAGTCGTAAGAGACGACTAGGGGATTAAAGGCTTGTATTTAGTACTGTTAGGCGATGGGCTTGCAACCTATCACTAATATACACATGGTAAACATCTTAGCCTGTGGTGCAAAATGTGGTTATAGGTTAACAACAAGTTGTTAGAGTGGTTGGAATTACCAACCACTCTAACAACTTCTGTAACTCTACCTATTACTCTGGGAAGAAGGCGTAACGGTGTGTATACACGGTGATTTTTTATCGGTGATCAGGAGTTGAAAATTATTAATAAGCAACAAAAATGGAATTTAATGGTTGATGTCTCAAACAATTAACTCACTGTTTAATTTATTTAAGTTAATGATATTGTTAAAACCAATCACCACGGGATACATGGACATCCGACATTAATTATTAAAGTGAAGTAGATACGTTAAGTGCCATCGCTTTGGCGGGAATTTTTTTAATTTTTTTTTATTAATATTACATCAATAAACTTATCAGTTAAGTGTTGTTTACTCATAGACTAAACAAATAATTAGTAGGGTGACAATTAATTTCAATTAAAAGTTAGTTTCAAAATATATTTTTTACATAAAAAAATAAGTTTTGTTTCATGTAACTGCGACTTAAACGTGATCGCCATTAATAACTGAATTAGAAAAATTGGTTCCTGATCACCAAAAAAAAATCACCGTGTATACCGTATAAGCTTGCCTACGACTTATCTGTCAAGCTGCGAACTTATTATGGTCGTGTTTATCGATGTGGATAAACGTGGATAAAACAACAAACGTAAGTGCGAGAGTGAGGCATGCTTTATCCACGTGATAAAAGCGACCATGACGCGGGCCCCGGGGACCTAATATGACTGCGTTTATCGCGTGACAAAGGACATCATCCGGGTTTCATACATTTTTGGTCCAAACATAAAAGTGCCGGCCAAAAAAAAAAGAAGCTATACAGTGTGTTACCGGCATGCGGGCATTTATTAAAACTGCCGATAATACGTTGCTTTAGCAATTGTTCATTTCATTTCATTTCATTTCATTTCATTTCATTTCATTTCATTTCATTTCATTGTTTGCAAGTATTATCAATTAAAAAATAATTAAAATAACTTCACAATAATTTTTGTTAGATACTGTCCATTTTTAATGTAGTGCATGAGCTGCGTGTTCATCGTTATCAGTATCGCTGTTGCTTGGTACTTGGTCGTGGTACGGGGGCAAATGATAAAAATCAAAGTAGCCGTCGACTGTCATTTACACTTGTCAAATTGCTGTGCTTTACATTGCTGGCAATTAACATTTTGTTAGAAAGTTAACAAAGCCTGAAAAGTTGTTTATTAATTAAATTAATGTCATAGTTACGTTACAGATATACGTTATTTTAACCTACTTTAAAAAAAGCCTGGGTGCTGGTAACACACTGTATTCTGTTAGATCTTGTTCGCCTGAGCATTTGTTATTATGGCACCAAAGCTGTAGTACCAATATCCATAGTTTTATTCTAGTTAGAAAATTAAATATTTCATTGAATTTAACTAACAAAAACTAATGAAAAATTCTACCATACTTTACATTTGAACATATTTTGGTAAGATACGGTGGTTTGGTGCCATAGTAAGAAATGCTTAGGCGGGTAAATTGTATCAGAATAAACCATTTTTTTTTTTGGGCCGGCACTTTCACTTTTGGACCAAAATGGATGATGTCCTTTGTTAAAACATCCGCCACTTCTTGACACGTATATGAGTACGAGAGTGACGGATGCAACCACACTAGGCCGGCTGAAATGGTTGGCAATTGATAAAGATCCTACTGAATCTGGTTAGATTCGAGGTCAAATGATACCCTATATCTAGCTCCATCAGGGAGATGGGTGTGATCTGCCTATCTGTTACGCCCGCACGTAAGGCAGCCACGACAACAGGCTAACGCATAACGGTGCGCTGGCACACTTCCCTGTAGGTATTCCGTTGACATAAGCCGTCTTCTGACTAATCTGCCGGAGATTCGCGAATCGTATCTTCCACCGTTTACTCGAGGTTTACCGTAAAACGGGGTAAGTAGGGGCAGAAGCTAAAATAAGTCATAACTTGTTACAAACAAGAACAACTATTAAACGGACAACGTTACGTCTATTGGAAATAATTTCAGTCTTATAATTAGTAACTTATCCTCCTAAGGCCCAACGAAAAATTCAGTTTGTAATCACTACGACCCGTAGTCCTACTAGTAGTACTACTGTCTTATACTCATTCAGACCCAAGTACTTAAAAGACTTACTTATAGGACATTAATTCGTTTAGCGCAAAATTTGAAAACTAAATGGCAGGTTTTCTATTAAGTCCTAGGTAGGTACTGGTAGGACCGTGGGACGCTATGACTACAGAACTGTCGAAGGAGCTGGGTCTGAATGACCAAGTCAATAAGTACTATGTGTAGGACCTTGGGCCTTAGGAGGATATGCTTCATTTTAGGTTGTGTCCCCACTCACCCCGTTTTACGGTACAGTCACGAGATTTAATTTGGTACCCACCTTAGGTCCAAAGTCAATCTGACATTCTACAACAATAAGGTTGAGTTTCCTAAAAGTGACAAATGACTTGACATCTCTAATGACATTGACGACTTCAAGCATATTTTTCTTTGACGACGCGCTGGCCTAGTGGGTAGTGACCCTGCCTACGAAGCTAGTGGTCCTGGGTTCGAATCCCGGTAAGGGCAGATATTTGTGTGATCAGCTCGAATATTTGTTCCTGAGTCATGTATGTTATCTATGTATTTAAGTATATATTTCTCTATATAAATATTTATTTCGTTGTCTAGTACCCATAGTACAAGCCTAGAGCTTAGTTTGGGACTAGGTCAATTGGTGTGAGATTGTCCCCTTATATTATTATTATTATTATTATTAAATGGGTTCCAAATTAACGCTCGTGACCGTACCTACCTTATTTGTTAAGTCTTATTATTTATGTAATCTTACATACATACACTGACGCCTTCATTCCCAGAGTGAGGTAGGCAGAGCTACAGAATTACCAACTCTAACTTGTTAGTTATGTAACCAACCATATTTTCCACATTAGATGTTTATAGATTAAAAACTTAAGGTCCTCTTGCATGTTGTAACACATCTGTATAGACCGTTCGACATTCTGTATTTGAAATTTGACGTTGTAGTAAGGTTTTACCCATCTCTAAGAACTTTGACATCTACCATTTTGCACTGACTGACGATAGCGGGGTCTCTCTCTATATAACTAAGTTCATCGTTCGTCGGCAGGAGTTTCGGCTGCAGCGTTGAGCGATCGGTCAGTCAGTTTCTACTTTTATACATTAAATAGAAGTTTTTCGAAAACTTCCCTAGCTAATGGTGCAACTGGTTCTCTGTCGTTTGCCCGAAAGTCATTTACCATAATTCTATCACTTGCCATAATATTCATTCGCCATAAAGGCATTTTTTCTGAAATCGTGAACTATTCAGAATTGTTATAAAACAAACCTTACCTAACCTATTGGGCTCTATACGATGGCATGTAAAAATTACCTGAAAGGTTTACAGTTTCAGAAAAAAATGTCTTTATGGCAAATTAACATTATGGCAAGTGACACAATTATGGCAAATGAAATTCGGGTAAACGAAGTGATCCGGGTGCAACTTCACCCGCATAAAACTCGTTAAACGTTACTTCATTGTTATAACATAGTTATTTATGGATTTCAGCTTTAGAAAAACCAACTGCGGCTAACATTTATAAAACACTAGCGACCCGCCCTCGCTTCGCTTCGGTTTTTGTGAGTTTTCTGTAGCACCCGTACATAAAACAAAGTTTATTATAGATAAAAACCTTCCTCTTGAATTTTTAAATAGATAGAGTATCTATTTAAAAAAACCGCATCAAAATCCGTTGCGTAGTTTTTAAGATCTAAGCATACATAGTCGCTTCCCGCTGTCTGTCTGTCCCTGTGTACCTATGCTTAGATCTTTAATTTACACAACGGATTTTGATGAGTTTTGTTTAATAGATATAGTGATTCAAGAGGAAGGTTTTTATGTATAATAAATCCTATATTATGTACGAGTGTTACAGAAAACTCATATAAACCGAAGCGAAGCGAGGGCGGGTTGCTAGTATGAAACAAAGTATTTTGGAAGCCTACCGTTACCTAAATATTTCTAGATTTATTTCAGTACTATCGTATAGAACCCTATAAGTTAGGTTAGTTTGTATAAAATCCTGAAATATATACGGTTACAGAGAACAAAGCGAATGGCAAATAAAACGGCTGGGAAACGATACATTTGGCAAACATAATTTCACCGAAACAAAGGTAACCCAAGTAAGTATGTTTAAAGGCGAACTTATCCCTTTAACGGATTACTTCCAAAAAAAGATAACAAAAAGATAAAATACATTTATTCAGTAAGTAGGCCGTACGGACACTTTTACACGTCAAGAATCTACCAGCGCTTCCCAAGAGGAGACACTGCTGAGAAGAAACGCCGCAAGAAACTCAGCAGTCAGTCATTTTTTAAACATATTACAATGGTACTACTTAATCTAGCATTATATAAAGCAATAAATATTAAATTCAATATAATATCAAATAACATGCGTAGATCAGCAGGAAAACATGCCAAAAATGTTACGTGAGAGATAAAGGAAGAAAAAGGAGAAAAAAAAACGAAATCTCACCTATTTATATTTTTTTATAACTTATAAACACGGTGCAAGATGACCACATAAAAGTTTCAATACGTTTTCCTACATCAACGGCGTCCCCTAGACAAGATAAAGCTTTTGCAATTGATCAAATTATTATTGACTATGTTTCGGGTTTAGACCATGCATTTTTGTCTGTTAGATAGTTTTGCCAGTTAACCTAACATTACATTAATCTCGTTACATTTTGTACCATACCATGCCATAACTACTCCTATATCTTATAATATGCTTCCTACAGTAATATGAAATCAAATCTCATAACCAAGAATAAGATGCGGATAGAACGGTAGCTAACGGTAGACCAATCTTCCTAGCGGTACAGACTGGTGCCGTCCATACTTTACTATACCAACTATACCAACTTACGTATGCCAGTGGTCAAAGCTGGAACTCCCCTCTTCACATATTAAATTACGTGATTATACTAACGCTTTAAACCGCATATATAAATTTGTACGGATTCCATAGATAAACTGACCTAACCTCTTGGGAGAAGATTAAGCTAGGTCTTTTAGTATAACGGTAAAGGGGGGAGGGGGGGGGGGGGGGGGGTTCCTCGTACGTAGAAATATGTTGCTACAAATGAAGAGTACGCGGAAATAAAATGTCTAGTCTACGTACGGATTTCTTTAAAAATAACAGTTAACAATGTGTTAACTTATTTAAGAGTTATTGTTTATCGAATGAAATCGGAGAAATACTCGAAAATGGCCGAATCTTAAATACCCGAAACCGACGTGCGTGCATGACTCGAAGAAATATAGTTTTACCGATCGGAATAGAGACCCTGTACGTACAGGGTTATTCTACATTATTTTTACCCATATTGTTATTGAAACGTTTGAAAAACTAGCCGCCCGCCTTAATGTCAAATTCGTTCATTGATTACAAAACGGACACAATCCGAAATGAGTCGGTGTTGCATTTTAAAATTAGAAGCAGCTGGAATACGATTTTTAATGGAAGAGCAAATTATTTTGAAATGTGTCCGTTTTGTATTCAATGAGCGTAATATCGTAACGTTGCCAATACGATAGCAATAAGGGAAAGGAAAATGAAGCTTTATTTGCATAATTTTGTACCGTGTTATCATTGCATTGTTCTTTACCATGATCAAGTTAAATGGAAGAGATCCCTTAAAGGGATAAATTCGCCATTTTACATATAAATCATGATTCAGTACAACAAAGAGATTGCTTAAATCATTTTTTTCTTTCTCTATATCTCAAAGGTTAGCTGGAAGAGGTCCCTTGAAGATACAAGTTCGCCTTTGTACAACTCTTTTTATTTATCATCGTTGTATTGTTTTTGTTTATCTTTAGTCTAAAAAGTGTTTACGAACATACATACATCCAGACATAAAGAATGAGTTTTGCATTAACAAACGCAAATCAAAAGTTAAGATATTTGCTTTACAATATTAGTATAATAAACTCAGAATAATCCTCAGGAGCAAGTAAAAATGGGCTTTAACTTGATGGGAATAGGATCTGGTCGCGGTTCGCACGCGTACACCAGTCGACCAGGAAGTAGCGGTACAGTTATCGACTCCTGCGCAGGTCGTTGCTTCTATTCCCGGGGACCAGTTTTTATACATACACTAGCGACCGCCCTCGCTTCGCTTCGGTTTATGTCAGTTTTCTGTAATACTAGACATTATTATTATTATACACTAGCTTCTGCCCGCGACTTCGTCCTCGTAAATTTCGATTATCGTTATTCCCTCAGGAGCATTGAAATTTTCCGGGATAAAAAGTAGTCTATATATTAATCCAGTGTATAAACTATATCCAATCCAAATATCATCCAAATCCGTCCAGCCGTAGCAGCGTGAAGGAGAAACAACACACACACACACACACACAGTCTTTCGCATTTATAATATTAGTAGGATAACCCTTCCTCTTGAATCACTCTATCTATTAAAAAAAACCGCATCAAAATCCGTTGCGTAGTTTTAAAGATCTAAGCATTCATAGGGAGAGACAGACAGCGGGAAGCGACTTTGTTTTATACTATGTAGTGAAAGTAATTAGCGCCTTAAAATAAATATAAGTAAAAAAGTTTAGCACTGAATTATTTATTTTGTTATTTTTAGTAAACTAGCTGTCGCACGCGACACCGTCCGCGTAGAAGCGGTCTATCACAGTTCCCTTAGAAACAGCCCAATTTGCTTGGATAAAAAATATCCTATATCCTTTCTCAGAGTTCAAAATTACCATCACTGTAAAACAATCATACTAAAGTTGCTTCAAGAAAACACAATTAGTTTAGTTTATTTATTCATCAATGTAACACATACATAAACTCACGCCTTTATTCCCAGAGTGGGGTAGGCAAGAGCTACAGAATTTCCAACAACTATAAAAACTTTTTGATAATTCTGTAACCACATTTTGCACACTTAGGCGAAGATGTAATATTACAATATTAATTGCATTGCATGTCAAAAAATATGAAATTACAGTGATATCGTCAAACATACATAGTAATAATCAAAGAATACAAAAATAAATAATAATTATAACAACAATAATTACACATCTAATAAAATGGTCACTCTGTCAAAATATGTATATTGAGCGACACACACACAAACACACACACACACTAAGCGCACTCACATACACATGCTGAGACGGGGACATATATGAATGGACATGGTTTAATTTATTAATATAAGAAATCGGAATACGGGGCGTCATTACTCTCAATAATGTGGACATGACCCCAAAGATTTTAATTAAACATATGAAATTATATTCATTGATTATAACCCCCTAACAATATTTTTTGTGATTTTCTCGTGAGTCAGTGATCGATATAAATACCAATATTATGCGTAAATTATTAACTGTGTAGTAGTGACTCAGTGGTAATCGGTAACAGGTTCGAGTCCCGACGATCGGTGATTCACCGGGTTATCTAAAGCACTTTCGTAACGAAACTCATAATAAACTTCAAACTGAACATCAAATGACAAGTATGACAAAAGCAATGGCAGTCACAATGACAAGGTTCTAAGTATGCTCATAATTTTGTATGGTGACTCTACGTGTTTAGCAGTGTTCGCTTTGTTGGGTTCTGCTATGGATAAGACATTCAATGAAATGTCTAGCACAAAGGCATTCCATTTTTATCCTTAAAATTACAAATCGTTACTATCTAGTAAAAAAACGTATCTGATATTTCGAGCTGTATGAGTTTGAACTTAATTCTTTTCACGTTTAAGTTTAAAATCGTACGTCACGAAATATGAGATAGATACGAGATTTTTTCAAAGCAGTGACGAATTGGTGAATTTGGATTGTTTGTTAGGTCCTCATAGCAAAACGTCCTCGTCGAAAAAAATCAGTAACATAATACGTCATCGTAGCAAAACGTCCGCAATTAAAATAACCACGGGATCAAAAACGCATTTAAAATTGTTCTCTACACAACAAACTAATCTAAGAATTATCTCAAGCAAAAAATATCATGTTTCTTTTTTTAAGGCATTGAGTCAGTACATTAAATAAAATGAAAATTGATGTTAGTTACAAAGTTCTACAAGGTTGCCTTTTCAATTCATTTATTGGCTAAGGCCACTAGCACAGATAATTTTACACTGCGTTAAAATGACAGTTCTTGTGATGACCCAGGATTGAATTTTCCGTCTCAGGGGCAATTTTTTAATCTCTAGATAACACTATCTGTCAGGTTAATTGTAGGCATTGTAGCTATGTCCTTATCTTTCTTATGACAAAGAAAAGGATAGAGCTACAATTTTAAAGAGCTAGATGATAGAGCTGGAATTGAGATTGAAAAATCGGCCCTTAGTATTGTAACATACAGTCAAGGGCAAAATTATGTGTAGATATAACTACTTGTGCTAGGTTTTTCAACCTCCATTATAGTCCAAGCCGAACAACCCACAACAACGTTCTAATATGCAATTAATCAAAATAGCGTAAGCAAGTAATACTTTTTCTAGGAATCAAAATATAACTGTCAATTCCAGGCGAGTGCTTTAATCCTCATAAAATTCAAACGGCTTCCAAATAGGTTTCACCCACGTGGCACCCATTTCAAATTGATTTCTATACCCAGATATTTGGGTATTTCAGTGAAAATAGTACTTTTTGATGAAAGTGTGGAGAGTCATTTTACAAGAGTCACGAGATTTGTCTCAACTCGGGACGGGACAAATAAAAATGGCAATTCAGCACGTGTATCAGACGGAATAAATATGCGAGAAAATGTCAATGAAAGAGAAATAAAACAGTAATTAAAAGAGCTGACATTAATATGTACAAACATACCCACATACACATATACCCATACACACAGTGAGAGACATTAAGCTCTTAATAATAATAACTCATGACTCGGAAGGATCTTGGAGTTGTATAAAAAAGCAGCACTTTTTGAGCAACTGTTTTAAAAACTAGCTGTTGCCCGCGACTCTGTTCGCGCAGAATTAGTCGTTTAATTGGTAGTTATTTGATGTTATAGCAGCTAGAGTCATACAAACTGTTAAATTTTAACTGTCTACAGACAGACAGACAAACAGACGGACAGCCGCGGCTTAATAATAGAGTCCCGTGGCTTTGGAAAATTTAGTCCTAATGGTACGGTCACGAGCGTTAATTAGGGACCCATTTCAAGAAAAATATGCTTGAGTCGTCAATGTCATTAGAGATGTCAAGTCATTTGTAACTTTTAGGAAACTCAACGTTATTGTTGTAGAATGTCAGATTGACTTTGGACCAAATTAAATCTCGTGACTGTACTTATACCTAAAAATCGTCACTTTACTTTCTCATTCTCGTATCTCATCGAATAGTAAGATAGGAAAAGCAATCACGTTTCATAAATATAAAAAACTACTTTCCTATTTAACCATTTGAACAGATACGAGGTTGAGTAAGAAAAGGGACTTAACGTTACATAATGTCAACCCCTATGATACTATGCGAGCGATTGTGTAACGTGTTACATTTATCAGCATTACAATGATAATAATGGCATTTTGTAATAGACTGCGGGTACTATTACGAGTAAAGCATTTAAGTATGATATATTCAAGAGTGGTTTAGTTCGGTGAAATAAAAAATAAAACATCTTTAACATGGTATAAAACAAAATTGCTCCCCGCCGTCTGTCCTGTATGTACGCTTAAATCTTTCAAACTACGCAACAGATTTTAATGCGGTTTTCATCTACAGATAGAGTGATTCAAGAGGAAAGTTTTTATGTATATAAAATCCTGTCTGTTTGTTACTCCTTCACAGTGCAACGGGTGTAAGGATTTATGAAACTGGATTAACATATAGGCTACTTTTCATCCCGGATTTTTTTAAAGTTCATGAGAGCAAAACGATGATCGAAATCAACGCGGACCAAGTCGCGGGCAGATCCTAGTAGGCCATAAACATAACTCATGAGGTCATGAGTTGAACCTACGGTCACGAGCGTTAATTTGGGACCCATTTCAAGAAAAATATGCTTGAGGTCGTCAATGTCATTAGAGATGTCATGCCATTTGTAACTTTTAGGAAACTCAACCTTATTGTTGTAGAATGTCAGATTGACTTTGGACCTAAGGTCGGTATTAAATTAAATCTCGTGACTGTACATTTCCGTAGCTATCCGGTTATGTCACAATGACCTACTCAGGCACCAAGAAGTTAGTCATCGCTTTCTTAAACGAATCCCATAAGTTAAGAGCCATCGGTGGCCTAGTGGCTTGAGGTGTTGACTCACGTTCGCAAGGTACCGGGTTCGATCCGTGTTTGTTTTTCTAATACTGAGAACTTCCTACAAAACCGATGCTCTTATGAGGAAAAATATTAGGGTAGTGATTCTCTCAACAACGACGAGTGAATGTCCAAGCGGCGAGTTTAAGTAGTCCCGTCCCGTCAGTGCGAAGAAAACATATTTTAGCGCGGGCATTTTCAATTTAGCAGCATGGTTTCTGCCGATGGATCGAACGTATAAGGCTGCTTAATTGAAAATGCACGCGCTAAAATGTGTTTTGTTCGCTTTGTCCGGACTACTTAAGCTAGCCCCTGCGATTTCGCACGTTCGTCCGACCGTCCGTTGTTTTTGACAGAATAACACCCCTGTAGGCCTAGCCAAGAGCCAACCGGCGTTAGCGATTTTCCATTCCATCGACGTGGAATGTATGGGATGCCAAGTTGGTCACGTGGTTTATCACAAATAAGCTAGACAAGAGCCCCACGTACGATCGCCTACGGTATATCGAAACGCCCAAAGTAGCGATCAGTGCTGTCACAATGACCAAACCCACACATATGTCTAGCCAAGTGCCACTTAGCGTTTTCCATTCCATTTCTTTCGTTGACGTTTGTAGTAGAGCAAAGCATAGACAATAAATAACATTTCTATTCCACCATCGTGCTCTTGGCTAGGGTTAGCTAAAATTAGAAAAGCTTAGGCGTTGCGTTCGTTAGAAAAGAAAACGCTTGGTAGCGATGGACTCTTGGCTAAACCCCGGGCTCCCACATTTCACTACCTTAATCTGTGCTAAAAAAGGGTACACGTAGACTTAAACCCTTTTGCACTTGATGTTCAAAAAACTTATACTCGTTTTTACTAAGAACCCAGTAATGTGTAAGAGAGTTATTGCAAAACGGATCCTTCATGATCGGACTCTATCTGAGAGAGCCCATCCGGATAAGATAAAGTAAAATACCATTATGTTTCGGTTTGCAATGTGCCGGGTTAGAATAGTGCCACTGCATGTTTTCCCGTGGTGTCGTAAAAGGTGACCAAGGAAATAAAGGCCTGTAGTACTGTTAGGCGATGGGCTTGCAACCTGTCACTAATATACACTGGTAGACATCTTGGCATGTTTGCACAAAATGTGGTTACAGAATTAAAAACAAGTTTTTAGAGTTGTTGGTAATTCTGTAGCTCTGCCTACCCCACTCTGGGAATGAAGGCGTGAGTGTATGTATGTTTTAAAATTACTGTTATCTTTATTTAGACAACTAACGGGACCTAATATCTTTAACGAGCACATTTTTTTTATATGTTCTTTGCTTTGTTTATCTTTATTTTTCTGTGCATTACTTTTGCTAGTTTGTATAACTACTAAGTTTTCTAGTTTATTTATGTAAGAATATTAAATATAAAATCTCAGAAATAAAAATAGTACTTGGTAAGGGATCACTTCCAGTTTATGAGGTGGCTAAAGTCAAAATTTGCTAATAAACTTTCCTGAATTTCGGTTGGTGGATCACCTTTGGAAAACTCACAATAAATATGTACCAAAATATATTAAAATGACCCTTCCGGTCGGCGAAGGATTCGCATCAATTGACCCGAATTACGACCGCTATCGTCCTATAAACGTCACTCTTAAATATGATTTGAATATAATATCGTAAAAAACAGCTTGCTTTCTTGTTGTGGCACAAAATCAGCCGCGTAGGTTACATTCCGTACGGGACCAACGATCATTTCACTGACCCAGATTCGGCGCAGGCGCCGACGCCGTGGATTTTTAAGATATTTCAATCATTTCGAACTATTTTAGCACTTTTTTGTCAACATTAAGTGAGGGCATAATTTTCATTTACTTTAGACTTTTCGGGGATGTTATAGTTTACACATCCATAATAATTTATTGTAGTCTGGAAAACCTTATACCAACTTTAAGTGAGGTTATTTTCCAAAAGTGATCGAAAATTGTAATCCTTAAAAAGGTACATTGGGTTTTTTATGACACAGTCATTATGCGAAAACAAAACAAATTAAACTGCAACGAATCGTCCCGAAGATTACTTTAAAAATTACCTTTAAATACATTTTTATGGTTGCAACAACTCGGGTAAAAATAATAAAAGTATTCGAAACCCGCACGCTAAGATTGGCAAATGTCACTGGATATGCTTGTTTCTTGCTTTAAACGTATTCCAGTACTGGCTCTAGGAAGAGCAACAACCTATGATTGCAGGCAGGGCCGTTAGTCCCAGTCAGTGAACAGAAGCAAAAAGCAGGTAAGTACAGATCTTTCATTAGCGTCTCCTTTTAAACACTAGTAGCAGAAACCAGTATGTTAATTAAAACAGTTAATACTTATTAGAATAACGAACTATTTAAAAAGCGTAACACAATTTAAGCTCGACTGAAAAGAGGTTTTAAAATGTACGCGCCAATATTAACGACCGTTAGCAAACTTAGGGTCCGCGACGGTGCATTGAATTCAATTTTATATTCACCTGTTTACCCGGCAAGTCACAAAAACCTCATTATCACTGACAGTTATTCGTGAACTTAACTCAACTAAAATTGTCGCTGCGTTTTGAAACGATTGTCGAACGAACCTTTTTTGACAGCCGCGAGCGCGCGCGTTTTGCTTTTTTAATTTTTACTTTTTTATTCGAGGCGCGTTGCGCGCGGAGCCTTGACCGCTGCGCGACTACGGTCCGACTGATCCTCCGCGGCCGGTGCAACCTCTTTCCCTTGTAAATTACTTTCCAACAGTTACTTTTTGCTTCGGTGCACTGATTTGGAGTTTTTGACCGGGTAAAAGAAAGCTTGTTGGTTGTAAACAAGCTTTTTGAGAAAGTCATTTATTGTTGGGTGTTTGGTGAGTTGATGCGGGTTTTCCGTGAACTGACATAACCAACAATGTAATGTTAAAATGCATGTAATGTATTTATTGATCATGTTTCAGGGGAATTACCATGGACTTTCTATTTTTTTTATCACTGATCATGCTCCAAGGGAATTACCACGGACATTATAATATTTTTTTTATAAGAGAAGGCTAACGAGCACACAGGCCAACTGGTATTAAGTGACTCTGAAGCCAATAGACATTTGCAATCTTACGATGACAATCTCAAGACAACGAATAAGGACTTACGCCCGAACTTAGAGTCAGCTAATGACGGTTAGGTCGAGTAAACGATTTTGATGCACAAGTTTAAAATTGGAACAAGTTAATGTCTCGTACACTTAGTAATTACACTTGTGTGGCGGCAGGTTAACTGGTAAACCTGGATGTGTGACGTTTGGCGTAATAGAAACAAGGGAGGAAGTACGCATAACTAATAGAGCGATAAATATTAATAAATATGTAGACGAGCCTGACGTAGATCAGTGACCATCATCTCATCACCCATAGACATAGACTTAAGCTTCTTTATTTTATCTTAAGGCGGACGTGTCAAAGCACTTAAGAAACACAGCTGTAAATAAATAAATAAAATTATTATAAAGCTATTGATGATACATGTTCACGAAAGTCGACTCCAACAGCATCCTTTCGACAACACGGAGTCGCCAGTGAGCATACTTACCGAGCCTCTCCCAGTCTCTCATGGTTGGGTAAGGACCAAAAAGTTGGACCATAGCTAAGCGCAGTTCACCATACAAACAACGAAGTCAAAAAAAGTTCCGTTGTGCGACGAAAAATATCCCTACAATTGTATGGCTAATTTTCGTGACACAACGGAAAAGTTTCATAGAAAATTTAATTGAGTGAGTCTGTTAGCGTGCCCAACCTTTTTGGTCCTTACCCGGTTGCCGCTTTATGCACGATGTGCTTTTGTTTCGAAAACAATGTGAAACTAGGTACAGATGTAGTGCAAAATGATTTTCCTTCGGGAAAACTCGGATCTCAATCGGAATACGATGGCACCCGAACTGTCATTTGACACTAAACAATAAAGTTCCATTTTAATGGACATGAAAACGTCACTCATTTAATACAATCATTGATTGACAGTTCGGGTGCCATCGTATTCCGATTGAGATCCGAGTTTTCCCGAAGGAAAATCATTTTGCACTACATCTGTACCTATTATTTTATCGAAATAAGTTTTAGTTTTAAGTTCTTTTTCAACAACTTTAGACACTCCTTTTGGCAACTGTTACTTTGTTACAGTAATATGTGGATAACATTGTTGATCATGCATAAAGTAATACCTGTTGTAATTTATATTGTAACACATATTGTATGGTTGTTTGTTATTCCTAAAATAAATAAATAAATAAATAAATAAATAAATAAATAAATAAGTTTCAGTGAATAGTGGTATTTTTTGCCTAATGAATGAGTTAATAATGTTTTGGTAGTCACAGGTCTAACGTAACCTATGTAATTATTGTTTAAGATATCCTGGAAACATCATGGTTTCAGCAGAAACTAGCGTTCGATGAAATGAAATTCGACCTAACTAATCATAAATTCGATGAAGAATAACTCTATAGAATTATGGGTTACCTATGAAGTTATGTCTGCCATGGATATGGCGATGGGAAGAGGATATGGAATGGTTTAAGGTCTGTGTCTGTGATGCAAACTGTGATGCAAACTTAACGTTATATTTCTAAATACTCGGTAAAAGCTAATTGCTTTAGTCATGTTATCGTATTGTCAACTTTCTGATAGCTCTTCTTTACTTGACAATAATCGCGACCGAGTCAAAAACAATACCATAATATGTCAAAGCAATAGGCTTGGCCGAGATGAATAGAAGTCCTTGAAACTAATAACTGTTTAGTAATTTACAGCTGATGCTGACAGAGTGAGCGAATTAAGCTCCGGGCGATAACGTGTCTCTCTCACGCCCTAAATCTATTAATGCGTCCCCTATTTATTATTGTGTTGACTTTATTAACATCGGACGAGTGACCATTCCTTAGATGTGTAATTGTTGTTGTTATAATTATTATTTATTTTTGTATTCTTTGATTATTAGTATTTATTTTTCACGATCTCAATGTAATTTCATATTTTTTGACATGCGATGCAATTAATATTGTAATATTACATCGATGAATAAATAAACTAAACTAAACTAAAGTAATCAAGTCCGATTTCCACGATTTTAGAACGAAAAACTAGGTTTGTACATTTCGATATTTCTTTTCAAGATTTTTTGTTCTTAATATCTGCAACACATTCAAAAATGGTATTTAAATCGCACTAGGTTTAAGCTTCACAATCCAAAAGTAAAGTAATGTTTTTCTTATGGGGTTTTAGTTTCCAACTCAAAATGTGTTTTGTTAAGAATAAAAGGAATATACTTAATGTGCACATTTTTATTACTTCTAATCAATAATCATCAAGTACACTTTTATTTTTATCGAAGGCTGAGGGAACTGCTGTTTTGTTAGAATTATTATTCATTATTATCCACTTCCATTACTCCCCAGTGATTTCCTGTAAAATATATAATTAGTTTTTAAATCTAACAAAGTTAAACAAACCGCTACCAGTGGGCATTGTTCCTAAAATGCTGGCAGCATTGCCACGTTGAATGGCAATGCTTAATCTTTGTGCCAAGTACAGACCAGCATTTTTGTCACGGGTTGCGTCGATCAGGCGCTTTGACATATCTTTAAAAAGTGTACGCCTGGTCCCCACGGTCCTAAAGTTTCGACCCTAAAAGGCTCAAATATGTAACTTCTACCAAGTTGACTGTATTTGCGCCTTTTGGGGGTCTCCGCTGATTCCGCCGCGAAACCAGCCCTAGTACTTGTTCCGGGAATTAATTATTAGACCACCTACTCGATAATACTTACTCCATAAAACGGCGGAGGAACAATGGATGCGATCAGCACAGGACCGAGTAAATATCAGGTTACAGATCGGATTACGTAGAGATAATTTGCATAAACGTACTATTACTTATTCTGTGCCTAAACTGTTTATTCAATAATGTTTTCCCGTCTCACTCACGAATGAATGAATATGCGTCAAGTTTAGGCAAATTAGCTCTACCTATTCCGATCTCTCCGGGGGACAATCTCACACAAATTATGTAACCTAATTCAAACTAAGCTCTAGACTTGTACAGATGTAGTGAATAATCCATTCCCATCGTTTTTGGTCGGATAACTTCGTATTTATCTTACTTTCTCAGTTTGCTTATTGATGGGTAGTGAAGCTAATTGAGGAAGCTAGATAAATACGAAGTAATCCGACCAAAAACGATAGGAAAGGATTATTCACTACATCTGTACTAGGGGTACTAGACAACGATAACCTTACTTACGTAGATAGTAAATAAGTACTTATGTGCATAGAAAACATCCAAGACTCAGGAACGAACTCTGGTGCTCATCACACAATTATCTGCCCGTATTTGAACCCTTCGCTAGCTTAGTATGCAGTGTCACTACCAACTAGGCTAACTTGTCGTCATATACATTTTAGGGGGGGAAATAATTCTAAGTATCTTATGGCAAAATGATATTTTGGTCTTTGAATTTTCAGGCATACGATTTTAGTACACTTGATAGGTAATAGCCAAAATAAAATCTATGCCAAACGTATCCTTATGGCACTTAAAATTATGGCAAATGAAAATATCGCAAAATGATCGCAAATGATCATTATGTCATATTAATCGTTATGGAATATAAAATTATGGAAAATTACATTCGGGCAAATGTGATTATTGCATACCTATTATAACAGCTGCGCTGGCCCTGTGCCGGCCTTTTTGTGACCTTTTTATAACTCTTTCTAGACAAAACCTCTTCCCTTCTTTTTTAAAATATTGTTGCTTTTATTTCAATACATTCTTCTCTCGAACTCTCGACCATAACGTTGATTGACTAAGAAAGACCCTACCCCTGTGGAGTCCCACTAAATATAATATGAAATTCAGGGAGACGATAGAGAACCAATCTGCTTTGGTAATACATTTTTGTGATATTGCTTATTGATTTGAGGGTTGGGGGGGGGGGGGGGAATACCTCCATTCCCGTGCCATTCAGGTATATGGGGGTAGTTCTCGTAGACGCCCGCGTCGAGCGTGGTGGTGTAGTGGCGCTCCCAGGGTTCCTGCTCGGAGCCGTCCAGGGTCGCAGTCAGCCGGCCTCCCAGCTTGGACATCAGCTCAGTGATATCCTGCGACAACATAATATAGTATCATACTTATCTTACAGATGGCTCTTTCGGATGCAGATCAAATTTCGGATTGGATGATTTAATGCAGTTCTTAAAGAGCCGAGCGGACATGTTGGAGACATTACAGACGTCACACACTACGCGCGATAAACATGAAGTTAACAAAAAACAAAACACTTCCAACTTCAATCACAAAGTGCACTGTAACGTTTCCACCAATAAACCGCAAAAATCTCTCGCTGTACCTAAATTTACGTGTTCTATGTGCAAAATGAATCATCCACTTTATTCCTGTGTTAAGTTTCTTGAAACTGATTACGATTCGAAATTAAAATTAGTTAAAGATAACAATCTGTGCGAGAATTGCTTGCAAATCGGTGTAGCGAGGAAAAATCCACCAATAGGATTCATTTGTTTTACTATCGCTATCCTATTGGTGGATTTTTCCTCACAACACTTCTTTGATAGATTTTTTCTTGCCCTCTCCCCCGCAGAATCTATCCACTATGCTCTACTAATGTATCTACTAATAGAACAAATTGGATATTTTTGTCCTGTTGCATCTACTAGTTTCAACGATAGAGCAATTTGAACAGTTTTCCTCCAATTTGCCCTACTAGTTTTAGTGATAGAGCAAATTGAACCGTTTTCCTCCAATTTGCTCTACTAGTTTTAGTGATAGAGCAAATTGAACTGTTTTCCTCCAATTTGCTCTACTATTTAGAAAGGTAGAGCAAATTGAACTGCATTCCTCCAATTTGATCTACTGGGTTTTACGATAGAGCAAATTGAACTGTTTTTCTCCAATTTGCTCTATCGTAGCAGGAAACTAGTAGGAAAGGTAGAATGAAAGATGAGAAGAATCGTATGTTGATAACTTAACATACTTGTCGTTGAACAGAAGTGGCCGCCAGGAGCAGTGTAAGCGCATGATGCCGCGCCGGCACGATGGTCGCGATCTCTTGCACCAGGCGACTGGTGGCGGCCGCGCAGCCTCGAGCATCCAGGGTCTACCGGAGAGTGACGTTCAGGGACTCAATATGGCTGCGTTTATCACGTGCCAAAATGTAGATAAAACATCCGTCACTTTCTGACACGTATAATAAGTACGAAAGTGGGGGCCATTTGCAACGTTAAAAGATGGCGGATGTGTAATTTGTTTTAGTTTTATTTTTTTGTGTATTTAGGTGTTCAAAGTTCTTTTCTGATAGTGATTTGTACTTTTTATGCCATTGTGTTGCACAGTGATTGAAAACTTGGACTTATTTCGCGTATCAAGTGGACTCGAAGTGGTACATAGGTTAAAACTATCTTGACCTCTGTCCTACAAACTACCGAACAACGTTGCTCCCAATTTTCCCAGAGAAGATTGGATTGTATTTTATTGCTATATTGATTTATACTTATATACACTTGACACTGGCGAAATCACTAATTCGTGGAAACGCCATAGCCCGGCGGTAGTAGCTGTTGAAGTCGCCGCGGGGCAAAAAAAAAAAAAAAAAAGTACGAAAGTGACGAATTCTTTATCCATATTTTGTCACACAATAAACGCAAAATGGAAGGCTTAGGAGCCCGTATTATGATACAGTTTATCCCCTCGGCACCTTGGATCCCATGAGTTCGATCCCATGGGATCGAAAGATATTTTTTTTCCTTCTTGGATCATATGGAAGCGTATGATAATTTAATTTTTCACCTGGATCCCATGGGACCGTAGGATAATTTATTTCCGTCTTGGATCACATGGATTGGTTTTCTCACTCCTTTATGCTCCCCTGGTACTTATAAGATCGAAAATCATATTTTTAGAAATCGTACATGCATTGTTTTATTCCTTCTTTGCCCGTAGTACAGTTGGCTGTGTACTAAGGTTATTTTTTTAACTATGTTACAGTTAACCGGACCTTTTCTTTTTTCTGTGGACCGGACCAGAGTACTGTAATATAATTGTGGACGGAAAGTACAGTTAAAATGAAAAATGTTAAATGACATATTTATGCTATTAAAAAAAATGTACCTATTGCGATTTGCTGGTGTGCGCTTACGAAGATTTCTATTTAATATTACTTAGCTGTTTGATCAAAAAGTACCAGGGAGGCATAATGTTTTCACAGGTAGAAACGATATCTTAGGATCCTTTCAAAACGAATAGGATCGAAGTTAACTCATGTCATGTTCTATTAGTGTATTTCAATCCCATAAATATAGGATCCAAGAGGAAAAAAATTATCTTTCGGATCGAACTCATAGGATCCAAGTTGCCGGAGGGCATTCATCGCGGTGGATAAAGCTATCACCATCCAACCACCCACGATCAAATAAACTTTGGATTAAAAAAAAACAACGCAAGCCGAGTAAATTAAGATTTATAAGCCATTAAAGATTCAAGCTGTAATTATTGTTAAAAAAAACCATTGATAAAAGACAAATAGAGTTTATATGATGCCTCAATCACACACATAAAATTGTCATAGATGGTAAAGAAACAATATCAAACGAACTTACGTGCGTTGCATTGCACTAGCGAGGAAATATTGAGTATATTCATCATCACAGAAATCAACTGCTGGAATACTCACCTGAAGATTAGGACAGGACTTCACCAATAAGAAGAAGGCTCTTTCCTTTATACCCTCGTTTGTTCGCAGGGCGACGGACGCGAGGTTGGGCCACGAGCCCAGCACGCTGAGCCCTGGGCTGGTCAGGGAGGAGAGGGAGGAGATGTCCAGGTGCTGCAGCAGACGGCAGCTGCGGGCTACCGCTGCTATTCCAGCGTTGGTTACACCTGGAAGAAGGTTTTTTAATGGCATGAAGACTCAGTCCATTGTAGTGTCCATTGTGATGGTAAGTGGGATTTCAGCAGGGACCGGCCCGATATCCCATTCAAGGGGTTTCGAATGATTTTTATTAGGATTTATTTAGAGAAGCCGTATCGCTTGAAAGCCGTTCGATTGGCTTTTTAAGCGCTATTTATAAGGGTTACCCTTATAAAAAGCCGTTCTATTGGCTTTTTAAGCGCTATTTTTAAGGGTTACCTTATATTTGGTTATGCCATAAGAGGAATATGTGATGGCTAGTTTAACAAACAACTAAGTCGTATATTTCTTACAAAGGGGTTATTCTTTTACTTCGAGAGGTAAGTCTTTTCAAGGTTTTTATCAGGGAATGGGTGGTCGGGTCTCCTAAGACCGCAAATGTGTTGCCATCCGTGAGGACTAAGGAAACAGAGAACAAATCATCGACTAACCTGAGCGGTCATAATATCCATTGCATCCTGGCAACTCCAGCGTTTCAAGGTCACGGCAACCCCGGCCAACAATCTCCAGGAATCCATCATCGACCGCTACATTTCTTCTCAAACTCAATTTCCTCAACTTTAGTCTGCTGATAGCCACTGCCAAATCTTCGATTCTGCTCTGGTCGTAGTTTCTTCTATAATGGCTGAGAGACAGCTCTTGCAGTAGAGGCATAGCACCAAGTAACTGATGAACTTCTTCAAAAACAGACGGACAGCAGTCAAGTTCCAACTTAGTTATATTCGCCAGCTTTTCAACGTTTCGATGGAACTGTCCGGATTGTAGCTCGCTGCATTCTTTCAGAGATAGAGTTTCGAGTTGTCGGTCGACCATGTTTAAGAAAGCACCAGTGACTCGTTCGTTTTGCTCGATTTCGATGTGTTTTAGATGTCTTCCGTAAAATGTGAAACCATCGTCTACCTATAAATCAAATTAATGTTCTGTAAACATGTAACGTATACTTTATCATTACGTGTAGGACTTTGTGAAAATTATTGAATGGAATTGTATTTAATTCAACAACCGCTTATAATCTTGGATAATTTTTGTTTTAGATTTTTTTCTTGCGGTGGGAAAAACTGATGAGCGTGTTCTACGCGGATGGAGATGCAGGCAAAAGATAAAATTCTACAAATAAACCTGTTCCTTCGTCAATCAATTAACGATTACACAACTATCTACTGAAGCAAATACCTAGTTGGAAAGACCTGCAAAGAGCATGCGTCACTCGCAGCCCCGGCGCTCTCAAAGACCCTAGAGGGCCCCAGGGTATTGATGACAGCGATACATGGGCTAGAGCCGCCTCTGGGGAAGACAAGAGTTCCCTTACCCATTTCGAGGTCCTGAAGCTGACTCGTACTAAAGCCCTGCAGCGTCGCCCCAAATTGTGTAACTCTTCGTCTGAATCATCAGGTACGTTGAACAACTGAAAGAGAAGTGAACCTTTAGATATATGCGGTCATCTAGGAGATTACCTTCGAAGCTGAACGATTCCTGCTCCCACAAAACCAGACCCTAACTAGGCTTTTTGGAGATTTATTCTTAGTGCCTAACATTATTTTATCAAGGCAACAAGCGCTAAATATTTATTGTTTCATTTGTAATTATCTGTGGTGTGACTTTGAAAAGCATGATAATTTTATACAGGGTGTTAACGGGGTCGTGATACAAGTGATCACCTCTGTGTTCTGCCAGCGAATATGAGCAACTTTCCCTATGGAACCAGCTTGGAAATCGGGAAAAAAAATCAGCTGTTTCATAGAACAAGAACAGGGGTAGGTACTCGACCAAAATGTATGAAGCAGCTGATTTTTTTTTCCCGATTTCCAAGCTGGTTCCATAGGGAAAGTTGCTCATATTCGCGGGCAGAACACAGAGGTGATCACTTGTATCACGACCCCGTTAACACCCTGTATAATGCTTATTGGCTTTACGAGTACAGCCAGCAGCAGAAGTAGTTACGCAACCGAAGAGGTCAAAATTATCTGCACTCGACTCTATTGTCAAGAGAATACGTCGTGTACCTATAGATCATTTTAAGCATGTAATTATGCTTAGCTACTTTTGATGCTGACTGTACATATATATTTCCAGCTTTAAAAGGTTCGAGAGCTCTTACTTTACCATTGCTAATAGTTGTAATAATTTCTTTTCTTTTCTTTATAACGCGCAGAGGGTACAATTTACCGTGTAACCTTACGCGTACGTAAACTTGTGTATTTCGTGTATTTTATTAGAAAAAGTTAGTAAAGGCATATACCCAACAGTGGGCATTTAAATATAATGCTGCAGATGAAGAGAAGAGATGGATCAGCTGACAGCTATTCAAAATGTACATCAATTAGTTCAAAGGAAGATATTATGTCTTTCTTTAAGACTGCGCCGAGCGTACCCCGGTTGTACAGTGGCGCCACTTTTTTCCGTTAAGTTGATGACTCGAAGGTGAATTGTTATTAAACTATGTGATATAGTAAGGAGCTATTATTGTGTTTTCTAATAAACTAAAGTATTTTCTTGAAATTGGTCGGTAGGTTTTTGTACTACAAATGAAAACACAATTTATAGGGTATATCACATAGTTTAATAACAATTCACCTTCGAGTCATCAACTTAACGGAAAAAAGTGGCCATGTTTACCCGTTAAGCTGACCACTCAAAGGATAATTGTTATTAAAGTTTGTTACGTATCCCATAAACTGTGTTTTTACTTGCGCTACAAAAACGTTTGCAAGGAAATTCTTTAGCTAATTAGAAAACACAATAATAGTAATGAGAGCGCCACTGGACGCTCGACGTTTGCTCGGTGCAGTCCCAAATCAACGAACCGTGATCTCCCGCAACCCGGGGCAGTTCACAGCGATGGCTTGAATCCAGTCCCTGCCTCCATCCGTGGCGACGCGAGTCATGTAGCGCCCTATGCTTCTGAACATGGCTGGCATCTGGTCGTGGTCTGAGTCTGACAGCTGGACGAGGCGGTACTTTGCGTCGGCCATGTTGGATTCTGTTAGGATTGCAAAGCCGTGGACACCTGGAACCAGGTTTGAAGATAAGGTGCTTGGTTAGTTTTATAAGCAAGATTGTAACTAGTGTCCGGCCGAAACATGCTTTTTTGTTTTAGTTTCGGGCAAAGCCGAAACCGAAAAGTTTATAGATGTGTTAGAAGCTATTAAAGTTGAATTGAATATTATGAACTATCGACCCGCCCCGCTACGCTTCGGTTTATGTTAATATTATGTATAGGTAGTCTAGCCTAGCCTTCCTCGATAAATGGGCTATCTATCTAACGCTAAAATATTTTTTCAAATCGGACCAGTAGTTCCAGAGATTAGCGCGTTCAATTCAAGCAAACAAACAACCAAACAAACTCTTCAGCTTTATAATATTAGTATAGATACAAATATAAGCAGACCGTTATTTCTAGACATATTAACAGTAAACCAGTTGTAAGTTCTGTAGGTCGCATAAAATGAAACAAGTCCACAAACTTATAAAAATTGAAAATCGATGTATTCCGAGTTTTAATTTAAACAAATGACAATCGGCTAGCCTCTAAATAAATACTACTCATAAAGTATGATCATAAGTCATCGACCTTCTTTATTTATTTGTCAAATAAAAATAAAATCATTTTTTTATGAAGTAGGTAAGTTTTGGCGCGCTTTTTTGACCGAAACCGAACCTTCGGCCGAAACATTTTTTTATGCCGAAACCTGCTGAAAGAGAAACCAAAACTTCACTTTTTCTGTTCTCCTAACGAAAAAGAACGAAAGCGTAATTTGATGGTCAAAGAAATTGAGCCCCGTGTCTTAAGAATTAAGGTCACTAATACATTCGCGATTTGTGAGACATAGGTACACCCTTTTTTCTAATGACGGCAGTTTTGTGCCTGTGAGTAGATTGTACCCTGTAAGTATGTGTGCACCGCATCTCTCCACTCCCTGCAGACTGCCCCCAGATGCACCACGTCTCTGGTCCCCAGGCTATCCAGAAGGTGTCTCCAGGTGTCAGCGTCGAGGGTCGGGAGCCGGGTGCTTTGTTGGGAACTGGAAATTATGAAGCTTAATACTTTTGAGGCAAGGTTTACTGCAAATGAAGAAAAACAGATGAAGTGAATAATCCTTTCCCATTGTTTTTTATCGGATAAGTTCGTATATATCTTGCTTTCTCAATTAGCTTCAGTACCCGTCAATAAGCCAACTGAGAAAGCAAGATAAATACGAACTTATGCGATAAAAGACGATGGGAAAGGATTATTCACTACATCCAACAAGTGTGACGCTCTGGTTCAGCCCTTCCAGAGGTATGGCTATGGGGTATGGTGGGTCAGTAGAGCAAAATACGATGGGAAAGGATTATTCACTACATCTGTATAAGCATTAAACTATATTACAAAGCTTTAAAATATCTGCTAGTTTGATCATTCTATCCGCAATCATGGCGCTTGCAACTGCGTCGAATTATATAATAATAATAATAAAAAAAAAAAAAAAAAAAAAAAAAAAAAAAACCGCTGACGCTGTCACATGTTCTTTTTCGTTATCTTTATTAATTTATTTACCTTTTGCGTTTTAACTTTTTTTTTTACGTGGTATTAACATCATGTATTATCAAAAATATATTATATATACATCATATATAATACGAATATAATTACATACCATAACGTGAAATAAAATGCGGTAGAACAATGTTGACATGACATGTCATTGTCATGTCATACATTATAGCATAAAATAAAATGATAACAAGATCAAAAAGAAATGAAGCGGAAACTACAAACGCACGCCCTCCACCTCAGCCCGCTTCGTCCAGCTCCTCGCAATCGTCGTCGGGTGATGAGTTCGCCACCGCGCCCGACACCAGCGAGTCGAGCGACGAGCGCGGGCCGCCGCCTCCGCCGCCGCGACCACCTGCGCGACGTGGGCGACCACCGCTGCCGGCACGCTTGGGGCCTGCGGGGCATCCTGCTCCGCGCACGGCTCCCGCTACCGGTGGTTTAGTGCGCCGCATGCGATGGTCACAATCAAACAATGAAAATTGCATGCGAGCATACTACGGGGCTACAGAGGGAGGAACTAACCTCACTGCGTATCGTGATCGTATGCTGCTCCTGTTTCAGACTCTTGAACCAGCCATCACCGTTACCGCCCAACGACTGTCGGATCAAGTGCGGGCCATTCAGCGGCTACGGCGACTGGATCAGTCTGTACTTGATCGGCTACGCCTGGAATCGCTACCTATTCGTACAACCTCCGCTTCGTCACGGGATCTTCCTGCTGCGTTATCGGCTTCAATGCCAGTCGCCCAACACGCACTGTCGTCAGTGCAGGATGATCCCGTTAGCGACGTTGAGGATTGTGCGAATATAAGCGTAACTAGCCAGGTAAATGAGCAATTGAGGAGGGCTTTGGACGACGCGATCGCGCAATATCTCTCCACACCCAACTCTAGGCCTCGTCTACCACGCTTGCCTACTAGTAAACGAAATTTGGCACTGATGGGAGCCCTAAACGCCTTGCTGGCGCCTTATCTACAAGCCAGCGAGGATATTATTGATACCCACTCAATTTTGTACTGCGGGGCCATAGCTGCGTGCCGCGTAGCTCGAGTCAAGTTTTCGGACACTGACCGAACTCCGCGCGCACGCGGGTCTGTCCCCACTTGGCAAGTGCGAATTGAGCGGCGTATTGATAAGTTTAGGACTCTCATAGGAAAGCTAATCTGCTTCAGGGAGGGCAATGAACGCCCCCGAGTCATGCGTTTCGTGAACCAGGCTTTTGCTGGGACCGGAATAAGGCCCCAACATTATATAGCCTGTGTCACGGAACGTATCGACTTCCTGAAGCAGAAAGTTTGCGCGTGGGCAAGCCGTATTCGTCGTTATAGAGAACGTGTGGATAGATACCAGCAAAATCGCCTCTTCCAAAGTGATCAGAGGAAGATGTACCGAAAGTGGGAAGGAACCGATCAAGGTGTGAGCGACGGACACCTACCGGATCCTGCTGCTATGATTAATTTCTGGCGCAGCATCTGGTCGGTGCCTGTTGTGCACACAGAAGGAGACTGGATACGTGCTGTTGAACATGCGTGTGAGGCTATTGAACCAATGGGGCCTATTACCATCTGCCTCGAAGATGTAAGTTGTGCAATCCGAATGACTCAGAACTGGAAGTCCTGGACCGGACGGGTTACACAACTTCTGGATTAAATGGTTCAAAGCCTCACATGAGTGTTTAGCAGCGCAACTCCAAAATGCTCTTGAGATCGGTTCCTTGCCACCTTTATTAACAACTGGTGTTACCTTCCTGCTCTACAAGTCCGGTAGTACCGCGGAACCAAAGAACTACCGACCCATTACATGCTTACCTACCATCTACAAGCTCCTTACATCAATTTTGAGCACAAAATTAAACGCACATTTTGTTGCAAACAACGTTATGGCTCTCGCTCAAAATGGATGTAAGGTTGGGTCTCGCGGTACTAAGGAGCTCCTCCTCATAGACATGACCATTTGTCAGCAAGTCAGGCGAAACAGGGCGGCCCTTTCGGCTGCCTGGATTGACTACAAGAAGGCTTATGACTCGGTGCCTCACTCATGGCTCGAAAGGATCTTAGAGTTGTATAAAGTTGATGCAACTTTGAGATCCTTTTTAGGTGTGTGTATGAGGCAGTGGGTCACAGTCCTTCGTCAACCAGGTGGTCGAGATGTCCCTTCTGATTCGCCTAACTTGATAAGGATTGAAAGAGGCATTTTCCAGGGTGACAGTCTGAGTCCTTTGTGGTTTTGCCTAGCCTTGAATCCTCTTAGCTCTTTGCTGAAGGATTCCGGGCTTGGCTATCGACTTCGTAGAGAGGCTGAAGTCATTTCCCACTTATTGTTCATGGATGACCTCAAACTGTTTGCATCTAAGCGCCAAGATCTTATCGCACTATTAAAAATCACACAAGACTTTAGTAGTGCGATCAAGATGGAATTCGGTGTAGATAAGTGTGCGGTCATGCATGTTCAACGAGGGAAAGTTGTAAATTCATCTAATTTGCAGCTTTCTGAGACAATGACTCTCAAATCTCTCTCCGAAGTTGAAACCTACAAATATCTTGGTATGTCACAGTCTTTGGGTATTGTGGACAGCGATATCAAGCAGTCAGTGAAGGAACGTTTCTTCTGTCGCTTGACAAAAGTTCTTAACAGTCTTTTGTCGGGTGGCAATAAGGTGCGCGCCTTCAATGGCTGGGTGATACCGCTGCTCACATACTCCTTTGGCATACTAAGGTGGACTCAGACTGAGCTGCACGCCCTGGATAGGAGGGTCCGTCTACTGCTTAAATCACATCGCATGTTGCACCCACGCTCATCTGTTATGAGATTGTACATCCCGAGGAAATGTGGAGGTCGAGGCATTTTAAATGCCAAGAATCTTCACAACCGCGAGGTGTGCAATCTCAGGGATTATTTCCTTCACAATGAGTGTGGGATGCATCGTGATGTGGTTGCAGTAGACAGAAGCCTCACGCCTCTCTCCTTGGCAAACGAGAACTGGCGCAGACCAGCGGTGTTGAGCACTGAAGACCGCAAGAACATATGGAAGTGCAAGGAGCTGCACGGACGCTTCTACCGGGCCTTGACAAGGCCCGAAGTAGACTTTTTAGCGTCCGTGAACTGGCTACGGTTTGGTGACCTCTTTGGGGAAACCGAAGGTTTTGTCTGTGCAATTGCTGACGAGGTCATAATGACAAATAATTACCGGAAATATATTCTGAGGGATGGCACGGTTGATATTTGTCGAGCATGCCGTTGCCCCGGCGAGTCCCTCAGACATATAATTTCCGGTTGTTCGCATTTGGCCAACAGCGAGTACTTGCACAGACATAACCTTGTGGCCAGGATCATCCATCAGCAACTTGCTCTTCAATATGGTCTTGTTGAGTCTGAAGTGCCGTACTATAAGTACACACCGACGCCAGTTCTCGAAAATGGTCGTGCTACGCTCTATTGGGATCGATCTGTCATCACGGACAGGACTATTGTCGCCAATAAGCCTGATATCGTTTTGATAGATCGATCTCAACGCCGGGCAGTGCTCGTTGACGTCACCATCCCGCATGATGAGAACCTCGTGAAGGCTGAGAAGGACAAGCTCAGCAAGTACCTTGACTTGGCTCACGAGGTGACCGCCATGTGGGATGTTGACTCGACGATCATTGTCCCAATAGTTGTTTCGGCAAACGGTCTTATAGCGAAGAGTCTTGACCAACACCTCAAGAGACTCTCGCTAGATGGCTGGATCAAGGGCCAGATACAGAAGGCAGTACTTCTCGACACGGCACGTATTGTGAGGAGGTTCCTCTCTCTGCAGCCCTAACCACCGGTAGCTTGAGCCCTGCCCCGCTGCCGGCGGCATTCGTAGGTTAGGTTTTTTATAATGTTTATTTTTTATATTAGTATTGTTATTTTACTTTTATAATTGAATATTTATTGTAAAAAACCTAATTTACAGAAAATTAAATAAATACTTAAAATAATAATAATAATATCAGGGGACTATGTCACACCAATTGACCTAGTCCCAAACTAAGCTCTAGGCTTGTACTATGGGTACTAGACAACGATATAAATACTTATATAGAGAATTATATACTTAAATACATAGAAAACATCCATGACTTAGGAACAAATATTTGCGCTCATCACACAAATATCTGCCTTTACCGGGATTCGAACCCAGGACCACTACCTTCGTAGGCAGGGTCACTACCCACTAGGCCAACGCGTAAATAGAAATAAAATAAATACATACACACATACATACATACCTTCACGCCTGTCTCTGGCATAGGCAGAGACTATGGAACGCCAGGTCTAAACATACACATTTCGCTTCCTCTACATTCATCACCCTCTTCATCCACGTACGTCGGTTTCAGTAAGTACATCGCGAATCTGGTCAGTGGTAGTAGGTAGTCGGTAGTCGGTAGGACGTCCCCTACCGACTACCGACATCTCCGCTCACTCGCGCTCGCATCCCTTTGGTTATTCTTCTTTCATCCATCCATTCTAAATCACCAAACTATCTTAGCATACCCTTTTCTATTTTAGTCACATCTTTCAATCCACAACGTTAAAAAAACATTTAATAAAAAATAATAAAAATAAGGTGTCAACTATAAAAAATACTTACAAGAAATTCATAGCTTCCATTCTTGAAATAGTAAGTACTCTGTAACGATTCTATAAAATAAACTTAAACTAACTTAAAGTAACTTAACCTAGCTTAACTAAAACTCAGGCGAGTTATAAATTATAGCAAAACTGTCTCTTCTTATATATGGTTTTAATAGGAAATCATTAAATAAAAACCACTTTCCTGTTGGAAAACTAATGAGCAATTAGCGATCTTTAGATTAAATGCAATTATACGTATCGACACTGACCATTCTCTACATATAAAAAAATCTGTGACTGTCTGTCTGTTTGACATACAGCCTAAACCATTAAACATAGGTACAGTCGACGCCATAAATATGTTTACACTGTAGTACCTTGTTTATTTAGCGTCATGTTTAAACTGCCATTTGAAATTGTCATAGCGGGTAAAGTGATGAGGTACTAAAGTGTAAACATATTTATGGCGTCGACTGTACAATATGAGCACACTACACTAAGAAGGTGTGCACTATGAAAATACTACGGTAATCGACACCCCCACAAATAGAGATAGGGGAGAAGCAGGAAACTAACTTATTAATAAACGCTCAATAAACCTATTTTAGTTAACGTCATTGTCTCTTTCTGTCAAATTCAAATGTCATAATGACAAATAAGGACAGAGCATATTTCAAGCAGACTTTAGCTGTTGCGTATTTATCTACACTAATATTATAAAGAGGAAAGATTTGTATTTTTGTGTGTGTGTATGTTTGTAATGAATAAACTCAAAAACTACCGTGCCGATTTCAAAAGTTCTTTCACCATTGGAAAGCTACATTCACCCTGAGTGACATAGGCTATGTTTTAGTTTTCTGCGTGGACGGAGCCGCGCTCAATAGCTAGTCAGTTAATATGTAATGCATATTTGACTGCATTTAGACGGAATATTTCTTGAGGACTCTGGGTGTGCACTTCGATAAGGATTTAAGATAATCGATCCACGTTTAGTTTCTAAAACGCCACAAAAGAACAAACATACATATATAGCCTGATAAACACAATACGGAGGGTTCGTCATTCCTTCGGCAGTCGGGTAAGACAGAAATCAACAAAAGGTCATATTATCCAATATACTCGTATGCATGACGTCATGTCGCTCATTGAATACAAAACGGACACATTCCAAAATAATTTGCTCTTGCATTTCTTTCTTTCTTTCATTGAAAATCTTAATACGAACAGCTTCTAATTTTAAAATGCATCACTGACTCATTTTGGAATGTGTCCGTTTTATATTCTATGAACGATGTAACAGGTCGGCCATAGAAACTCCATGTACAATTCTGTTTTGCTAGAAAGATATAGGTACAGATCTTAGTTGGTTTATATCTTGGTTATTTCTATAGCTATTAGAAAAAATATTTTTAAAAAGTTATGTACATTCGTACGAAGTCGCGGGCGGCCGCTAGTTAACTAATAATTATTAACTAATAGAAAATTATTTTTTTATCCTTTTGACCTTTCAAGGCTACGGTCCACTGCAATTTGATATATCCCAGAGAAGCCCCTATTTCATTAACCTCACAGCGACAGGTGATAAGTGACATTTTGCCAGACATTCTATTAAATTCAATTCAAAACCCTTACAGGCTATGAGGCCAAATACCTACACATAATATTTTTTTCACTTCTCATGTTTTTAAAACGTTACTTTAGTCTCTGCACATCGGGACTAAAGCTCCCTATTAATCCCTAGGAATTCAAGTTTTTTTTAATTTACTTTGGAAACCCCTAAACAACCAATGTTTGTGAATGGAGGATTATCGCCATTTTAATTGATTGTGTATGGACCACTTTTAACCTCAAAATGACAATGTGTAAAAATATTAAAAAAATACGGTTTAATTTCGTGACACATTATTATGAACATGAATCTATTTAATTATATTAGGGATGAATTCATTTTATTATGCATGGTAGCATTAGTTTTAAAATATAATGTTTAAATCTTTTGGCTAAATATGCAACTATATTTAAAGAGTCACACTATACAAAAAAAACTGCGAAACAAATTTCTAAGAAACTTTGTTATAATGAACATACATTGTATAATCGTCGTTTTTTCTTCCTTGCATTAAAAGTTTCGCAAAGTGAAAAGTAGAGTGTTTAAAGCGAGATTAAAAAACCATAATGACACTCGACCTAGCACCCGTGTGGTTGCCGGGTTAGAATAGTGCCACTCCATTTCATCCTGTGGAGGTCGTAAAAGCCGACCAAGGGAGTAAAAGGCGTGTAGTAGGTATAGTAGAAATTTTATAAGCTGTCCGTTTCCTTATCTTATACACAATGCCATTGTTCTCTTTTGTTGAAGGCTACCGCTAATAACAAATCATAGCAAGTAACAAAAAATGCAAACAAATAGCTACCGTCTTGTACAAGTCACAAGGTTGAAATTGCAAAATAATAGCACGTTAGATAATTACACTCGGACGTAAAAAGCCGTACTCAGGTAGATCTTCGCTGTGTAGTGCGTCCACGACCACTTAATCTTGTTGGAAAGTCCGACTGTATGTTTAATGATTAATTATTTTTATTAACTTAAATCATTTTCAGGTAAAGTAATAAGAAACACATATTTATTTCATATTAATATATTAATATTTATTTCGTAAATAGGTATAGTTACATGTACTTAAAAATATAAACAATTTTGTGCTCGACAGCGTGAAAATGCCTAACCTTAATTATTTTCTAATGCTAACTACTACTGCTGTTACTAGTGCTGAGTCGTCATCAGAGTCCGAATCCGTGACTTGAATAATTACACTGGGATGATTATAACTACGAGCCATATCTTTTTCTATTTTCTTTACATGCTCACAGCAGTTCTTCCAGTGATTATTTATTTTGTTCACAGAATCCCTTATAATATTCAGTACTCCTTCGCTAAACTTCGGATTGCTGTTTTGTTGTCTTACATTTCTCTTTAAGTCGCTCCACATTAGTTCTATCGGGTTCAATATACAATAGTAAGGTGGTAGTCTTACAATTTCACAATTTTTCTGCTTCGCTAACTCGTCTACATAGTATGTCTTTGAAAAATAACGGTCCTTTAACTGGTCTAACATTTGTTTTTTTGTTGCTTTTGCACCGTATGCAATATTATGTTTTTTCAAAAAATCGGCAATTTTTTCCTTTTTTGTGTTCATGTTTGGAATTAATTGTGTTTGCCGCGAATGGTATGAAGCGTTATCCATCACTATAATACTGCCCGGTATTATATTAGGCAGCAGTTTATCCTCGAACCACGATTCGAAAAGGCTAGCGTCCATGTCCTGGTGGTAATCTGCACTGCAGTTGGATATATTCTTTGCTGATAGTAGTAAAGCTCCGGGTACCCAGCCACTTTCAGAACCAGCGTGTAAAATTATAATACGTTTTCCTCGAGAAGCTGGTACATTCAGTGCACATAGGTTCTGGTTATTTTGCCAGCCTTTCTTTTTAACGTCGTGCGTGTGATATATGAAATCCCAACAGTGATAAGATTAACATTATCTTCGATAAAGTTGGCGCCGAACAAGTTTGAGATTTTTGTAAAAGTGTAATGTAATGTTCACGAATTTTTATTTATCTCACCCACTTCAGTACGGCTTGCACAAGTGGTTTTCTCGCTTGCCGCTCAGTGTGTCTCTTTCGTTACAGACTAGATAGAGAGGGATTACCTAGACTAACATGGCGCGAGTACGTTGTGCTATAACCAGCCAGGGAGAATGTCGTCCCCAATTCGCTATATAAGCGGCTAAGGGAATAAAGGCGTATAGTACTGTTAGGCGATGGGCTTGCAACCTGTTACTAATACACTGGTAAACATCTTAGCCTAATTGTGCAAAATGTGGTTACAGAATTATCAACAAGTTTTTAGTAATTCTGTAGCTCTGCCTACCCCACTCTGGGAATAAAGGCGTGAGTTTATGTATATAATGAATGACACTCGAAGTATATCGCGCTCCGCTTGGGTGGCTAAACATCTCGTGTCATTATGGCGTCTAGAATGGGGGGTTGAAAAATTAACGTGGTTTGATTATAAGTATGTACAAATGGGGTGTCATATAAAATGGTGCAACATGCAAATTTCAAAACAATTTTTTTCATGAATTTTCGTTGCGCTTTTGGATTTATAGCCAAAAAGAATTTACGAAAAATGACCCTTCATCTCTGAAGTTTATTATTTAAAAAATCTGAAAAATCTTTACTTACCTACAGATTAATTACTTATATTCTATGGGAAAAATAAAATGAAGTGTCCATTACTTACAGTTTTTGAGAAAAAACGAAAAACTTAGAAAATGTGTACCTATTAAAACTTAGGCTAGCCAAAATGGACTTTACTGCATAGAAAATAAAGTTCATTACAAAATTAGTAAAAAAAAAGGTGCAAGAGTCCGGCAAGGTAGCCGCAAAAGAAAATACTGTGATCCATCAAAAACTGAAATATGTGTAGGTAAACAAATGTTTGCGCGCCTAAATCAAAATAGCGTCTGATTAACAGCTGATTGTTTATTTAGAGGAAAAGCCCCAAATATGGACTACCATATGCTATTTATTAAATAAAACACAGGATTTTAAAGTTAAAGAAATGTATTAAAAACGAATCAGTCGAAAAATGATCTGGTAATCTTGGAACTATAATAAAAATGTCATAAAGAAACAAATTTTAAACAAAAATTTCGTACTTCTAAAAAAACTCAAAATTAACCCTTTCTAAAAAGGTAACATTATATGGACCACTATGTTTATAATATGGCCTAGGGGTGCTCAATATGGACCATAGTATCTAAGGTAAGATAAATATCACATTTATTTCTTATTATATATTTTTTTTTTTAGGAACTTGTAATCAGCCTTTTATGTGGAAATAATAGGTAAGTACTATTTTAAACGTCTCCACCGTATATGCTTACTAATTAGAGCAATGTTCACATAAAAATGAAATGCCATCGACACCAGCACATTCTTCATGTGCCCATCGCTCACAAGAAGGACACTGTATCCATTGTTCTCCACGAGTGTCATCTGAAAAGAGACTGTAACAGTATAGACATTTAGCATTGTCATTATCACTTTCATCGGTGTCATCATTTACTGAAAAATTATCGTCTTCGGAACTAGAGGGCTGGCCCTTTCTTGTAGTCTTCCTTTTCTTTTGAGCTGTCTTTTTAGTTCCTTTTTGCTTCTCTTTTAGTTTTCTTTTAGTTGCAGCCTTGTTTTTCGTTTTTTCCTGTTTCTTCGACGCATTTGTCTTTTTAGGTTCTTCATCTCTTTTCTTCATTCCTTTCTTAGTTTCAGCTTTTTTCTTTAGTTCGTTTTTGTTGGATTCTTTTAATTATTTTGCTATATTTCGTGTTTTTTTCAATAACTCTGCGTCTTCTTTCTTTTTAATTGATGTTTCTAAATTTAATTTGTACGGTGACGATGTCAAAAATGTAGATTTACTGCTCTTTCTTCCTCTGTTGTTTCTTTTCTCGTATAGCCAATATAGCCATAGCCATGGAATCTTTATCCCATTTTTGCCTTTTTGTAGGTGCCATAACCTTAAACAAATCAAATATTAAAGTTAACAAGTGAAATAAGACACGAGTCCATATTACGACCATGTTCATAATATGGACTACTATTCCATATTTGAAACTACACTATTGGTCCATAATATGAACAGGTGACATTTTGTCGTTAAATATTTTTCTAACAATACTGGTAATACGTGTCGTCACACGCTACAACAAGAAAGTTTACTTACAAAATAACGTTTCTAGGACACGGGGGTACAAGAATAATCGGTTGTCATTAGACCTTACAAAACTCACCGAAAATTTTCATCAAATGTGACTAAAAACTTCAATCGACGATAACTGACACGTACGCGCACTGAGCTTCACGGCGAACCACTGGCGGGGAGCCGCGCCTCAATGGCGTCGAAAGCGGCCAATTTCACTTCGTTAGCAACGCCACCTAGCGAGATATTTGTGTGGTCCATATTATGTACCTGGTCCATTTTTGGGGCTTTTCCTCTATTTATTGCATTTTGCACAAAAGAATCTTAACACGAACACTTAGTATGAAGGAAAAGAGATCGTAGTTCCTTGCTTGACCACTTTGCAGTTACCTATACCTATTGCTATCGTCAGAATTCGTTGTCATAGAAGGTATCATAACTTCCTAAGGCCCACTGCAATCAATTCGATTGTCTGATTTGATCATTAGTTATAAAAAACAAGAGGAATTCCACTTTACTTTCTTTCCAGTATATCTTTATTTGAATGGCCGGACGAAGGCCTTTTAAAAGGACTTGAACAAATGATTATCGTTATTCCCTCGGCAACTTGTAAATTTCATCCACATACACTTCTCCATTTCTCCATTGTAAATTTCATCCACATACTTCCAGCCGTTGCAGCGTGAAGGAGAAACAATCTAACACACAAACTTTCCTATTTATAATATTAGTGGTATTCAATAATCAGTATTTGAAAGGGTTTTTGTACGGCATAACCCGGCATACAGTAACGCTACCCGTTAATTAATTAATTAAACGGTTAACTCGTGAGTAATTAAACCCATAAGGCACTGTAGTGCTGTTCTAAATGTACCGTTACGAGAAATGAAACTTCTTAAACTCGCTTGTAAGGAGGAGATAATCGGAAATATATCATTTGTATAGTCTATACTTATAGGTATTTAAAAAAATGTAAACATTCCAAACCACGTGACATTGTTAAACAGCCAATGAAAACTGTTTTATCGAACTTTGACGTACGACGACTTTGACGTCAGCCAATAGAAGCGGAACACTGACTGCTTCTATTGGCTGACGAACTGGTATACCACGTGGTGGTTTTGTTTACATTTTTTTAAATGCCTAAAAGTACTATACTAGACTATAGGTTAAGTCAGGTCAAGACTAAAGTCTTCCTCAAAATGCATAGCTTTTGGCCTAAACGCCCGTTTTCATTTCCACATCATTTTCCCGATGTAACATCACGGATAGTTTTTTTAAGACTGCGCCGAGCGTACGCCGGATGTACAGTGGCGCCCTCATTACTAATATTGTGTTTTCTTGTATACAAAAGTATTTTTTTGAAATTGGTCGATAGGTTTTTGTAGTACAAATGAAAACACAACTTTTACAACACACAACGTTTAATAACAATTCACCTTTGAGTTATCAACTTAACGGAAAAAAGTGGTCACCTTTTCCCGTTAAGCTGACTATTCAAAGGGTAATTGTTATTAAAGTTTGTTACGTATCCCATAAATTGTGTTTTTATTTGCGTTATAAAAACGTATCATCTGATTGCAAGGACATTCTTTAGTTAGTTAGAAAACACAATAAACGTAATGAGGGCGCCACTGGACGCTCGACGTTTGCTCGGTGCAGTCTTTTTTATTGTTACCTTGATGTTCCCAGCTATAACTGGTTCCAAACTTTATGGTCGTTCGAGATAATCTCGTCGCAGTGACTAATTACTTTTGCTCCTTGAATAGATAGTTTTAATTCTTGTGATAAGGCCTTATACGAATTGAGCCATTCCATAGAAAAAGGGTTTTGACAGACCGATGGACAGACGAACAACATAGGGTCGTATTAATAAACTAATCTCAACTCTAATGCTCGTCTCGAGATGCGTCAAAAATGACAGTGTTCTATATGGTTTGACGTTTACTTTGACGTATCTTGTGACGGGCATCTCAGCCAAGATGAGTTTATTAATACGGGCCATAGTCATCTTCCTTTCGTTCGTTCCGTTTTGCAGTATCTGGGTAGTGATTCTGTAAACAACGCCGGTCGTGCGGACTGTCGAGTGAATCCAAGCGGCGAGATTAAGTAGTCCGTCTCTTACACATTACTGGGTTCTTAGTAAAAACGGGTATAAGTTTTTTGAACATCAAGTGCAAAAGGGTTTAAGTCTACGTGTACCCTTTTTTAGCACCCCAGTTTTACTAGGTCCCCAGATTAAGGTAGTGAAATATGGGAGCCTGGGGGATTCTCCCTAAAACAACGGACGGTCGGACGAACGTGCGAAATCGCAGCGGCGGGTTTAAGTAGTCCGGACAAAGCGAACAAAACACATTGTAGCGCGTGCATTTTCAATTTAGCAGCACGATGGGTGGAACGTATCTATAAGGCTGCTTAATTGAAAATGCACGCGCTACAATGTGTTTTGTTCGCACTGACGGGACTACTTAATCTCGCCGCTTCGATTCACTTGACAGTCCGCACGACCGGCGTTGTTTACAGAATCACTACCCTGGTACGGAAAGCTTTGAGCTGTTTTATGCACACACCACAGAAAACTAACATGCAAGACGAAGAAGTTAGTGCTTTGGAAATAATTTTAATATTCGGTCCTTACCTATGTACTTAATTGGCGTTTTTTTTACGTGTTTTATTTCGTAAGGAATTTATTCATTTCTATTCTAACTTCCAAATTCTTTTTCAATTTCATTCTTACACTATGTTACAAAGGTTTTACATACAAATAATATGGTTAAACTTCTTACTTAATGTATAAAATTAAAGTGTGAACTCAACTCTTTTCATGTGCTGCGAGTTCAAGTGTTTCAATTACACGGAGTTTTATGAAGCTAACTATTTTTAAGTAATTAAGATATGTATAATATAGCTTAGAAGTGTCCAATATTCCTGACACAATTTTGTTTGGTTTGCATTTGAATTTACTAAATAATCCGCAAAATTTAATGTATGAAAACGACGAAATTTAACGTTTTCACAAAATTCTTCATATAAAACGCCAATTTCATAGGTAAGGACCTAATATTATTAATTTAGAGCCAGCGGCGACTGGTGAAGCATGGAGGATGGGCAAATCAAACGATATCCTTACTGTCATTGACATGGCGGCCATTTTTAAAACAGCTTAACGTCACCTTCTGCCGCTAGATGGCTCTGCGTGCATTTTAGATCACGCAATCGTTTGTCCAACCCAGATAACATAGTCAGGTAATATATAAATCATTTAATATATACCTAAGATGTGCTATTTTTGTTAAGTCAACCCTACGAATACCAGTTGGGTTGATTGATAACTTAAGAGTCTCTGCCTTTAACGACGAGGGTAGCCTAGTCGGTAATGAGTATTGACGCTGCCCAGTGCTTACCGTACTAGCGGTCCGGGGTTCGATGCCCGGTATGCGCAAATATTTGTGTAATGAAAGAATATTTGTGTATTTGTCTATTATGTTATGGAAGAGCGGGGTCTCCTATCACAGGTATTCTTTTACTTACTAGGAGGTACCAACCTTTGCACAATTTTATGTTCCTATATTTTAACAAAAATGAACATTTTTCATTTTCATTTTTCAAATTTTTTTTTCAATGAGCGCGAGTATTTGTTTCCGAGTCTCTTGGGTGTTTTCTATGTGTATTAAGTATTTAGTTAATTATAAGTACGTAAGAATGGCCATCGATGCCTGTACAGAAGGCGCACACTTTCGTGCCTCTTCTTTCGACAGATTTTGACAGATTAGTGCAGCAGTTCAAATAATATTATTTATTTTATTACAAATGTAGATTCTCTGACCAAAAAATCTGATAAAAAAAGATAAAAGACATTTATTCAGTAAGTAGGCCGTACGGGCACTTTTACACGTCAAGAATCTACCAGCGCTTCCCAAGAGGAGACACTGCTGAGAAGAAACGCCGCAAGAAACTCAGCAGTCAGTCATTTTTAAACATATTACAATGGTACTACTTAATCTAGCATTATATAAAGCAATAAATATTAAATTCCAATAACTCCCGAGAGCAGCGAGGGTGTTACGAGTTAATTCCTGACGAAGCGATGGAATTAAGACTGCGCCGAGCGTACGCCGGATGTACAGTGGCGCCCTCATTACTTTTATTGGGTTTTCTAATTAACTAAAGAATTTCCTTGGAACCAAACAAAATGTGTTTTGTAGCGCAAGTATAAACACAACTTATAGGGTATATCATATAGTTTAATAACAATTCACCTTCGAGTTATTAACTTAACGAAAAAAAGTGGCCACCTTTTCCCGTTAAACTGACTACTCAAAGGGTAATTGTTATTAAAGTTTGTTACGTATCCCATAAATTGTGTTTATACTTGCGCTACAAACACATTTTGTTTGGTTCCAAGGAAATTCTTTAGTTAATTAGAAAACCCAATAATAGTAATGAGGGCGCCACTGGACGCTCGGCGTTTGCTCGGCGCAGTCTTAGACTACGTCGAGCGTACGCCGGATGTACAGTGGCGCCCTCATTACTTTTATTGTGTTTTCTAATAAACTAAAGTATTTTCTTAAAATTGGACAAAATGTTTTTGTACTACAAATGAAACCACAACTTATAAGGTATATCATAATATACTTTAAAAAAAGTGGCCACCTTTTCCCGTTAAGCTGACTAGGTACAGTCAAGGGCAAAAATATGTATACACTTTAGTACCTTGTCTATTTTCGTCATATTTGAACTGCCATATATGAACTGTCACAGTGGTTAAAGTGACAAGGTACTAAAGTGTATACATATTTTTGCCCTTGACTGTACCCAAAGGGTAATTGTTATTAAAGTTTGTTACGTATCCCATAAATTGTGTTTTTACTTGCACTACAAAATATTTCGTCTGATTCCAAGGAAATTCTTTAGTTAATTAGAAAACAATAATAGTAATGATGGCGCCACTGGACGCTCGGCGTTTGCTCGGCGCAGTCTTAAAACGAAGTCCTGAGTGCAGCGAGGGATTCAAGCTCGCCCTAGACGAAAACAGCTTTATCCCCAAGGGGAATGCTCTACTTTTCTCCCTTTCTCTTTGTTTTGCATATATGGCTTGTAGCGGCCAGTTCGATTTTCGAATAAGTTCTTTTTGCTGTAGGCTTCTATGGAACAGCTCTTCATACGAATTCAAATCTCATTATTAACCAGCTGGTTATAATGAGATTCGGTACCATATTATATAACCCGCCGGGACATAATATGGTATTGAATCTCATTATAACCCGCTGGTTAGCCGACGGCTATAATGACTTACTTTAGGTGAGGTTTGTATGATATATAAGAGGGCAATTTCGAGCATGTGGTGCGAAAAAGTATTTTAAATCCAATATAATATGGTAAGTAATAATATATAGTGAATAGATAAGCTGAATGTGTTAACGGTTTATTAACTATCTTGGGATCATTAATAGAATAGGAAAAAAGTGTTAAGGACAAAAATGTTCCTTATTAAATTCTAAAAAGAAAAGGTTATATGTTTTCTTTATAGGTTTAACCACAGGGTTTGACGGTATTCAAGCTAAAGTACCGCCACTAATATATCGCCTTTGTACTTACATCTCATATGATTACCTCCAAATATGACTTATCAAAATTGACAACCAACCAAGAACTAATTTACCAATTGTATTACTATTACTCAATTCCTTAGCTGATTAAATAAGCTTCAAAATGGTATATAATTAAGTGTTTGTAGATTTCAGTAAATATACTACTTTTCACGGAGGAAGCATTTAAAAAACATTGCGGTCGTGTTCATACAAATAATGAACGCGTGTCGACAATACAATACCATAAACGAACAGCCAAATCTTTCATCTTTGTAATATTAGTGTAGAGTTAGCCAAAAATGTGGTTAAACCCACGGTTGAAGTTCATTTGCACGTCATACAACAAGTTCGATTTTCCCTTGCAATAATGTAATGACAGTGTCAATTGTCAACCTTAGTGAATAATTGTGATAAAACTAGATCTCACAGAACCTTTTGTCAAAACTAGTAATCCACTTTCTTGGCCGACCGTACACACACAAGCAATACAAATTAAAGCAGCGACCACACCAATGCTTAAAAAACGGTGACGGTACGGAATCGCAGTTGACGCGTCGTATTAGCACCGTTTTTGACGCACGCTCCCCACACCGCTGCTTAACGTTGCGTATATCACGGTACGTCAAAATTGACGCCATGTTATTACTATGACACATTCTTTTGTTTACGCACCGTCTGCGAATTTTGAGCACCGGTGTGGAGGGCATGCGTCAAAAACGGTGCTAATACGACGCGTCACTGCGATTTCGTACCGTCACCGTTTTTTAAGCATTGGTGTGGTCGCTGCTTTATGCAGAGTTTGTTAATAATCAGAATTTACTAGTGTCCGACCGAAATTTCGGTTTCGGTTTCGGTTTCGGCCAGTTTCGGCCATAAAATCAAGTTTCGGCCCGAGTTTCGGTTTCGGCCAAAACCGGCCGAACCCTTCGGCCGCGCCGAAACTTACAACATCGTAAAAAATCGCTAACTTTGTGTTACAAATAATGTATTTTTTTCACTTTATAGGGTAGTTAAATTTTCAAACAGAACCTCTGTAACTGTGCTGAAATTTCATTGTGATAAATCTTTGAAAGTAGAAACCTGTTACCTGTAATTATCAGTGATCGGGGTTTTGGATGCGACTTGGGGTGAATGACCTCAACCATTATGCTAGTATGGATATGCCGCGGGAAACGCGTATTATCAACAAGTTTTTAGAGTTGTTGGTAATTCTGTAGCTCTGCCTACCCCACTCTGGGAATAAAGGCGTGAGATTATGTGTTTGTGGATATGCCGCGGGATTCCGGGCTTTCGTGTGGTTTGATAAAGGACAGTTTTTTCGTCATATTGATTATAGATTTTAATAAAATCATTTATTTCAAATATTTAGCATATTAAATTTTTATTACTTTTGGTCTCTATAAAATTAAAAAACAAACCATTATTTTTCCAATGTTCCCTAATGTTCACCTATTTCGTTTAACATCTAAAGCCCATTTATGAGCCGATAACGATGTAAGCGGGGCGAATTTGTATAAAGAAATTTCATCGGATGCGAATTCGTGTGATATTTGTTCGGCGTATGTTCTGATATCATCTAAATCCGGATTTCGAGCCTGCTTTTATTTTATATTACATGATATTAATCGAAATTACAGGTCAACGTTTGAAAAAAACATTATTATTGAAAAAATATCGCGGGATTATAGTCACATCCATACTATGATTACGACTCGAAATCCCGCGAATTGCATCCAAAACCCCGATCATTGGTAATTATAGGTCGGCGATATATTAATTTTAGAAAAAAACTTTTTAAGGACTTTTTTTATAAAAGGTTCGGTTTCGGTTTCGGTTTCGGCCGAAACTACAATGAAACCGAACCTTCGGCTTCGGCAAAATAACATGTTTCGGTCGGTCACTAGAATTTACCTATATCGTCTAAAAAATGTGGAACGCTTCACGATTTTGCGTGTCATCCTTGCGCAGGGGCCATGCTAATCTTCTCTGTATCGTTCCAATTTTAGTATATGTACTGCCGAAGCAAGTACACTTGTAACCCGAATCAAATTCTATATATACCAAAAGATTTCAAAACTTCGATAGCGCGATGCAGGTTTCATACAATATTGAGTTAATGTATGACAGTTGATAACAGAGCCATCTAGTGTTTAGTCTAAAAACTATTTTCTCCATCTTGTTTACGTTTTGCATGGTACCATCTAGATGTCGCTGTGAACAATACTTGCCACGTCATATCATTGCTAGGCTATATCAATTTCTTCAAATCATATTATAGATGTTGTTGATGTGATCGCAATATAATACAAAATGACGCTCTTTGGAATTACTAAACGACCATAACGAAACAGGGTCAAATTTGCTTTAGGTACGGTCACGAGCGTTAATTTGGGACCCATTTCAAGAAAAATATGCTTGGTCGTCAATATCATTAGAGATGTCAAGACATTTGTAACTTTTAGTTAACTCAACCTTATTGTTGTAGAATGTCAGATTGACTTCGGACCTAAGGTGGATACCAAATTAAATCTCGTGACTGTACCCGTAAAACTGTAAATGTACAACTTGTAGATGGATTCAATGATAAACTTAGGTAGGTAGTTAGGCACAGTGCGATAGTTATTAGGCGCTTTAGGTGCCCAAACCGGAACACAACAATGCGACCACTGCTGATTGGCGGTAGGGTAATGGATAAGATGGTGGTAGCGATCCGGAAGGACCCTGCACAAGGTCCTACCACCCGCCACCACCACGCGTTATAAAATCAAACAAAAAAGAGTGCTTCCAAAATTATTTATTTATTCGTATATAATTTATATATTCATTTATAGTTAAAACCAACCGATGCACACAACATAAAACATAGGTATCAATATGTCTCATACATACATCTCGGACTAATTACGTTACTCATGCTGAAAGACCAAACGGAGGCCTCATACTGTCTCATCCTAAAGACAGAGACAGACGTTTAAAACAGAGATTTTACAAACGACACTAGCGATATTTTTAAGTGGATTTTAAGTACAAATATGTCAAAAACAAACGCGAAATTATTTATTTTAGTTCAAATTTTTCCCGCTAGTAGCGCTCACGTCGCCAAACAGAACCTGTCGTTTCAAACACTCATCATATAAGTTGGCAGTAAAATTGAGTTCAGTTTTAACTTGGCAAATATTAAAAAAGTTATACAAATATATTATTTATTAAGATTCAGCCGGCTTGATTCAAGGAAACCTGCAGTTTGATTGGACATTCCCAATATTATCTTGTATAGTGTCACAAGCTGTCAAGTTCTAGAGAGTGAATGGGACAGAGATATAAAACTCCTATAGGTCTATCCTTATCATGCACTGGAACGTGGATTTTATTTAACAGACTTTAAAATCACTTGTCAGAATGTATTAAGTCGATAGCTATATCTAACTGTAAATTGAATATTGGGAATTGTATGTAAGTCTGATTATTTTTGTACTTTGTCGCTTTTAATCGTTTGCCGTTTTATGTTTATTTATAATTAAAGTTACAGTGACAAGGTACAAAAATAATAAGACTTGGACTTAAGTATGCATACAATACAAAGTTTTTAAACCTGAAAAATACACATTACACTGTTTTCTTCATTGTTAAAAACAAAACTCTTAAAAACCAATACTAACAATTTGAAGATGTAATTTTTCTAACCTATCTGATTTAAAATAATTTGTGTACATGACTTCGTAGTTTTAATTGTTGATTAGAAATATACAAATAGCAAATCATAATAAAATCACGTCAAAGTGTTCAAAATATTTAAACGTTTGACCAGGAGTCTCATACGGCCTCATACATACATGAACTCCATACCAATAGAGTTGTCTTATTTAGTAAAAATAACCTCAAAAGACTCTCTATTCACCTAAAATAACAATTTTCATAAAAAAAACCATCCATGATATAAAATCAGGAAAATTATGTGCAAAATGTGGTCTCTAGTTGCTTTATACAGCAGAGAACGGCCGTGTCAGCCAAAAATGATGCATTTTGAGGTTATAAAATTGTTTACTATATAAGACAAGTCAATTGGTATGGAGTATAGTTGTAATGACATTAGTGAATCAAATAACAAAGTAAATTGAACTTTATTGCCTTTGCAAAATATAGATAATGTATTGACCACTATCCGGCGTACAGCTAAGGACAAATATTGGTAAGGAAATACCCTTTAAATTTAAAAACGTAATGAATCCCTTGCTTTTAAAGGTATCTCTAAAACGTCCCAAACAATTCCCATCAACTTGGATGAAACTCGCCTGCAAAAAATAGTATACTAAAAAAAACGCCCTTGTATATCTTTAGATAGACATACATACAAAGTTAACTACCTAACATACCTACAAGCGCCTTGATAAAAGGTAAGTGTATTAAAACATGGAAGCGACTATATTTTGACCGTTCACTATATAATAAGAGGTAATAAAAGTTTAAATAACATTGAACACTTTATACATACAGATGTATTCAAAGGTTTGAACTTTCCCGGGTTACGTTTCCATACATCCATCATGAGATCCAAAAAAGCGGTCTAAAATCTGAACAATAAGTACTAATTTAGATCGACATGAAGTAAAAGAACAAAAAATAAATAAGTTCTAAAAATAAATTAAAAATCGAAATGACTGATACGTGTGAAATACTTTCTACAAATCGTTCGAGAACAGCATCTGTCCTTCTCTGATATATAAAATGTGATAAGGACAAATGTAATTCGTCTCTTGACATATCACAACGTCAAGTATTATACTATCTCTAAAATGACAGTGACAGCTTTTATATTGTACAGTGAAGTTCTAAAAAGAGAAATAAATTAACTTTATGACATATTTACTTGAATTTACGAGTTATATTACGACTTACTTTTCCTTTCTCTTTTTTATAGACTATATCGAAATTATTATCGATCGATGATATTCAGTCCACTGTTCGTGTGTCCAATCCAATGTGTTGAGTTGCCACACAAAAATGATCTCTATAATACACACATACACTCAGTAGCATCGAAGCGCTGCTGTATGTACAAATTTGTACGTGAAGTGGCCCTTTTTTAATTGCCCCTAGCTAGGTGTATAAATTGTTCCGCTGCTGACACAATTAGATATAACAAAACATGTCGCTCATAAAATGTAAATTCAAGTACACTTTCACTATAAACAAGTGTAAAGTGGTAAATAATAAATAAAAATAACATTAACATAATATTAACCACCATGTCTACTTCTTGTCATCATGCAAAAAAAACTCTTAGAAAACACAACCATATTTTAGAACTTTTTTTACATCAGTTAATACGATGTCAATGTTTGTCGACTGTCGTCACATAGTCATTGAGAGCTGTCATGAGTTAGGCCCTTACCATTGCCACCGCGGCAAGCTGTTCACTATTATTTTGCCTACAAAGCTGAAGTGGACCAAAACTGGTTTCATCCGGTTATACAAATTAGAACCGGAAAAAAATGGCGTAAGTTTAAAAATGCCATTCTTAGCTAAAAAGCGGTATCTCTAATCCAATAGCCATAGCAAATTCAACCTAGTCATGTTAGTAACGTGGTTGCAATTGCTATAAAGTAGAGGACGCCCGTAATAGAAGTATTTTTCGTTTTTTCCCAGTTTTTTTTTCCAGTTAGTGGCAGATTATTTGAAAATCCTTTGCACTATATTCAAGAAAAAATCGGTTTATGTGAGTTTCATAAAAACCTTCCTCTTGATTCGGCGTTAACATCCGTTGCGTAGTTTGAAAGATCTAAGCGTACATACAGAGCGACAGACGGCGTGAAGCGACTTTCTTTTATTCCATGTTAAGATACCACTATTTGACTCAGCAAGGCGTTTTAGTTAAAATCTTAAACGAACGCAATAAAAGTTGAACATGCTTTATTTAAAAAAAACTTTTATTTAAAACATAATTTAGGCTCTAACTTGTTTTGGCCACATTTAAACTGAGACCTTATTAAGGGACGTTTTAAAGAAATTAAGTAAAAAGTAAAAAAAAAAACTATTACAATACTCATAGAGTTAATTTTGTAATACCTGTCCACTTAGCCCGAAGGACATCACAACATTCAAATATCTAGAAGACATTAAAATTGAAGGTTAAAAATCCTTAAAAAAAGACGTTATAAATATTTATTGTGCGAAGAAACACTCGACTATTAGGTATTCCTAAGCGTAAACCGAACGTTTAAAATAGAAAATAAATAAAAAAAACGTCAGCTCACCGCGGCAGAGCACTTGTTACCTAATTACTTTTATTTTTTTAATTCTAACCCTATATTATTAATTACCGTCGCCTACAGCGAAATTTGAAATAGACAATTTTTACTTTTTTTATTTTTTTTACACATTCATGAATACATTTACACTGTCCTATTCAAATAACTGGCCACCGAAAACATTTACTTTTAAAAACGTTCCAATCCAACGTACTTATTCAAAAAAAGAATACCCCGCGGGTAAAAAATACTGGTTCGTTGCTATGCGCAAATAAAAAAAGAAATACCAATATTCTATCTTCTCTATGCTTAAAAATAGATCTCTATGTAATACTTTTGTTTAATTCTAAACTTATTAGTCTACTACTATGTACAGTCAGCTAAGTTAATTTAATACAAGTACACTCAACACCGTATTATACGTGTGCGTTGTTTTTCAATCACATGCGATTCGAGTCGATGAGATTCGAAAGGTCTATTGTGACCTATGCTCATGTCAATAGGTTCCAATGTCGTTTGGAATGTTTCTCGTAGTCTTTTTATGATGGTAAAAGGTCACTGAACTTTGCCATACACAAAAATTAAACATATACAATAGATGAGAGAAAAAAACCCCATCATTGTTTGATTTTATCAATGAATCAAATCACTAATAAAATCTTTTAAAAGGTTTATAAATGGAATAGATATCACATAACATACACTTTTTTAAATTATAATATGTATGGACGGATATGAAATTAATGAATAAAACTTTACTTTAGGTATTTGTTTAATTCTAATCAAAGGAACTAATAGAAACTGTTAACATAGCAAGGTACAGTCAGCCGTACAAATAGCCGAACGGTCAAGTTGTAGTATTTCTAGACTGTTCTATAGATTTTTTTTATTTGACCATCACGTTACTTTTTGAGCCACTGTACTTTACACTGTACCAAATATATTCCGACTAAAAGACGATGTTTAAAACGTTCCAATTACTTATTAGACCCTCCATTTTTACTAACGCCAGTTCGAAAGAAAGACTGAAACCCTGACTTTCAAATCGTTACCACCAAAAAGCTACGACTTTAAAAATAAAATTGACTGCAGTGTAAAAGTTCAATGACCTTTTACATGATTTTAAAGTCAAATAAAGTGTCGTCAAAATCCATAACTTCTTCGGTTTTTCTGAAGATATCACTATTCTTGTAAAAACCCACCATACCTATAAGAACGCTACCAATGTAAAATTAACATTTACGTAAATTAACAGAATCAGATTCTTTACATTGATAATCATAAAATTGATAAAACTAGAAGTTCAGTGTAGTAGGTACATTGGAGTCTACAAGAATATCTCAAATCCGATATATTTAAGTTTGACAAAATCAGCCATCACATACAGCGGGTTATCATCAAATAAATCTTTACTCCTGTAACTTAACACAATAGTCCTGCCCCTTTCACACTTACACTTGAATCACCAATAATCTAGCGTTAGAGTGAACAACACTATATTTCAAACACACCTTGACTAGCACAGTAATTAACAACAGCAAATCACTGTTCTCCAACCAAAACGCTAACACAACCACAATTCCAAAAACGTCGTTCTAAAAATGTCACCGTGAATCGTTCTATTTGTGTCCGCCATCTTGTGCCGGCGGCCATTTTGTCTACATCTGCGCCCAGCGCGTCTCGAAGAACTCCCGCATGACGTGGCCCGCGCGGCCCACGGGGCTGTCGTCCTCATTGAACACTTCGCAGTTGCTGAACATGAGTCTGACGTCCGATGCGAATTCTTCTTTACATTTGTAGCTGTTGACAAGTTATTATAAATTAGGATGGTTTTCACAACATACTGTATGAAAATAACAACAGTTCTAGTTCAAGGCTATGCAGCTAGCAGTGTCTGGTTCAATTCTAGGTTAGAGTATTTTACAGCCGCGATTTTTTTACAGATTCAAAGGTTTTCTATGTATAGTCGACCAAAAGAGTCCTTTACCACTTTTCGACCAGACAAATAGAGTCGAAAAGTGGTAAAGGAGTTTCTTAGTCGACTATACAAGTCTAGAGCTTAGTTTGGCATTAGGTCAATTAGTGTGATGGTCTCCTGATATTTATGAATCCTACTAATATTATAAATACGGAACCTTGTGAGTTAGTTTGTTACCCCTTCACGAAAACGGATAAAGTTAACTTTTCATCTGGTAAATTGTAATGCATCCGGTCCGCCGACCGATTTTGTTCGGACCGCACAGCAACTTGCACTACAGTGTACATCTCCAGGATGTAATATAAATAGCTTGCACCAATTTTACTCCAAACTTCAGACAGGCAAAAAAATACATTTTTCTCATTAATATGTAAAAAAATACGTTTATTTCCGTAATTAGTAATTATTTTTTTCTATAAAATGTTATGCGGACCGCGGTGGTATTTCTTAAAACGGATCCCAGACGAAACTATTTGATGACACCTGTATCATCATGTTTGATCATTTGGTATGAGATTGTAAAAAACCGGAAACCTCCTAACCATACATACATACATACATTAAATCACGCCTGTTTCCCAGAGGGGTAGGCAGAGACCACTTCTTTCCACTTGCTACGATCTTGACAAATTTCTTTCGCTTCTTCCACATTCATACATCGAGTCATGCACGCACGTCGGTTTCGGGTACTTAAGATTCGGCCCTTTTCCAGTATTTCACCGATTAGACTCAAAAAAAGTACGCCTAGGGCGGCCCCTTCCGACCCGTCCACTGACTATCGATCTGTATATCTCTTTCGTCAATCTTCTTTCATCCATCCGTTCCAAATGACCGAACCATTGAAGCATGCCCTTTTCAATCTTAGTCAATACATCTTCTTTTATTCCACATTTCTCTCTGATTTTTTCATTCCTATTCCTCCTAACCACTCACATGTTATCTTGCAGCTTCCGCTTGATGGTGGAAAGGTCCATGGGACACTTGATGACCTTGCGGTACTGCGGGAACTGCTTCGCGTTGACCGGAATGATGAAAGGCCACGCGTGCTCGTGGCACTCCATTTCGCAGCGCAGGTTCCTGAGGGAATGCCGCTCGTTATAGCTCAGATATATAGTTATACATTTAGAAATTTAAAAAAATGAGACCACGTGATCACGTGATATAGTTCGTCAGCCAATAGAAGCAGAACACTGATACGTCAAAGTTCGATAAATCATTTTTGATTGGCTGTTTAACAATGTCACGTGGTTTGGATTGTTTACATTTTTTTTAAATACCTAAAAGCATAGTCATATAAGTAAAGAGAGGAAATGTGTATAAGTATCTTTATTGTACAGTCATGAGCTCATGAGATTAAATTTGACATTTTACAACAATAAGGTTGAGTTTCCTAAAAGTTAGAAATGACTTGACATCTCTAAATGACATTGACGACTTCAAGCATATTTTTCTTGAAATGGATCTAAAACTAACTCGTTTCATAAAATAGGGTGCCGGAACCAGTAATGGACAAGGACAAATGATGGACACTTGATTCTTATTTTACAGAAGATATAATTATTTTGCAATTTGAATTTAGAGTGAAGTGTCCATTACTGGTGCCTGTCAGGTAAAAGTGTCCATCAATGGTGCCGTCACCCTAAACTGCGTCATTTCATATAACACTTACTTGCAAAATAACAGTTCTTTCTGCAGTTTCTTGGCGTTGTTTTTCTCCTTCTTGGCCCGCGACAGTAGCGGCACGTTTTCCGTGTCCTGCTCCGGACCTTTTTAGACAGTACATATAGAATTAAAAAAAAATGAATTACCTACCCAACCCGTATGTTAGTATGTAGCATCGTAGGAACAGATCCATTGTTACTTGTTAACAATAGGAAATATGCATGGACTTTTTAATCGCATTTCTCAACAAATTAAATTTTCCCAGAATAAGAATGATACAAGCATTTTACACTGCTAGTTAGACAGTGATGCGACAGAGAGATCCGATATGCAATGTGACGTCATGTAACAAGTCGGCCATATAAACTCCATGTTAAAGTTTTGTTAAAAAGAGATAGTAACAAATCTTTGTGAGCTTATATCTTATGGTTAAAGAAACTTTATTCTCATTCGAATTACAATTCACTTACATGAGAACATTTAAAATCTAAGTTAGTATTTAAGGTTAAACGCACAAAATTATTTTAAAATAATAGTAAATGTAGGTAGGCAGACAATTGTCATGCATCGTAGTTCGTAAAAAGATAAGAAACTTAATAACATGCATACACGAATAACATTTCATTGGATGCGGCTTTAACGTAACATTAATTTACAATATAAATAAGTAAGAATTTTATTGCACAGAGTTATAGTTAATGTTTATTTGTTATTATTATTACTATATATATATAATTAAGGTTATTTAGTTATGCTAATCATGTGTGTAGGTATTGTGTAGGTATATTATGTATGTATCATTTTATTTTTATATATTTATGACGGCATCTTGGTTATTTTAAAGCTATTCAAAAAATGATTTCGACAACTGTATGTTACATAAATCCTCTTTATTGAAGCAAGTTGAAGGTAGATTTGTCGTTTGTCGTGACGTGTGTAGCGCTGCGATAGCGATGGCTATTGTGTATTCCCAGTAACCACTTACCGTCTATGTTATCGTCATCGTGCTGCACGGCTCCGTTGCCGCCCACGTACTGCGTGGCGCGGCGCTTCTCCGGCGGAGCCCCGTCCTCCGCGCCCACTTCGGGCGGCGCTGGAACAGATATATCTAGTCATTTGATGTGGAATCCGGGGAAAGAGGTCACAGGTTATGTTTTAATTTAGAAAGAAAATAAACTACAAAACAAAAAGTAACGAAAACATGTGGCTGGCCTAATGCCAGATGTCGTGAAATGGTCCCAGTTCGGTGTGTTGCCGGTAGTAAAACCAGCGCTAGTCTCCCGCTGGTACCATTTGGTGACCTCACGGCGGGCCACACACCACAGAAATTAAGGATGTATTTCAATGGAAAAGTTACCTAAATTCCGGATGGCTACCATCATCTCATTATTTAAACTGCCGTCAAAGAGCAGTGATAGTATTGTTGTGCTTCGGTGCGACGCTAAAGCAGATAATACTTTTGCCTGTCGCTATAACAGCTCCTTGCACGTGTCATCTACTCTCATGTGTATACACTAACTAGCATGCCTGTATTTGGCAAGCAATTTAATGTACAGTAGAGCACAATTTATATGGCGTGTCGGGAATCTTCGTTCGCGCAGACACTAACAACAATTCCGATGATTTCCGAAATTAGGATTAAAACCTACGATCAGACTTGTACGTAATAGTTACATACATTACATACATTAAATCACGCCTGTTTCCCAGAGGGGTAGGCAGAGACCACTTCTTTCCACGTGCTACGATCTTGACAAATTTCTTTCGCTTCTTCCACATTCATACATCGAGTCATGTCATGGTGCAAAATAAATTGTATCTATTTTCCCATCACCCTCACGCACGTTTGACGGCTGACTGAATGACACGCGGGCGCGCGTCAACATGGCATCACTAATAACCAATAATAGCACAGAATACAACCACGCAACGCGTGGATCACGCTGATTGGTTCCCGCGCTTCGACAAAATGTCATCTGCGCAGGTACATCGGTAAGCCATATCGGTTGTGTGGTGTACTGCCGTTTGGGCAAAATATTTTTCGCCAAATTTCACTTCCCAAAAAACTTATCGCAGTAGTTTCACTTCCCAAACGAATCTTTAGCACATTAACATTTCGCATTTTATTTATTTCGTCAAATTATCATTTGGCATCATTTTACTTTGTCAAGTTTTATAAGGACAAACGTTTATTAAGCGAATGTTTTCCTTTGCCAAATATTATATTCCAAAAAAAATTTAGTTCAATTTGTTACCTCGCACACTCAATTTATACCACAGTAAAAGTAGGTAAGGTTAAGTTAGAACTGCGACCCGCACAGAAACGAACTGCTACCAAAAAATTAGGTTAGGTTAGGTTAGAACTGCGACCCCCACAGAAATGAACTGCTACCAGAAAAGTAGGTTAGGTTAGGTTAGGTTAGAACTGTGACCCCCACAGAAATGAACTGCTACCAGAAAAGTAGGTTAGGTTAGGTTAGAACTGTGACCCCCACAGAAATGAACTGCTACCAGAAAAGTAGGTTAGGTTAGGTTAGAACTGTGACCCCCACAGAAATGAACTGCTACCAGAAAAGTAGGTTAGGTTAGGTTAGAACTGTGACTCCTAGAGAAACGAACTGCTACCAGAAATAATAATTGGGAAAAGTATGTTATGCGAAACGATACATTTGACTACATGGAATTTGGTAAAATGAAATATGACCGAGTAATTATTTGTTAAACAATAATATGCCAAAAAAATAAATGCTAACTGTTAATGAAAATTTAAGTAAAATAGTTTGAGAAGTGATACTTTGGGAAAAGATTTTTGACCAAACATTAGTAAACCCTGTTGTGTTGTACTGTAACGGGCGGGGTTTGGAGTTAGTATGGATGGGTGAGGGGGTGAGGTACGTACCGGGGGCGGGCTCGTCGTCGTGCGCGTCGTCGCGCGCGCCGGCCGCGTCCTCGGCCGTCGTCGACGTGGACGCCAGCGACGCCGCCGGGCTGCAACGGGCGTCACGTTACTCACTTCTCACATTATTCATCACTACATAGTATAAAACAAAGTCTCTTCTCGTTGTCTGTCCCTATGTATGCTTAGATCTTTAAAACAACGCAACGGATTTTGATGCGGGTTTTTTTAATAGATAGAGTGATTCAAGAGGAAGGTTTATATGTATAATAGATTCTGGTTTATGTACGGGTGTTACAGAAAACTCACATAAACTGAAGCGAAGCGAGGGCGGGTCGCTAGTACATTATATTTTTTTTATATTATTTACGGCAGTTTAATCAAATCTCAGAAAAAATATAGTTCAAGTTATCACTCTTTATGTCTACGTCGTACGAAAGGAAAGAATAATAATAATAAATAAATATCAGGGAACTATTGACCTAGTCCCAAACTGAGCTCTAAGCTTGTGCCGACCTCAAAGATATGTTTACGTTTTCGGACCTTATTTCAATGGAATAAGGTGAAAAAAGTAAACACATCTTTCAACTCGACTGTACTATGGGTACTAGACAACGATTTAAATACTTATAAAAATAAATATTTAATTACATAGAGAACATAGATGATAAATATCAGGGGACAATCTCACACCAATTGACCTAACCCTAAACTAAGCTCAAGGCTTGTATTATGGGTACTAGACAACGATATAAATACTAATATAGAGAAATATATACTTAAATATATAGAAAACATCCACGACTCAGGAACAAATATTCGCGCTCATCACACAAATATCTGTCCTTACCGGGATTTGAACCCAGGACCGCTAGATTCGAAAGCAGGGTCATTCATTACCAAAGATCGGAATAGGTAGAGTTAATTTGCCTAAACTTGATGCACCTTCATTCAATAATGTATTCCCATTTCACTCACGCAATGAATGAATACGCGTCAAGTTTAGGCAAATTAGCTCTACCTATTCCGATCTCTGTTCATTACCAATAGGCCAGCACGTCGACACAGCTTATATTTGTCTATTAGAAACTAGTATAGCTAATGATGGACACTTTTAGCTGACAGGCACCAGTAATGGACACTTTACTCTTAATTCAAACTTCGTACGGTCCTAAATTGATTGTTGCAATACAAATGAATAACCCTTGTCTTCTGTAAAATAAGAATCAAGTGTCCATCATTGGTCCTTGTCCATTACTGGTTCTGTCACCCTAAATAAAACATTTGAATATCGGTTTCTGTATTATTATGATAGGATAGACAGTCACCTGGGCACCATGTTCTGGTCAGGGTCGGCGGCGTCCTTGTGCCGCGTGTTCTGCCGCTTGGTGTTGCGCGGCTTCTTGGACGGCGCGCGCGCCGAGCACGCGGAGCAGTACCACTTGCCGCGCGGGTTCTGACAGCACAAGGTCACAATGAATGTAAATAGCGGTGGAAAATGACACACACCACCATAGACTTCATCAAATTTACTAAAAACACCGACATTTTATTAAATATTACGAATGACATTTAATTTTTAACATGGCTACGCAAATAGTATAAAAACTTAACCCAAGCTGTAATATATAGGGTGAATTGCAAAAATATTGTACATAGTTAAGGGCTCAATTAAAAAATCCTTAACAATCCTTAACTTTTTCCTTTGTGTAACGAAGATTAGCCATATAATCATATGGATAACTTTCGTTACACAAAGGAAAAACAATTGAAGAAAGTTAACGTAGTCTCAATTAAGCCCTTAACTATGTACAATATTTTTGCAATTCACCCTATAAACATTTTACTTAATATCATTTGACATATTTTATTTCATTCCGAGTACGTCCCAATCGTCGTGGCCTGGGGCGGTAATGAAATACTGAAGTGTTGAATACGCTATGTTCCTTTTAGGGCATTTTAAACCTACTCAACAAGTCATAAGGTTGAAAATTCAACATTCATGCAATGCATTTGTAAACTTTTTCGTAAAATTACTTGTTCGCAGTTTCGAGAATAAAACCTTTTTCGTAAAATAACTTGTTCGCGGTTTCGAGAACAAAACCAGATAAAAGGATTGTTTAGATACAATGACCATTGTGTTCACAGGTAAGTCGAAGAGGGCCAGTTGAAAAAGTTCAGACTATATCTGAGTCGTGAAATGACTACTTCTTTTGAGTAACCAGGTAGGTGTTCGTTGGGTAACTTCAAATGCCCGAAGGGCAAATAGCCCAACAATAGGAGCCCCGCCGTGCGGGGTCCAACTTTACCAAGACAGACATAAAATGACAATAGCAATGTGGTTATTTTGCGAGTGGATAATGTTGCGACTCAATCATTCTACTGTTAACCCCTTGTATGTACAGTCACGAGATTTAATTTGGTACCCACCTTAGGTCCAAAGTCAATCTGACATTCTACAACAATAAGGTTGAGTTTCCTAAAAGATACAAGTGACGTGACATCTCTAATGACATTGACGACTTCAAGCATATTTTTGTTGAAATGAGTCCCAAATGAACGATCGTGACTACGTGTGTCTCTGTGTGTGTGTGTACCTTGGGCAGCGGCGGGTAGTGGCAGTCCTGGTGGTAGGCGCGCACGCACAGCGCGCACGGGATGGTGCGGCCGCCGCGCGAGCCGCCGCACACGATGCACACGCGGTCGCCGCGCACCTTGTTCACGCATTCCCAGCAGTACCTGCACACAGTATACAATATTATACCTATCCTCGTCAAGCGAACGTTACTACAAACAGGGACTTTTTACCCGACTGCGGCGAAGCCTGAAAGGAGGGTTGTGTGTTTTACCTGCATGTTCATATACCTCAACGGGCCTACCGATGTTGATAAAATGATACGTCTTTAGATTTGTACCGAAGATTGTTAAAAATACAAATCTACCAGCAAAGCAATAAAGTTCAGTTTGTTTGATAATGCCATGCCATTTAAGAAGATAGGAAAATAAGACTTTATATCCATTGCAACACAGTTCAAATTAAATAGCCTTGATTATGTACACCATACTGCATACTGCGCCTTTCGAGGCTATATCTAACAAGGAATAATAAAAAGCAAGCTTTAAAAAAATCGTTCCATTTTGTACTATTGTCGTCTATATATACTATGTATAAAAATTACTCCCTCTCATTACTTTGATTAAAATACAGTGTACTAGCGACCCGCCCTCGCTTCGCTTCGGTTTATGCGAGTTTTCTGTAACACCCGTTCATAAAACAGAGCTTATTATACATAAAAACCTTCCTCTTGAATCACGCTATCTATTAAAAAAAACCGCATCAAAATCCGTTGCGTAGTTTTAAAGATCTAAGCATACATAGGGACAGACAGACGGAAGCGACTTTGTTTTATAATATGTAGTGATGTCACTCCAACACCCGAGACGAATCTAACTACACTTCATATATTAAATCCGTCAAGCCGTTTAGGCTGGTCTAAGATGGCAGTAGCCATCCAGACGGACCTTTCAGAAGGTCCTACCATCACTACCATATTACTTTTTAACTTGAGATACTGGTCCGTTAGCCTCCTGTAGTTTAAAAAGAGCATATAAAACAAAACGGTAAACAAAGGCACTGACCAGTCGCCCTCCGGGATCTCGTCCATCATGGGCTTGAAGCAGTACGTGTGGTACCCCTTGTCGCAGCCGTCGCACAGCAACAGCTGTTCCTCGTTGTCACCCAGGAGGCAGAATTGACAGTTCTGCAAAAACAATATCAATAATTTAATATCATTATTTCTTTAAGAAGTGACATTATCTGGAGCTCAATAACCATAACACCTATTTATTTAATGATATATGCGCTTCCAGCGGCATTGCGAGTTGCAGGTGTTGAGGTGTTGCAGCTGATGCCCTCCCTCTCTGCTAGTGCTACACGGGAGGGAGAGAGCTACTCACAGCCTTCATGCAGCTCTTGTCCCAGGCAATGTGCGCTTCCAGCGCTTCCAGCAGCATCGCGAGCTGCGACGAGGTGTTGCAGCGGGCGAGCGCTTCGCGCCACGTCGTTAGGCCGCGAGCAATGCTTTTCGTCTCAGCTGTTAGAACAAGAAGACAATTCCGTCAATATTGCTATACATATATCGCCAGACGTAGGTTTCTCGACAGTCATAAAAAGCTAGTACTCACGTTTGGAGTCCGAGTCGTTGTTCTGCGGCGAGGGCGCGGAGCCCCCGCCGTGCTCGGCCTGCAGCACCGCGCCGAGCGTCGCCTCCGTCGTGCTGCGGACAAACACATCCTTACTAAACAAATACCACACTCGCGGCACTTGACTATAGTCTATACTTTTAGGTATTTCAAATAATGAAAACAATCCAAACCACGTGACATTGTTAAACAGCCAATCAAAACCGTTTTATTGCACTTTGACGTATCAGTGTTCTGCTTCTATTGGCTGACGAACTATATCACGTGGTAGTTTTGTTTACTTTTTTTTTTATACCTAAAAGTATAGACTATAGTGATGGGCGATTTTATCTCTGAAAATTACAGTTTTTGAAGGTTACATAATTAGATGGAAATGATTATAAAAAAGTTTTGTAAGGGGGTGTCCGTAAATTACATCAGGCGTTTTTGGCGACCTCCATCCCCCAATCTCAACCACCATAGATATTTTGGTGAAGGAATATGTTATATTTAATTTAACCCAAGTTTTCTCGCAGTTCCACCGGTTTTTTTGCGGAAAAAATTACGTGATATTCTCCGAGACCCCCTCTTTTCCCAAAGTAAGATAAGATGAGATACGGCTCGACCCCCTCCCCCTGAACGTATCACATAAATAATGGACGCCCCCTAAGTAAATTTCATGAAAAGTGTCCATTACTCATTTTACATGTCATAGCAATTGGTAATTTTCAAAAATTAAAGATAATTTCACTTTGGTAACTTTAAGATGATCCCATGAAATTGAAATTAAAATTTCACTTATGAATCTTTCAGAATATATTGCATGGAATTTAAGTGAAAGTTTCACTTTGGAAACTTACAAGCCGCCCATCACTACACTTGAGTTATTTAATGATGAGTCGTTCCTTAGTAACGATTTTTCATAGACAGGTTTGAAAAAAGGAACAAGTTAATTATCTGTTAATTTATTTGGTAAAATCAAAATATTGTATTGTTTAACTGTAGGTACATAATTGAGAGATGATATTTATTATGTGAGTAATTCCGCTACAGTCTACCATAAAATGGCGTACAATAGGTTAGTGACACCCACAATTGGCAGACAATACATTGTTAATCAAGAAACAAATTAAAAAAAAATTCAATACCATCACTTATGATTATGAAATATTAGATTGAAATAAAACTTTTGCCAATTTAAAGAGTAAGGATATTAATGTCGAAAATTTGTTCGGGTAAAACTTTCAATGACAGATGGGTAGTTTTCAAAAAAAAAATACATAGATCTTTAGGGCTTTATTTGATACCCTTGTGTGACGAAAGTAACCCATATAGTTTGTATGACTAACTTTCGTCACACAAAGGATGCGATCGTGACTGTTTTCAATAAGCCGTCAATTATGTACAATATTTTTCAAACGACCCAGCTATAATTTCTGATTTGATCAAATGAAACAAAAACACAAACGGGTAAAAGTGTTGTCATTTGTAAAAGTCATACATTTTCAAGGTACGGCCATTAGTAAAAGTGGTAAATTATGATAGAATTATTCAAAATAAACATGTTTTGTTATGTAATGTAATACTCTTAAGTGCATCGGAGCCGAGATATTTAACATCCTTACCTGGACGTACTTTTAGTACCAAAAACTGAACACTTAAATCTTAAATATCTCGGCCCCGATATCATTAAACGCAATAAATTATATATAATCTATGTGTATTTCAAGGTCCTTTAAACAACTATGTAAAAATCACCAGAGGCCGCTGAAAAAAAAAATGACAATATTCTTCAAACAAATGTACCCAATGCCCTTTGAAAATTAAACACATTAAATTTCAAAAACAAAACACTTCCAACGTAATAAGCATGCACAATAACTCTGCTAACATAAAAACTGTTAAAAAAAACCACAGCTAAACAAAAACAGCACCAAACCACACCAACATAATGACATCTTTTTTCACCTCGACTATCAAAATCTATACAAAAATATTTCATGCGACCAATATCACCGCCCACCACCTTATTTTATAACTATTGGATCTACATTTAACATGGTCTCGTATTCGGTGTTCAAGATACGTTCCTCTTCACCAAAGGACCATGACCAACTTTGAATGAAATCTGAACAAAGATCCAACTTTTTGTATTGTGAACACCAAGTTTAATTTCTTTGCAGAAAAAAGTTGTGTGTTAATGCGGCTACACCGGGTGATAAAATCTATACAGGGTGTCCCAAAACTCAACGATAATCCGCCAAGGGCTGATAGAGCAGCTAAAAAGCTATCGATTTAACACCTATGTATGTTCAGCGATTTTCGCTAGTTTCGGAGATATTGATCATTTTAATCAGAAATTTTGTAATTTTCCCTTATGCCCATGTCACGAAAAATCATTAATTTCGTTATGTATTTCATAAGTTTTTCAGTGGTATCTTACATAATTATAATCATTACGAATTGGCGAAGTTTTTAAACCTATTTGCCCGTTTATTTTATCAGTATTTTTTTAAGTAATCACCTAAAGTTGTTTTGTTCATACAAAGTGAAAAGCAACCACTGGGACACCTAGTATGGAGAAACAAACTTTATGTGATTACTTAAAAAAAATACTGATAAAATAAACGGGCAAATAGGTTTAAAAACTTCGCCAATTCGTAATGATTATAATTATGTAAGATACCACTGAAAAACTTATGAAATACATAACGAAATTAATGATTTTTCGTGACATGGGCATAAGGGAAAATTACAAAATTTCAGATTAAAATGATCAATATAGATCTCCGAAACTAGCGAAAATCGCTGAACATACATAGGTGTTAAATCGATAGCTTTTTAGCTGCTCTATCAGCCCTTGGCGGATTATCGTTGAGTTTTGGGACACCCTGTATATCTACACATCATAAGTCCTCTATTATGCGTTCAAAATCCGTAGGCAATGACCAGCATTACCTGTGGTAGTAGGTCCAAACGTGGATCTCATTACCTTACAATATTCGATAACGTAATGAAATTACGTTACGGCTGTCATCGCTGTCATCTAATACCACAGGTAATGCTGGTCGTTTGCCTTTCGGCTTCTGAACCCATCTTAAAGTACTTATAATAAGTGTGTAGATAAAGCATTGTACGCGACTCCGCGTAATTGACATTACGCAACCGTCCCGCTAACTACTATTTCGCTGGTGCAATTCTATTTTTGTTACAACTACATTTTTCTGCAGTGAAATTCAGCGTCGTGGCAATAATAAAAAGTTAATTACATACAAAGGCCTATTTTCAATTACAAGTCACTTTCCTCTGTTGGTGCTGGGTTCATTTGACGCATGGTCCTTTGTCTTTATATTACTTAGAAAAAGGTTGATTCATAGCGAGACAGTTAAATATAAGCCCAAATAACAAGTATAACACATATAAAAGTTTTATAGCACAAATATAAGTAGTCGGCCAACTTTCCTAATGCACAAATCAACATACTTTCGAAATAAATAAAAGAATTGAAGACGCTAACTCTATTTATTTTAAATTATTAACAGCCTGATAAAACTCTGTAGACATCTAGATTATGTTGATCATGAACTATATTTCAATTTATCTAAGCCGATCTTGCTTGTACATCTTAATCATATTTTTTACGTTATGCTAGCCCTTATTGACTTTACAGTAGGATCTACTATATCGTCAACAATACGATAGCAATTTAGAAGCAAGACAACCTAAAAATACTGGAGCAAAACCTGAGTAAAAGTATCAGTACCCAGAAATATACTATCGAGTAAGTAATGTCAACGTATCATCATCGAGAAAATGTATGGCCATTGATTTCAGCGCCCTCTAGTAAAAGTTTACATCAATTTGACATTGATGTTGACTTTCATATTGATTGAGTAAATAAGTACACGTAAAATAATTTATAACAACGTGAGTTTTTTTAAGGGGTTCATGCGGAACGGATGTAAACTATCTACACACACTATAACACGAAAATTAATCTATTGAAGAACTGTAACATTACCCGTCTATCTTTTTTTATTTTTATTAATGGCTTTCACTCCCGTGGACTTATTAGAGCAATAAGTCCGTGGATATCACACGCGAAGACAATTGTTCGGTAAAAGAGAATTTTCTCCAATGGACTAAACAGAAGCAGGGGTTAGCTAAACGCGCTTCTGTCACCCGTCTATCTATTTTGCTAAAGTTGACCAACCACTCATAACCTAACCAAACCTTACCTCAAACTACCCACCAAAACAATCAAACATAAATATTGAATTCACTTTACCTAGCGTACCTTTGTACCAAAGGCGGTTTGAGGTAGCGTCGTTCGATGTGGGCCTCGACGGCCGCGAGCTTCTGGCGCGCGCTCGCGACGATCTCGGCGCCGGTGGCCTCCTCGGGAAGCGGCTCGCGGTACACCCGCCAGCCCTTCATCTGCATGGAGGCCTGGCACACCCGCTCTCCTAGTTGCTCCACCTGTTTTTGATGAGAGATTTTAGAGCCTTAAAGACGCGCTGCCCTAAGGTCTGATTTTTATTCCCACAGAAAAAATGTAAACAAAGGTGTTGCCGTAAACGAAAAACATTTGCAGTATTCAACATATTTTTACTTTCCACAATTATAAGAAATCGACTTTCTAATAAAAAACTATATATTGTAATTAAGATTAAAGAATTTAACTTGTTGATTAAAAACTTCATTTTGATATAAACTCTTTGTTGTGTTAATTTAAAACGTGAAAACCGTTTTTTCACGCGTAATTTATTTATTGCACTGGTATCATTGACTCGATAAACCCGTGTTAACAAGTTGACGGCTGCTTGAAAGATTTGAGACGTTACTTCACTCGCTTCGCTTCACCATTCGTGCTCCCGTCGTAATCCCTTTCCAGTGACTCATTTATGCGATTTTAATTTCAATTATATCTCAAATTTATTTTTATATCACGGTTCGAGCGAAATGATAACTTAATATTATATTTCTTGCTGGCCCAAACTTTGAGATCCCCTGAAATGTCACTTTGACAGTGACGTAACTTTGTTTACATTTTTTCTGTGGGAATAAAAATCCGACCTTAGTTGGTAGTGACCCTGCCTACGAAGCTAGCGGTCCTGGGTTCAAATCTCGGTAAGGGCAAATATTAGTGTGATGAGCGCGAATATTTGTTCCTGAGTCATGGATGTTTTCTGTATATTTAAGTATATATTTCTCTATATAAGTATTTATATCGTTGTCTTGTACCCGTAGTACAAGCCAAGAGCTTAGTTTGGGACTAGGTCAATTGGTGTGACATTGTCCCCTGATATTTATTTAAATTATATTAATTTAAAGAAGAAGTCTGTTACGAACTCATTTCACACTTCGCATAGTTTTTATATTGACCATAAATTACGTGTTCTGTCTGTCAATTCTTTTATCTTTACTTATGTCGATGTCTATAAAATAAACGTATTTTATTGAGTTAGCGATAATGTGTATTTATATCATTGGCGACGAGAATTAAAGGACAAAATGAACACCGAACAATTCGACAAATTCCTGCAATTGCAGGCAGTTCAACAAAAACAAATGTCTGACATTTTACAATTGTTACTAACGCAAAACAAAGCGGCTGAGACGACTTCCACACCGAACACGACAAACGGCACGGAGTCATCTAGTTCTACTAACAGAAACACCATTTACAACAGTTTCAAAGGTGATAAATTCAATTCTAGTGACACGTCGATCGAAAACTTTATAGACTATTTTGAAACGAAATGCGGACTTTGGGGAGAAGACGCGCGAGGAATCAAGAAAGACCTTCTGTTCGCCTGCATCACGCCTGAAACGTTTCACGATATAAAAGTTGCCCTAACACCGCATTTTGAAACCAGCACGTACGAAGACATCCGAGCAAAGCTTCTCGACCTGCACAGAGTCAAGCGCACACGATACAGAGCACTTACCGACTTTTGGAACTGCATACGCACTGACAACGAATCCATGGAGCTCTACGCTAACAGACTTAAAGAAATAAGTAAAGATTGCGGCTACAACGACAACCTGTTAGAGCGGCAGCTACGTGACCGCTTTGCCACCGGCCTCAACCATCAACAGTTACAGATCGACCTGAAACAAAAATGGCCCGACTTACAAGAACTTCAAGACGGGAAATGGAAAGAAATCACTTTTGCTCAGATATTCAGCGTTGCACAGTCACGAGAACGCGCAGAAGGCGATGAGGACACATACGTCAAGGTGAACAAGATCAAAAGAAACACAAGTTTCCGTCAAAACCCATCTCCACGCAGACTACGGACACATCAATGTTTCAGATGCGGTCAACCCGAAAGACATCCACTACATCAATGCGCGGCCAAAACTCATACATGTAAAGAGTGCAATATTCAGGGTCACTTCGAAGACTGCTGCATCAAGTCAGGCAAGGCACGCCTACCTGATCGAATCTATAACGGATCAAAAACTCTTACAAAAAGGAACAAGTTACACAAGCTGAAAAATAACGGCAGCTGCAACGACTCTTCACGAACATCCGACTCAGACGACAACGATGAAGACTCAGATACCGTTTGTCAAATTAATTGTACAAAGGGCAAAGACAGCAAAAGAATCGATGTTTTAATCAATGACGTTCAATGCACGTTAGACTGGGACCCCGGCTCAGTTTACTCTATTATCAGCACCAAGTTCTGGAGACGCATCGGGGCACCCCCTCTCACGAAGGCCCCAGGCTTACACGCTTACGGTAACATCAGACTAAAACCAAAGGGCCTTACAGACGTAACAGTACAAATGCAAGGGGAAGAAAAATTATTACCTGTCGTCGTTATGAAGTCAGCCGATCCAATGTTGTTTGGCTTGCAGTGGAGTGAGATGTTCAACATGGATTTTCCAAAACCAGTCTACTCTATTAAAAACATTCGACACGAACCTGACAACCTGAAACAGATCTTGGACAAACACAGTGCCCTTTTCGACGGTAAACTGGGAAAAGTCAAAAATTACCAAGTAAACATACACATCAAACCGCAAGCTGACCCGAAACACATCCCAGCAAGATCAATTAAGTTTTCAATGAAGAAAAACATAGAAGTTGAACTAGAACGCCTAGTTGAAGAAGGCATCATTACTCAAGTGGACCCAAACGTCACACCGGTTCAATGGGCAACACCAACAGTCAACGTACTTAAATCCAACGGTCAGATCAGAATATGTGGTGACTTCCGCAGCACGCTCAATCCTGTACTGATAACACACGCACATCCAATTCCGTTATTTGACCAGTTACGCCGGAACCTCGCAAATGGAGAGAAGTTTTCTAAAATCGACTTAAAGGACGCTTACCTTCAATTCGAAATAAGTCCTGAATCGAAACAATTTCTTACAATTTCGACACACAAGGGTTACTATGCATACAATCGAATGCCATTTGGGATTTCGACAGCTCCGTCAATATTTCAGCATTACCTTGATAAGCTTCTAGAAGGGATACCGAACGTGGCAGTCTATTTCGACGACATTGCCATTACAGGGAAAGATGACAAAAGCCACCTCGAAACTTTACGTATCGTTTTCCAAAGACTAGCACAAGCCGGATTAAAAGTAAACTTGAAGAAATGCACCTTCTTACAACCTGAAGTCGAATACCTTGGACACACGATTGATAAAAATGGAGTACGTCCCACAAAATCGAAGATAGATGCAATTGCCAAAGCTTCCCCTCCAACCAACGCCAAGGAGCTACGGTCATTCCTAGGTTTAGTCAACTTTTACGAGCGTTTTATACCACATTTACACAGTGTCTGTGCTGACCTCCACGCACTTACTGGAAAGCGGTTGAAATGGCGTTGGACTGACACGGAAATTAAGGCTTTTGAACAAGCAAAGTCCTTGATTGTACGCTCTAAACCTCTTGTAGCTTTCGATGACAATTGTCCGCTGTTCCTAGCCTGTGATGCATCAGAAAAAGGCGTTGGCGCAGTACTTTTCCACAAGAGGAACAATATTGAACAACCAATCGCCTTTGCATCAAGAAAACTTCGACCTGCAGAATCTAAATACTCTGTCATAGACCGCGAAGCTCTTGCAATTTTTTTTGGAGTCAGAAAATTCGACCAATATCTGCGTGGTATCAAATTCACTCTAGTTACTGATCATAAGCCTCTCATACACATCCTGGGGATTCAGCGTAACTTACCTAAACTCGTCAATAACCGCTTAGTGCGTTGGGCTTTGATAATAGGAAGTTACGATTACGACATAGTATATACAAAAGGAGGTAACAACTTGATTGCCGACTATTTATCAAGAATGCCCAATTCAGAAGAGCAACCTTCCAAAGCTGAACACGCAGTTCACAAGGTTGTATCACGCCTACAGTCAGATAGACTAGCCGATCTTGCGTTGTCAGAGGAGATATTAAGAGACGAAACAAAAAAGGATTTCATACTCAGACTCGTATCCCAGTTTATTAAAACAGGCTGGCGTGAACAACAATACTCAAATGATATTAAACCATACGCTCGCAAACGTGGTGAACTATCACTAGAAAACAAGATTGTCATGTGGCAAGGTCGAATTATTATCCCTGACACTCTAAGGAACACGACCTTGAAGTACCTGCACTGTGGACACCCAGGCATCTCAGCAATGAGAGCGCTGGCACGTTTTTACGTATGGTGGCCAACCATTGAGGAAGATATTGACACACACGTGAAAACTTGCCGTAAGTGCCAGGAGAACCGACCTAATAACCCGGAAATGCCTATCTTCTCTTGGTCTATGCCAGACAAACCCTGGGAGAGGATTCACGTCGATTTTGCTGGACCTTTTGAAGGTTTATATTGGTTAGTCCTGGCAGACTCTTTTTCTAAATGGATTGAAGTCAAACCGATGAGCAAAATTACGACCACAAAGTTGTGTGATGAACTGGACACGATTTTTACTACCTTTGGACTGCCTGAGTTTATAGTCTCCGATAATGGCCCACAGTTTACCTCTCAGGAGTTCCAGAGCTACTGCAAAGACAAGGGAATCAAACACATCAAATCGTCACCCTACCATCCACTGACAAATGGGCTAGCAGAACGTCTCGTAAGGACGTTCAAAACGCGGATGTCTTCAAGCACAGAATGCCTGAAAAAACGGCTAGAACACTTCCTTTTCGCGTATCGTATCACTCCCCACAGTACCACTGGCAAGGCCCCGGGCCAGCTGATGTTTGGGCGTCAGATAGCTTGCGTCCTTGACAATGTCCGACCCAGCGCCAAAAGGGCATTACAACACAGGCAAATACAAGCGAACGTAAACTCAGAAGATCAGGCGCCGAATTATAGACCCGGCGATGCTGTGTATGTACGAGCCAGGGACCAATCGCGATGGGAACCCGCCACAGTGTCACGACAAACACATCGATATTCGTATGTCATTAACACTCCGATGGGTGTGGAAAGGAGATATCATGCAGACCACATAAGGCCCCGACTAGCTGGTATCGACGGAGGTGCATCTGGACAGACGTTTCCTGTTCACCTTAGTCCAGTCGCATTTTCGACACCAATACTAGAAGCTACGCAAACACCGATAGTTCCTCAAGTATTAGAAGCTGTTCCAGAGGCTGCTGCTTCACGACCACCGTTAGTAGCTGTCCCAGGGGTTGCTGCAACACGATCACCGCAGAACGCACCCAACATACCAGCTACACCTTTGGTGCCCCGTCGCAGCAAGCGTACCATTAGACCACCCCGACGCCTAATAGACGAGATGGAAAACTAAGTCTTCAAAGGGTGGACGAATGTTACGAACTCATTTCACACTTCGCATAGTTTTTATATTGACCATAAATTACGTGTTCTGTCTGTCAATTCTTTTATCTTTACTTATGTCGATGTCTATAAAATAAACGTATTTTATTGAGTTAGCGATAATGTGTATTTATATCAAAGTCTATGGAACTCCGCCGCAAGACACACAACCTTTACAGGTCCTTCGGAGGTCTACGAGTTCTAGGAGAATTCCGCAACGTCTCAATGACTACATCCTCGCCGAGGGTCCATATGGGCGCTTATATTTTATACTATACTTGTACCGACCTCGTAAGTCGTAAGGCCCACCATAATACAAACAGGAAGTTTTAATGTAAGTGGAATTTTGAATCTACCATCAGGGCAATACAGTCCAATTACGTTTGTTCGATAATGCCATTGTCATTTACAAATTGCCTTTAAACACACAGAGAACACTGTTCAAATTAAATTGCCTTGATTACGCACATGTGGAAGAAGCGAAAGAGATTTGTCAGGATCGTAGCAAGTGGAAAGAAGTGGTCTCTACCTACCCCTCTGGGAAACAGGCGTGATTTAATGTATGTATGATTACACGTACATCCACACACACACACTGGGCCTTACGACATTATTATATGATGGGTTATTATATGATGTGACTGTCCCAAATGTCCACTGACACCTGTAAGTCCTTGTACTCACCATGCTGAACAGCTGAATGTCCTGCCTTCTCGCGGTGGCAGGACAGAAGGTCCCCGGCAGCTCGGGCGGGGCGTAGCCGCCATTTTGTGATATCACCCGGTCGAGGTGACAGATGGAGAGCTCGGTCGCTGCCGTGTCACCTTTGTCGATCCATAGCTGTGGGGAAATAATAAATATTAATAGATATCACGACATACCCCCTTACTTATAAACGTGGAATAAGCTTGGAATGGTTTATGCCATGCTTTGTCCTTATCTGTAATTGTGACATTTGCATCTGACAGAAAGTGACAAAGCATGGCAGCTTATTGTTGTTTACTGTTTAAGGCACCATGGAAAAAGAAGTGGTCTACTATTTTGACAGAAGTTTCTGTCAGATCTAACTATCGCTAAGGTTGACACTTGTCACTGTCGTAATATTATAGCAAGGGAAAATCAAACTTGTTGTATCATGACCTGCAAATGAACATCAACCGTTGGGTGGTAGACCACATTTTTGGCCGAGTGCACTATAGGATAAATGCATAGATTTTTTAAACTGCATTTCTCAACAAATAATGAAATCAGAGATTATAACTAAAATCGGCCAAGACAGCGATTAGACAGAGACCCGATATGCACTGTGACGTCATGAACAGGTCGGCCATATAAAGTCCATGTTAAATTCTGTTTTGCTAGAAAGATGTAAGGTTTCTTTCAATAGAACTTGCCAACAATGTAAACAAACCTTGTATTCAAAATGTCTTTAATTTCCATTCTACATCATCAAATACTGCTAAACCCATGTGTTATTTAATCAATTCATTCCACATGTATCCTAAACCATTAAAATAATAAAATAGTGCTAGAATATGGATATCTCATTGAATGTTTTGTTTACATTGTTGGCAAGTTCTAGTGTAACAAACCTTAGGAATAAATCTTTGTTGGCTTATACCTCTGTAGTGGTCTGACTGAACCACCACTAGCTGTCGCGTTGTGGTAGCGACTTTTGGCTCAATGTGCGGCGGACCTTAGTGTTCGATTGTCGCCTGATATCTATTATTTAATCTTTTTTTTTTATGGCATAGAGAAGACAAACGAGCACACAGGCCACCTGATGGTAAGTGGAAACTGTGACCCATAGACATTCGCATTCACAAGACTGCAATGCAATCCTAAGACTGCAAATGCGTTGCCAACCCTGAGGACTAAGATGGAATGCCTCTATGCTAGTCATTTCACCGGCTGTCTTATCCCCAAACCGGAACACAACAGTGTGAACACTGCTGTTTGGCGGTAGGTTAATGGATAAGATGGTGGTAGCGATCCGGACGGACCCTGCACAAGGTCCTACCACCCGCAAAAGTCTATTTAATGACGGTACCTTGTTGTTGACAGAGGGCGTGTTGTGCAGGAGGGACGCGAGCAGCTCCCTCTCCCTCGCACCGCGCGGGTGCAGCGCGTCCATCAGCTCCTTGAGTTGGTCGGGTTCCGTGATGCGCCACCACCCGTGCCTGGAACACATTATTGGAATCGTTTGCTAATTAAGGGAGGACCTGATGGTAAGTGGGATCTGAACCCCATGGACCTTTTCAATCTTAAGACAGCAATCCAAAAACTGCAAATGCGTTGCCAACCCTATTCTAGGACCATTATCAACTAAGCGTCGGGAAAATGAATCATTTTTACCGAACTCTCTCGGTCGCATTTGAGGGGCTTATGGCGAGCGTAAGGGATACAAGACAACGCCCGTGTGTGAGTGTGTGTGTGTGTATGTTGTTTGTGCGTGTTTTTTTTATGTATGTAACCCTATAGGTAAATTATTTTAAGTGTAATATTAGTAAATTAATGTTATTTTCATCTATTTCTTGTTTTATATGTACTCTTTAAAAAAAAAACTATACACAGTATATAAACAGAGTTGCTCCCGCTGTCTATATGCGTAGATCTTTTAAACAAGGCAACGGATTTGAATGCAATAGATACAGTAATTCAAGAGAACGCTTTTTATGTATAACAAATTCTGGTTTATGTACGGATGTTACAGAAAACTAACATATACGGCGCGTTGTTAATATATTACGTAAAGATAACTCACCTAAGCTCTCTCGGTACAAAGGTCCCCGGCTTCTTCTTAGGCAGTCCGTGCACTTTGCACCGGTCCAGCTGTTGCATCTCGTCTACCGACATCTGTATAGGCGGCGGGCTGTCGCACGTGACATATGTCGAGAGCGCGTTGAAGTTCAGCAGGCCGAGGCTGGTGAGGGATGAGGCTTTGGCCTTCTGGGTGGCCAGGTCGTGCTTTAGGGCGTCCGCTTGGAGCTCTTTTTCTAGGTCGTTGTCCTGAGGAAAAATAATGATTTATATACTTGGGTCGAACTCGGTTGATTCCTGTGATGTTTATTTGTTCTTAAATACGATTCACTTTGATATGGTAAATACGCTCTTTTGTAAATAAATACTATTAAATATATAAATATCGAGGGACGATTTCACACAAATTGACCTAGTCTCAAACTAAGCTCTAGGCTTGTACTATGGGTACTAGACAACGATATAAATACTTATATAGAGAAATACATACTTAAATAACAAACAAATATTCGCGCTTATCACATAAATATCTGCCCTTCCCAGGATTTGAACCCAGGACCGCTAGCTTATTAGGCAGGGTCACTACCAACGCGTCGTCAATAAGGTTTGATTTATATACCTAGGTCGGACTAGGGTTGAGTTTCTTTGACTTTGGTTGATATTTACTTCGATATGGTAACGACGTTCTTTTGTATAAGTAAAACGCATATTTTTAATGCCAAGGAGAAATCAGCCGCCTGATGATATGGTGAAATCCCAAGAATTGCTCTATTCTAGTTATTTCACCGATTGTCTTATTCCCACACCGTAACACAACAATGCGAACACCGCTTGGCGGTTAGGATGCCCGGGCTATGTTTACAATATTGAAATTCAGAATTCAAAACAAATAACTCACCTGTTCTTTATCATCTTCTTCAACCTCATTCAATACCCCATCCTTGCTAGCGTCCAGCATATCCTGGTCCAGCCCCGACATGGACATACTCGAGTCCAGGTACACGTTGTTACTGGGCACCTGGACACTCGTGACCATACTATTAAGCGTAAACAAACTAGGATCATTCAGCAAATGGAGGTTGTTAGAAACATCCCATTTATGCCCTTGGGACATAATAACTTCGGAGCAAGAATGCTCATTATCACAGTATGCCTTTTGATCTTTGTCATCTGAAACTAAGAAGGAATTCTCATGTCGAAGTATCGAGAACCATTTGCCTTCCAACATCTTGGAGTACAAGTATTTGTGGGCTTCATCCGGCTCCATGATCTCATGTTTCACCTCTACTACTTTCTCTTCTTTCACTTCCTCTGCTTTCTTGGCCGCGTCCAGCTGAGAGGAGACGGCTTCGGCCATTTTTCTTAATTCTTCTAAGTTGTTGACTAGTTGTTGCTCCTTTGATTCTTCAGTCTCTTCCTTTTCGGAGATTTCTTTCTTGACCACGTTCTCGACTTTGACGATTTCCTGTAAATGAAGAGAACGTTTTTTAAAATGTCACGGAGAATGTAACCAGCATACAGAGACCCATAGATATTTGCATTCTTTATTTATTTTTAATATTACTAGACGTACTATTTTAAGACAAGTTATTTTCTGGGCACCCCGTGTGGTTGCCGGGTTAGAATAGTGCTACTCCATGTCTTCCCGTGGATGTCGTAAGAGGCGACTAAGGGAATATAGGCTTGTAGTATTGTTAGGCGATGGGCTTGCAACGCTTGCAACCTGTCACTAATACGCTGGTAAACACTTTAGCCTGATTGTGCAAGATGTGGTTACAGAATTATCAAAATGGGATTACAGGCGTGAAGGTAAGTATTTTTGGGTTTTTGAAGTCAGTTTTTTGTTTTTAAATAATTTATTTTAAAATATTTCTTCTATATTTAATGCGTATCTCTATTCCAACTGCCATTACTTGGAAGAAATGTGTATGAAGGTTCTCTGTCGTTTGCCCGAAAGTCATTTGCCATAATTCTATCACTTGCCATAATATTCATTCGCCATAAAGGCATTTTTTCTGAAATCGTGAACTATTCAGAATTGTTATAAAACAAACCTAACCTATCCTATTGGGCTCTATACGATGGCATGTAAAAATTACCTGAAAGGTTTACAGTTTCAGAAAAAAATCCTTTATGGCAAATTAACATTATGGCAAGTGACACAATTATGGCAAATGAAATTCGGGTAAACAAAGTGATCCGGTGTATGAACGCGTTTTAGTGGTATTTGCACGCTGTCTTATAATCCTTTTCAGTTTCAGTTGTATTGTAACGCTGTCTTATTACCCGTGTGGTCGCCGGGTTAGAATAGTGCCACTCCATATCTTCCCGTGGATGTCGTAAGAGACGGCTAAGGGAATAAAGGCGTATAGTATTGTTAGGCGATGTGCTTGCAACCTGTCACTAATACACTGGTAAACATCTTAGCCTAAAAGTGCAAAATGTGGTTACAGAATTATTAACAAGTTTTTGAGTTGTTGGTAATTCTGTAGCTCTGCCTACCCCACTCTGGGAATAAAGGCGTGAGTTTATGTATGTATGTGTCTTATTACCCTTACCTGCGGCTTGTCGACGGCCTCGGGCTGCGCGGCCCTGAGCGGCGCGTGCGTCGGTTTCTGCACGAGGAACGCGGTGGGGATCGAGTCCTCGATGTCCAACATTTCCTCCTCGTGAGTTTGCTGCTGTTGGATGTACTTCTCTTCCATCTTTATTGATCCTGATAATTAAATAACATGCAAACTTAATGTGATATAATATTGTTTTTCGTCACTTCCCCTTTTAAGGTACCTATAGACATCCATCGATGTGAAACATGAGCTCGCTTCATCGTCGAAAAAATCTTCGACATTCAAGAGCAAAAGTTGAGAGTAAACCCATCCATACTAATAATATAAATGCGAACGTGTATCTGTCTGTCTGTTACCTCTTCACGCTTAAACAGCTGAACCGATTTAGGTGAAATTTGATGCAAAGATAGTTTGAATCCTGGGAAAGGACATATGATAGTTTTTTCCCGAAATTCATCCCCTAAGGCAGTGAAATGGGGGGATAAAATTTATATGGAGCTACGATATAAACTTTAATTATAATTTAATTATAATTATATTAGGTCATTAAATTGGCGTTTTATATGGGGAATTTTATGAAAACGGTGGTTTTCGTACATTTAATTTTGCGGATTATTTATTAACTCCAAATGCAAACCAAACCAAATTCTGTCAGGAATATTGGACACTTCTAAGCTATATTATACATGTCTTAATTACTTAAAATAGTAAGCTTCATAAAACTCTGCGTGATTAAAACACTTGAACTCGCGGCATATGAAAAGAGTTGAGTTCACACTTTAATTTTAATCATTAAGTAAGAAATTTAACCATATTTTTTGTATCTAAAACCTTGTATCAATGAAATTTAAAAATAATTTGGAAGTTAAAATTGAAATGAATAAATTCCGTTCGAAATAAAACCCGATATTAACATACCTTCAACCTTGCACGCGCCGTGCTTGACATTCGGCTCGTACTTGATGATCTGAGTGTGGTCGCTGAGATTGAGCTCAGACTTGATGTTCTTGAGCTCCAGCTCGCTCTTGAGAGCTTCCTCCTTCTGGGCTTCTGATTCCAAGTCGGGCTGGTCTGACGCCGGAACGGAAACTTTTCGCTCTTTTACGACTGAAATTTTTGGAATGTTTTAGTGGGAGTTGATTCATTTTTTTCCTTTTGAGGTACGGGACCCTAAAAATGCGAATCGATGCGCCCGTTGAGAATTTTTGTGTGTGTATGACACCTGTCAAGTTGTCGTCAAAGAATAAAGTGGTAGTAACCTTTCGATGTGATGGGCAGGCTGGCGTGGGCCTCGCGCGCTTCCTGCAGCGCGAGGATCTCGGGCTGCGCCGACTCCAGCGCCTCCACGAACACGCCGCCGGCCTTGCCCAGCGACCAGTAGCGCCGCCAGTACCTGGGGGGGGGCGACAACATGTATAATGTAAATGGATTAAAGTCAAGAATACTCAAGTACGATTTTTTAATTTTGAATTAAGTCGTCTTATAGCTACCCTTTTTATTCGGTTCCAAGAATTATGAATCCATTCTATTTATTTTAGAAATTATAAAATCTGCCCTTCTTAGAAAAAAGAGCGTATATCACATAGAACCGCATATGTATTAGCGTATTAAGGTCTCCCCAGACCTATCGACGCAGAATCGGCTTGAGCCGGTAAGAAAACGTTTTATGTCCGTGCAGTAAGAGTGAAAAAGGTATTGATCGGCTCGGCTCTTCGTTGCGAACGGAACGACGTCGTTTTCGATCTTATTGCGTGGACATAAAACTTATTCTTACCGGCTCAAGCCGATTCTGCGTCGATAGGTCTGGGGAGACCCTTAGTGACCTTCTTTCTTAAGATAAGATTATAGATATTTAAGATTTTGCGACGGGCAGAAATGCAATGCCGACTGATATGTCCTGGCCGCGAGTGACTGACTGTTGTTCAGATTGACGTAGCAACTTCTCTGGGGTTAGTGGCTCTACTCATTAGATGTAGTATTCTCGCTCTATCAGATAATGTTTCTAAGCTAAAGGTCGATGAAACATGTGTTCCACTTTTTAAGGGACTCCATATTTTGCCACTGCCGTGTCTGTATATACAGGAAATATGTGCTTTTGTTAATTCGCAACATTCAATGTTTAAACGGTGTGGTGAAGTTTACCACCGGCATACAAGGGCCAAAATTATGAACCGCCTTTACAAACCTGCTTGTTACTAGGCTATATACAGCAAAAATGTATACAACATGTGCATTCAAAATCTATAATGCTATACCTGATGACATACAGCTACTCCAGGGAAATAGGTTTAAGAACAAATTGTTGAACTGGCTCCTAGATAGGTGTTTCTATAGTGTTAAGGACTTCCTCGAGCAATGTAATAAAATGTAATAATTTGTAATATTTTGTGATCATTGACATTTCTGCTATTTTATACATTTTAACGCTTTTATCTGTAATTTTAAATGTATTTTGTTATTTAATATTGTATATTGCATGAAATTAATATTTGCACGCTTGCTTGCAGGCTGGATACATTGGACATTATTATTATTTAAAATTGACTGTAACATCTTGTGTACTGTATTCTGCAAATAAATAAATGATTGATGATGATTGGTGTGGTTGCCGGGTTAGAATAGTGCCACTCCATATCTTCCCGTGGATGTCGTAAGAGACGGCTAAGGGAATAAAGGCGTATAGTATTGTTAGGCGATGTGCTTGCAACCTGTCACTAATACACTGGTAAACATCTTAGCCTAAGTGTGCAAAATGTGGTTACAGAATTATCAACAAGTTTTTAGAGTTGTTGGTAATTCTGTAGCTCTGCCTACCCCACTCTGGGAATAAAGGCATGAGTTTATGTATGTATGTATGTAGAACACTGTTCAAATTAAATTGCCTTGATTTTCGGGTGGCAGGACCTTGTGCAGGGTCCGTCCGGATCGCTACCACCATCTTATCCATTAACCTACCGCCAAACAGCAGTGTTCGCATTGTTGTGTTCCGGTTTGGGGATAAGACAGCCGGTGAAATGACTAGCATAGAGGCATTCCATCTCAGCCTCAGGGTTGGCAACGCATTTGCAGTCTTAGGATTGCATTGCAGTCTTGTGATTGCGAATGTCTATGGGTCACAGTTTCCACTTACCATCAGGTGGCCTGTGTGCTGGTTTGTCTACTCGATGCCATAAAAAAAAGGTAAAGATATAAACAAAGATGAGACTGACCTGTCTTGTCCATAGCACGTGGCCCGCAGCGCGTGCGAGCCGGCCGCGAGCTGTTGTGATTGCTGCTCAGACTGACGGAGCAGCTTCTCTAGTTTGCGGGACAGCTCTTCAGATGATAGGTTTTTGTCTTCGTCCTGGAAACAAGTTAGGTTAATACTGCCACGAATAAGCGGTTATATTTAAACACGCCAGGCGTTTAGGGTGTTGAAAATAAGGGTGGTTTGCTACTTTCCGACTATCTATAAGAAAAATAGAATAGCAATATGGAACGGAATTTAATTTCGGAATTGTAATCTTTTCGCTTAATTCTAATTTAGAGCCCGCTTTACGTACATTTAAAGGCGAAAATAAAATAAAAAATAGAAGAATATTATTTTGACGAATCATTATTAATGGAGAAAGGGGATGTTTTAATTCCGTAACTGTATTTCATAAGTAAATATTTCAGAGAGTTTTAATACAAAGGCCAGTTTATTCTCTGAGGCATCTTTTTCAGCCAACCTTTCGAGTTTACAAGTATTTTTGGAATAAACAGAGGCCCTAGACAACATGCTTTTTGACGTTATCGTAAACGATTATCGAAAACAGTCAAACGCGACCATCCCATGGACCCGACACGTCAATCCCATACATTTTCGATATCGATTACGATCTCGCAATGAATCTTGAAGGGCTGCGGTCTTAATCATATTAAAAGAAGAAAAGTAATGAAAAACAAGAAATTATACAGTGTGTTACCGGCATGCGGGCATTTATTAAAACTGCCGATAATATGTTGCTTTAGCAATTGTTTGCAAGTATTATCAATTAAAAAATAACTAAAATAACTTCACAACTAATTTTCTAAGATACTGTCCATTTTTAATGTAGTGCATGTGCTGCGTGTTCATCGTTATCAGTATCACTGTTGCTTAGTACATACAAGGCATTTCGTGGTACGGGGGCAAATCATAATAATCAAAGTATCCGTCGACTGTCATTTACTTTACCGGCAGTTAAAATTTTGTTCGAAAGTTAACAAAGCCTGAAAAATTGTTTATTAATTAAATTAATGTCATAGTTACGTTACAGATATACGTTAAAAAAGCCAGTGTACACTGCATATATTTTTTCACACGATTACACTGGAAAAAAGGTGACATTAACAGTTAAACGTTTTTTGAAAATTTGAAAACTCGCCTCCTCAGGCTGCGTCCCTTCACTCTCCAAATCGCTCAAATTGGCATCGCAGTCTCCCATAACACTGTCCTTATCGACCTTGTTATCTGGCGGGGAACACTCGTCCTTATTGTTGTTCATCAACTCTTTACTCTTTATAGCGTTGGGCACATCCTTTAACGGCGATAGTTCTTTGTCGCTTTCTTCTTTATACGGCGAAGGCGGTATTTCGGGCGTAGATTCTTTATCGCGGTCTTCTTTGAGATCTTTTTCGGATGTTGGATGCTCTGCGAAATCAAATAATTTACTTATTTAATGAGAACAACTTAACTTTTAAAATCCTTAAATAAATAATTCAATAGTGTAAACCTGAACTAATTTCGCCGATTGGACGACACACTATGCTTTTTATTTAACGAAGTTAAATAAGGTCAATTTTTTTTTAATACAAAAATGGAGACTGATCAATTCATTATATTGTTTTACCTACATAAATCAATAATGCATCAAAGGACATCATCCATTTTGGTCCAAAAGTGAAAGTGCCGGCCAAAACAAAAATGGTTTATTCTGATACAATTTACCCGCCTAAGCATTTCTTACTATGGCACCAAACCACCGTATCTTACCAAAATATGTTCAAATGTAAAGTATGGTAGAATCATTCATTAGTTTTTGTTAGTTCAATTCACCGAAATATTTAATTTTCTAACTAGAATAAAACTATGGATATTGGTACTACAGCTTTGGTCGAACAAGATCCAACAGAATATAGCTTCTTTTTTTTTTTGGCCGGCACTTTTATGTTTGGACCAAAAATGTATGAAACCCGGATGATGTCCTTTGATTAAAATATCAAACAAATCCACCAATCTCGATCGATATTTCCAATCTCACATGATCTTCAGCTGTCTAACCTCCTGAGGTTTTAGTGCAAAGAAAGTAAAGTGAGATAAGAAATTCCACGTTTTGTTTTATGCCTAATGATCAGATAGAGAATTGACTTTATTCCATGTGTGCATAGTCATCCAGGGTATAGTGGTAGCTGTGCATGGCTCACCGTCGTCATGCTGGTAGGAGCTGCTCTCCTCGACGAGGCGCTGCATCCTCTCGAGCGCCAGCATCTGCTGCTTCTCCGCCTGCTCTGCGCGCAGCTTGCGCTGGTGCAGCACGCGCACTCTGCAACGAACAGACAACGTTGCAGTATTACAACCGATATGGCTTACCGATGTACCTGCGAAGATCCATCGATCTGCGATTATCCATTAACCTACCGCCAAACAGCAGTGTTCGCATTGTTGTGTTCCGGTTTGGGGATAAGACAGCCGGTGAAATGACTAGCATAGGGGCATTTCATCTTAGCCTCAGGGTTTGCAACGCATTTGCTTAGGATTGAATTGCAGTCTTGTGATTGCGAATGTCTATGGGTCACAGTTTCCACTTACCATCAGGTGGCCTGTGTGCTCGTTTGTCTACTCAATGCCATAAAAAAAAAAGATGACTATTTTCGAAGCGCGACAACCTATCAACATGATCCACGTGTTGCGCTTCTGTATTCTTTGCTTTTATTGGTTATTAGTGACGCCATGTTGACGCCCGCGTGTCATTCTTTCAGCCGTGAGTGAGATGGAAAAAATAGATGCAATTGAATTTGCACCTTATGACTATTACGTACGGTCACGAACGTTAATTTAGGGACCCATTTCAAGAAAAATATGCTTGAAGTGGTCAATGTCTTAGAGATGTCAAGTCATCTGTAACTTATAGGAAACTCAACCTTGTTGTTGTAATGTTAGATTGACTTTGGACCTAAGGTAGGTACCAAATTAAATCTCGTGACTGTACAAGTCTGATCGTGGGCTTTAATCGTGCTTTCGGAAATCATCGGAATCGTTGTTCGTGTCTGCGCGAACGAAAATACACGACCCGAGACGTTACAAGAAATATATCAAAGGAGAAATACTGGAAAAGGGCCGAATCTTAAGTACCCGAAACCGACGTGCGTGCATGACTCGATGTATGAATGTGGAATAAGCGAAAGAAATTTGTCGAGATCGTAGCAAGTGGAAAGATGTGGTCTCTGCCTACCCCTCTGGGAAACAGGCGTGATTTAATGTATGTATGTATCATCACTACATAGTATAAAACAAAGTCGCTTTCCGCTGTCTGTCCCTATGTATGCTTAGATCTTTAAAACTACGCAACGGATTTTGATGCGGTTTTTTTTAATAGATAGAGGGATTCATGTATATAGGAAGGTTTACATGTATAATAAATGTTTTTTTTATGAACGGGTGTTACAGAAAACTCATATAAACCGAAGCGAAGCGAGGGCGGGTCGCTAGTGTATTTATAAAAGTCGGTGGAAAGATAATAACAGTACCTACTTATTGTATAGTTGACCAAGAAACTCTTTTACCACTCTTATACAAAAAAATACCCAAATCGCTACACACACGGATCCTGACACGTTGACAATGGAACCAACGAGAAAGTATACACATTCAAACATATATTTTTTTCATATCGGTCCAGCGATCTTTGCGTAGGTAATCGGGTAAAATCTTAGATATCACAAAAAATATCCCAACGAATTGAGATCCCCTTTTTTTGAAATCGGTTAAGAAGTGGTTAAGGAATTTCTTTATCGATTAGACGAGTAACCTGACCGTTGCAAGACTTCGATATATTCCATGTAAAATTCAGTTCACGAAATATTAGACAAACATTTTGAGTTTCTCGAATATAACTACATCGCGAGACACTGACGCTTTTCGCTAAGATCCAAGGTCTATCCAATATTTTTTTTTAAACTGTTGTGTGGTTGCCCGGTTAGAATAGTGCCACTCCATGTCTTCCCGTGGATGTCGTAAGAGGCGACCAAGGGAATAAAGGCTGTGTAGTACTGTTAGGCGATGGGCTTGCAACTGTCACTAATACACTGGTAAACATCTTAGCCTAATTGTGCAAAACGTGGTTTCAGAAGAATTGTTGGTAATTTTTGTAGCTCTGCCTACCCCACTCTGGGAACGAAGGCATGAGTTTATGTATGTACTGATACTTACTTCCGTATCTTCATGTCCAAGAGGTATCGCTCCTTCTTGAGCTGGTTGAGGTGTTCCAGGGAGCCGTCGATCTGACGCAGCACCGCCTTGTTCTGCAGCAGCTCGTCGCAGAGGAACGCCAGGATCTTGGCTTTGGTCACCGCGTTCAGTGCCAGGAATGGCTTGTCGCGGAGGGCCTCTGGAAAAATAACTTTATTATAGTAGGGAGCATACCTGATGGTAAGTATGCCCTGCTGCCACCACCGCCCATAAACACCAGCAACTCAAGAGTTGTCGGTGCCTGCCAATTAGAGAAATGTAAGCTCTTTTCTTGAAGGTACTCATGTCAAAACTGGTGGGAAATACCGCCGAAGGGAGTTCGTTCCACAGTTTTACTGTATGAGGCAAAAAGAGTAAGAATGCCATATTCATCGAGGTGTTGTTGATGGAACCTGGCTTTACGACGAGGAGTTCGAAGGTGGAACTCAGCGGCCGGTAAAAGGCCGAATATGTCTTCGAAACACTCCCTTCTCGCCGGTATAAGGCTAGAGAGTATATCCATTCGGACAGAGATCGCTGGGCTATGCGACCTTTTGCAATTTTAGTATTGCCCACCCAGAGGACTGAAATGGAATGCTTCTATGCTAGTTTTGGTGGTTATAAAACAACGGCGGATTTAGGGGTGAAGGGTGGGGGTCTCAAAAAATATGACTCAATATTTATGTAAGCAAAGGCATTATGTCATTGTGTCGTTTCCCTGTAATGATTCTGTATGGTGTACAACCAAAAATTTGGAAAACAAGGGGTCTTTATTCGGGTCTCTACTAACCTGACAGCTTGTAAGTGTTGTTGTTGTGTAGATGCTCGTAGTAGGCTCCGTTCTTAGTGGTCGCGCAGGTGGCGAGTATTTCTGCGTCCGTCTGGTGGTGGTCTGCCACGCGTCTTTCTCGCTCGCGCTCAGCTGTTAGACCTGAGACAAGCATAGTTTTCACAACACAGCAAGGATAATTATATTCTGCCGTCCTAAGCAAAAACGCAGTAACTCAGATAAACATCCTGTAGTAATATCAACCTTATAATGCTTGATATGCTTTTGTGATTGAATTTAAGATGCTGCTTATTGACTTAGGAGGGCAGTATTGCTCGCCTTCTCTACATAACTTGATGGATTTTAGCACATAAGGTGTCGTTAGGATTGCCTTGGTTGTGGGAGCGACATAGCGTCGTTGATACTGCAATACCGTGTAACAAAAAAAATCCATAAGTTGCATTATTTATTTAATAATACATATGTGGTGGGTGTTACACTGGTAAACATCTTCGCCTAAGTGTGCAAAATGTGGTTACAGAATTATCAATAAGTTTATAGAGTGGTTGGAAATTCTGTAGCTCTGCCTACCCCACTCTGGGAATAAAGGCGTGAGTTTATGTATGTATGTGTACATATGTGTATGTAATTAATTTTATTTTTATTACACTATTTATTCGTTTAGCGTACCGTCCGTCTGTCACTATCGGAGCTGGCTGAAAATCAGCGCTGCAGATGTTTAATACCTCAGCATTATGCTAAGCCAGTGTCCGATTCATTGCCGCGAGGACACACTCACTACTTTTTTTATTGCTGTTTTCTGTTTTTATTTTTTATTTTTTTCTGTGCCTTGTCTCTGTAGTCAATAAATATATTTTTCTTTTCTTTTCTTTTTCTTTTCTTTTTCTTTTCAATATGTACCTTACTGACTTACTTACTAAGGTAATGTGCATGTGAGTCGTTTTGCATCTTAATTAATTTGTAAGTTACGCGGTATTGCCTACCTACGTGACCTACGATAGGCTATAACATTTTAATCAGAGCAATGAGAGGGGATGTTATTTTTTAAACATAATATATATTATACAAACGACAATATTAAGAAATGAAAGGATTTTTAAGCTTGCTTTTTATTATACTTCTATTGTAGGGGGTGTAGCAAAACAAAAGACTAAAAAGTAACCTACGCTCATCTCACTCACCAGTAAGCATCTTCACTTCTCCGGTGGCGTTGGCGTATAGGAATATACGCAGCACCTCGCTCATGTTGTGGTGCGTGACCTCGCGCAGCCCCTGGCCGAGTATCGTGGTGAACCGGCCTGGGTGGGGGATGCCGGGGTCCTCTGGAACAAAAAGTTTTTTTGAGACGAGCGCACAGGCCAAACCAGGCGCGTGCCAACTCCATCCCACGTTCTTCTCGGTGAAGTTCTTTTACACGTCAGCAACTTTTAGGCCTACTGTCCACGGCGGCGTCATTTGACGCTTGCATGCAACCTACAAAAGACGACAGGCATATTTTGCGTCCTAGATGTGTCCACGTAATCGTCATGCAATCGTCATCCAAGTTACAAAGCGGCTAGTTCTTTCAAGTTTACCATCGTGAAAGCAAGTATTTTCATAGTGAAAGTGTCAAGAGATGATGAAGATATGGTTATAGCATACAACTTTATTAGAAGACGACCACGGGCCAAATTGTATTGGCTTCATCCATACATCGAAAAAAATATTAATTTTAGATTGTTTGTTGCTGCTCCAAGCTCTATCCGTTACATCTTTTCTTGAGTATTCTTGTAACTTGTTATTATACAGAGAAAGATACTGTTCAATTAATCAAAATTGGCAGCTGAGGCCGCCATTTGGCAAAATAAACACGTGTTTGCGTCTCGCAATACGCTTGAGTAGTGACATGCCGCTGTACGAGCTACATGACGAACCGCTGACGATACGCAAATGCGATATTGCCGCTCTGTGGACACAGTTTTGCTCTTTTCTATGCAAGATGCATGCAGTCGGCATTCAAGCGTGAAATGACGAAAGCGTGCGTCTGACGTGCAGCTACGTGGACAGTAGGCCTTACACGTCAAAGATCTACCAGCGCTTCCCAAACGCCGCAAGAAAGTCATCAGTCAGTCGTTTTTAGGGTTCCGTAGTCAAACTAGGAACCCTTATAGTTTCGCTATGTCCGTCCGTCCGTCCGCAGCCTAGCTCAGATACCATAAGTACTAGAAAGCTGTAATTTGGCATGAATATACATATAAGTCACGCCAACAAAGTGGTAAAATAAAATGCTGTAATTTTTTTTTGTGTTCCTTCCCTACTCGTAACGTGGGGATGTATTTTTTTTCTCGTCTATCCCATAGTGCGGGGTTTTGTTGAATAGGTCTTTCAATTCAATATTGTGGGTTTGTAAAGACAACTTTTCGATTTAGGGGTCCGTTTATTAGAGTCAAGTGTCCTACATGCTCTTACCCGGTTTTTTTTTAAATATTACTTATGATATTATACAATGATAACACTTAAGTCGAATTTCACCGACAACTTCCCAGACGATTAGCGCGTAAAAACTGTCAAAATGTATGAACTAACAGTCGACTAACGTTTAACATCGTTAGGTAAAATTGGTAACTTAAGGCTCAGTTTCATTGGTCGACAGCCCGCATGCTTTTCGTGATACATTGCGTCGCTGCAATAGCTCCCGGCACAATAATGTCAAAACAACTCTTCGATGGATTGCTACATGAAGCTATTAACCTAGCATTATAATCAATCCCTGTTCTTGCGTGGGCGAGGCAACATATGCGGCCTCTTAAAGAACAGTAGTGGTGGTGATGAAGAGCGACTAAATTGATTGATTGATTGATTGATTGATTGATTGATTGATCGATTGATTGATGGACTCACCGATGGCAGCGATGAGCAGCTGTCCGAGCATGCGCACGAACTCCTCCTCTACGTCTGCGGAGTACTCGGAGAGCAGCGCGCTCTGGAACACATCCAGGGTCGGAGGCGTATCTGGAAACCATGAGGATTGGTTCACATCAAAACGTGGTATAGAGGGGTGGCGTTTGAGATGAGGTGCTGGAGATAGGAAGGCATTAGTTGGAAATGGTATCGAATCAAGAATTATTGATGAGGGAAAAGGAGAAGAGAAGGATGTTGTGGATTATAGAGAACAGAAGAGACCGTGTTGGGACTCATTAGTTAGGTCTTGACAAGCAGATAATAACTAAAAAAAAGTACACAAGTCGGCAACAAAAGCTTGTCCCAAGATTTCTTAATCCCTTGTATCTTGAGCACTCACCGAGCCCAAGCGTTGGTCCGAAGTTGTGCAAGAACTCGAAGACCTGGAGCAGGTCCGCCATGGCTTGCCCCGGAAGCTTGAGTCCTGGGATCCGGTTGAGGGTCGGCAGGGGCTTGTGGTCGGACAGCGTCGAGTCTTCTTGTGGTCGCCTGATGGATCACAAATGTACTATTTATACTAAGTAGGTACTACTGGTACTAATTGAGTACTACTGGTGCTAAGTGAGTACTACTATCACTAAGTGAGTACTACTAGTACTACGTGGGTACTACTGATATTATTACTAGCTAATGTTTTCTTCATACCTTAGTTCTGCCAGCAGTTCCATCTCTTTCCTCCTCTGCTGCAACTTCTTCTCCTTAGCTAATAATCTGTCGAGCAGGTTCTGGTGTTTCCGTCTCTCTCGCTCCTCCCACCGCCGCCTCGCGTCCAGTTGCCGGACGAACGTGGTGTGCTGTCGTCGTCTCTCTCGCTCCTGGGGAAAAGGTTAACATTTTGTTCTTGTTTCTTTTGATGTCTTACAATCGTCGCAAAATTATTATAGGTTTGCGTACGTCAGTGTTATAGCATAAAATCATCTTACATATCTATACTATAATTTGACGGATTACAAGCAAATATATGTATGTATGTATGTATGTAAACTCTTTATTGCACATAATGTATCAATCGTAGAGATCTTACGAGTATCAAATGCTATATTCTTATAGAGAAGAGTTAGCATTTTTTTTGCTGTAAAGTTGCTTTATTTTTTTTAAATTAAACTCGTGCCCAATTCACTGGATCTATTACTAAAACTATCTAATTGTTGTCTACCGATTATGTTCGCACCTTTCCAATTACTGGCAGTATTAACTTTGTTCCCAATTTATCATGATTTTAGTGTTCATTTTAAAGTTTTAAATTGGTTTTATTGCTATATTTCGCAATGTAAACAGTACCTTTACATATCATAAGGCTCAATTTTCACTTTAGTTACTTTTTTTTAAAGGGATTCTAATTAATGCCTATTTCACTTTGTCAAATCACTGCTTTGATGTAGATGTACGTCTAGGGTTGGAGTTCACTTATTCGGAGCGGACCTGAACGAAGGAATCCATATCAAATAATCTGACGGGTGGAAATGGATACTTCTTCATTGGACCTCCTTTTTATATAGAAAGCTACGAACCAAATTAATTATTGGACCACTATGGAACCATGTCAAAGCAAAATAATAAATTATAATAATATTGTCTAAATAATTAAATAACATGAAATTATATATTGCGTAAGCGGATAAATAAGATATTTCAAGTTGAAGTCAAGTCAGGGGGTGGGGGGAGGGGTTACCATGACATGGCTAAGCAATCCAGTTTATGCCGAGAGAAAGGGACAGAGCTATAGCAGATACATGGCTCTGTCTCTTTCTCTCACCGTAATCTGACCTGCATAACTATGTCATTGTAACATTCTGGAAAAGAAGTAATATAAATATTATGTCTCATATTTTAAATTTGAAAAAGAAGGAAGGAGGGACAAAAGTGGACAAAACAGACCAACAATCGTAATAAATAGCATTTTTTTTAATGCTGGTCTTTTTTCGTCCTTTTTCAACTTTCCATAACTATACGATAAAGAAAACCCGCAATGCACTCATATCCCCATTTAAGTACCATGCTTTAGTATAAAATTCAAGAAAATAAAAGACAACAGTGGCGCCAGCATCTACGTAAGTGTCACAATTAGGAAATTAGTACCATTCTTACCACCACGTGTCTTTTATTTTGTCGGATAATGTTAGTCATAGTACATGCCTAAGTTATGCTATTTACCTCCGTTATATACTTTTGCTGCATCCACGGGGACAGCGTCGGAAAACAAAACACACACACATGAACACAAACACACATTGTTAACACAATCATTATACATGTTAAAAACTGAGGTGTTTATTATATTGATATGATTTAAATATTAATAATGGTTAAGCATGAATCCTATTTTAAGAAAGAAAAGTTACATAATAATTCCTCAATTTTCAATACAAAGTATATTAACACAAACATGTAAATTAATTAAGCTTACTTATTTCTCCATTTATAACTGGCTTCTGTTAGGTATTAAAAAAAAACCTTTTTTAAATAAATTTAATAACAAAAAGCGTTCTATGTACTTAATTCGATACTATAAAGCAAAACATTCACGTCAGGATTAATTTTGCTACAAGGATTTATCAAAATTAAAAAAAAAGAAATTATCTTGCCAACTCATACAAAAACATACAAACCTTAATTAAAAAATATCTACCATTCAGAAGCCAGTTAAACATGAACTTAATTCACACACAGTTAAGTCCCATTTCCCCGTTTACCTGTTCTTTAAGCAGCATGGTTTGATGCCGCTTCAATTCCCTCTCCTGAAACAAATGCTCCGTGTAAGCGGAGTAGCACACACACACATACACACACGCACACACACAATAACTACTGGCCAAAACTGTACCTTAAAACTAAGTAACAAGAGAAGGTAGAAGTTTGTTAGGCAAAAAAAGTGTAGTTTGCGCTCTTTTGCCACGGAATTTTATTTCTACGTTTTAACGTAGGTATCTTCTTTTTAGAGTTGTCTGAAAGAGATCGCTATTTAGCGATAAAAACGCCTGTGGACCGTTTCTTTCCGTTGTGTTCAACAAAGAATATTTGTGGTGTATTGTATACGCGAAGAGGAAAAATACAAGAATGGAATTCCTAGATACATTTTGAAACACGACGCGCTTAGTATATTTACTGTATTTATACTTCATTTGTGTAGGTTTTTATTGAAACAAAAAAAAACACGTGACAGTCCGTCAGCCAATAGAAACGGAACGCTGATACTCCAGTTTGTCAAAACAGTTTACATTGGCTGTTCAACAAAGCTATGTTTCGTTTTTTTTTTTAATAAACGAGTAGGCATTTTTGAGAATCATCTTTCGTTTTTCATTATCATAAAATTTAGACAGTTTTTAATTGAACTGATTTTATATGGCGGCGTTCTGTTGTTGTAATGAGGTCAAAGATATGTATACAGATGTATTGAATAATCCTTTCCCATCGTTTTTGGTCGGTTAAGTACGTATTTATCTTGCTTTCTCAGTTGGCTTATTGACGGGTCCTGAAGCTAATTGAGAAAGCAAGATAAATAAGAGCTTACCCGACAAAAAACGACGGGAAAGGATTATCCACTACATCTGTACCTTATTTCAATGTGATAAGGTGCTGTGTGGTAGCCGGATTAGAATAGTGCCACTCCGTATCTTTCCGTGGATGTCGTAAAAGCCGACTAAGGTAATAAAGGCGTGTAGTACTGTTAGGCGATGGGCTTGCAACCTGTCACTAATGTACACATGGTAAACATCTTCGCTTAAGTGTGCAAAATGTGGTTACAGAATTATCAAAAAGTTTTATAGTTGTTGGAAATTCTGTAGCTCTGCCTACCCCACTCTGGGAATACATGTTTGTACTCGACTGTAGATAGACCAAACCAGTGCGATTTATGTGCGACTTTAACCATTTAGGGGATGAATTTCCAAAAATCTATTCTTCGTGCACCTTTAGGATATAGAATATTCCCTCCAATTTCCCAGCGGTTTTATCTGTGCGTGTTGATGGGTCAGTCAGGTACGTTTATTTTTTTATATATAGATTCTAGATTTACGGTTACAATTTACTAGTACAGTTTTGATGCTAAAAGTAGCCTTAAGGTCGCTGCAAACAATACCATGCTCAAAATGATCTAGTCACGACGTATAGAAATTGTAAAGTTGCAATTTCTTCTTCGAAACCAGCGCTCCAACACAGCAGCACTTGACATTTTATTTGGTTTGTGATAGTGATAGAATTAGATAGTATAGTCACTTCATTCAAAGTTTTACTTGATATGATAAAGTAGTAAGTAGTTAAAATTTATATGGAATAACACAAATAAAACGATTGTCGCGAATGATTATACATAAAATAACGTAAATATATCGGCATGATTTTTTTATATAATAATACTCGATGTCAACAGAGTGTTTCTAAGACCAGCTAGATTGCGACAGTCTTTTGTTTTGCCGCAAAAATTCCGGGCTCTGCATATAATAAGGTGGAAAACCGTAACCCTCAAATTATCTATTCTTTACAGGCGCACAAAACTCCCACAAAATTACCAAATATCTCACTAACACGTGACGACGCGCTGGCCTAGTTGGTAGTGACCCTGCCTACGAAGCTAGAGGTCCCGGGTTCAAATCCCGGTAAGGGCAGATATTTGGGTGATGAGCGCAAATATTTGTTCCTGAGTCATGGATGTTTTCTAATGTATTTAAGTATATATTTCTCTATATAAGTATTTATATCGTTGTCTAGTACCCATAGTACAAGCCTAGAGCTTAGTTTGGGACTAGGTCAATTGGTGTGACATAGTCCCCTGATATTATTATTATTATTAATGTGACGCACAACCTGGCCACACTACTTTAGTAGGTATACAAAAACTACCTGAAAGCTATCGACTTCACACGTATATTTCCTTAAGGTCGCTGCAAACAATATCAAATGAACACCAAACTGGTCTAAAATTCGATTAACGGAAAAAGCAAACACTGCGAGATGGATGGGTCTTAGTGTTTGTTCCTTATTCTTAGTTGTTTTCTGTGTATTTAAGTATTTGCACATACCTAATACCCTTTAAGTATTTATCTTTACCTATACCCAAACTGTTAGAGGGAGGTTACACGCTGAGTATTTCATCATTCATCAGTTCAGTCTGTCAGTCTAGTAAAACTTTGATAGGCGCCTGAATGATAGATGATTTCAACGATAACACTATCAATCCAGGCCTGCGTTCGCCAGTTGCCCTTTACACGGGTTACAAGCACAGTATTTCAAAAGATTAGGCCATCACTTCGGTTAGAATTAACGGAGAATGAGCGTCTAACCCGGTCCGGACTGATGAAAATTAAATACTTTATGTCACGTGACACGTCTGGTTTCATTTTGTCGTTGTTTGACTGACGATGACGCGAGAATGATATATGAGTGGGTTGCACGATCAGTATATCATCATTTACAGTGGATTGAAGAAAATTATTTAATTTATTTAATTATTATCAGTGGGTTAGACGATCATTCTGACGAAACTGATGGACTGAACAAAAAAAATACTGACCGTGTAAACCCCCCTCTTAGTGTGTTTTCTAATACGATGCAGTGACAGATCAATATTGATCGATCGACTATTAGTTAGTGTTTTCATTTAGTCGTGGCGACTTCACTACCATCGAAGCACGTCACGCCATGTCAAAATGTATATTTTTATTTGTAACAAACTTTATTAATTTGCCGCGATAGTACATTAAGATGCAGCTTAAAGTAGATGCTTTTTGACCACTTATTTACATACATAAACTCCTGTCTTCATTCCCAGAGTGGGGTAGGCAGAGCTACAGAACTACCAACTTATTAAAAAAAAAAACGGTTTACGAATGATAATTTTAAGTGATAACGTCATAAGCAAGCACACAAGCCGAACGCTTAGGCTGATCGTGCCTCTCTATCGATTGTTCCGCGCTCGCGCTGTCACTGAACGTGACAATGAGGCGGAACGTGACACTTTTTCGTGCGTGCAGCCGGCGTTCATCGATCACGTCACGGCAAAAAATCAGAGACTAGACTATGCCCCTATAGCTAGCATTAAAACGTCTATGTGCTACTGTGGCCGCTTTCCGTCTGCTTTTTAACATTTAATGTCTAAAAAATAGTAACTAACCTCGCCGTGATCCAGTGTATTCAAAGCTTTACCGTTTGCATCGACCTTAAGCCTGTCTTGTAGCCTATGCCTAAGCGATTCTAAATCAAGCTACAAACCTGCTGCCGTTTAGCATGATCCTCTATCTTCTGTCTCTCCAAATCCTCCTGCTTTCTCCTTTTAGCCTTCAACACGTGAACAACATCGAAAGCGGCAAATTATAATCAAACGGGACATGGAACAAAATAGAAATTGGGAGAAAATAACAAGTGCCGTCCTTTTCTAATTGCTTCAGTGTGAAATGTGCGGAATACGAGTCTTTTACAACGTGTAGTAGTGTCGTACTATTTCAACATGGCTTTAACTAGGATGCTTTTTATTTAATTAGAAATTATTACTATTGTTTGACAGCCGGGAACCGACATTTGCAACCTTGGGTTTTGTAGTTAAACAGTGCAACCACTAAGTTATATAGTTATGCAAATAACTAAAACTTAAGCAAGCTTTTAAAACCGGATACGCCGGATGTACAGTGGCGCCCTCATTACTATTATTGTGTTTTCTAATAAACTAAAGTATTTTCTTGAAATTGGTCGGTAGGTTTTTGTACTACAAATGAAAACACAACTTATAGGGTATATGACATAGTTTAATAACAATTCACCTTCGAGTTATCAACTTAACGGAAAAAAATGGCCACCTTTTCCCGTTAAGCTGACTACTCAAAGGGTAATTGTTATTAAAGTTTGTTACGTATCCCATAAATTGTCTTTTTACTTGCGCTACAAAAACGTATCGTCTGATTGCAAGGAAATTCTTTAGTTAATTAGAAAACACAATAATAGTAATGAGGGCGCCACTGGACGCTCGACGTTTGCTCGGCGCAGTCTTAATGCAACTACATTCGTATTGACTTTTCAAATGATACCTATATTGTAATAATTAGAAGTCTTTTGCTGACATAAATTATTGACATTTTGCCATTGTTGTTATACAAATTTTAACACTTTAGGTGTCCTATGTAACCCGGGACGGTGAAAGGATTCTAACGATACCACACACATTTAAATCGGCTCAGGTGTTTACAAGTTATGTTGGAATAAAGAATCGTACATACATACATAACATACATGAACATACTTTTTTTTGTGCAGTCGTGTAAAAAAGGTGGGCCATTACCGTCTACAAGATATTTTAAATCCTAAGTCGCTAGAACAACTAGACATCGACCCTAGCATTTTACAGGTTTTTTTTTGCGAAGGTAGTTTATAATGTGTCAGAATTTACTTCTTATCTGCCTAGACCTATAGTATTAGAAGTCAATGCTTACAGCAATAATTTAATAAAACAATGTAGTTATAACTATTCCTTTAAAAGTGACTAATAAGTTTATTAATCAGAAACTAAAATGTGTCAGGATTTACGTGTTAACTGCCTATACTCTATTCGTTTAGATACTTAACTAAATGTAAACTATAAAACCACTTGACATAGTTGGTCAGCCAATAGAAACAGAACACTGATACGTCAAAGCTTGACTAAACAGTTTTGATTTGGTGTTTAACGGAACCACGTAATTTGGTTTGTTTACATTTAATTAAGTACCTAAAGAGATGGAGCACAGTACTGTAGTTTTTTTTTATTTAGTACCCATTGATTACAGAAAAATTAAAAACACGGCCAAATACGGTGCCCAACGTTTATATATGTATATTTATGATACTGAATGTCCATAATAACTAACAACAATAATCGATAGAACTTCAAACTGATAAATATTAAAAAAATAAATGACAGAAAGGAGAAAAGATGTAGAGAATAACGAAGAAGCCCTCCTTTGTTGCTGTGCCCAACAGGGTCCATAATTAAGTTATATATTAATTACTGTAGTAACTTAAGTTAGCCTGTCAACCGCCAACACATTGTGGAATGCAATTAACGTTTGAGTATTTGAGATTTTTATCGTATGACACTACTACACCGTTTTTTTAAATAAAGAGTACAATAAACAAGCTTGTAAAATTGCAATAAGCGTGCATGGTCACAGAGAAAATAAAAACTATTGAGGAAATGTGTGTAAGAATATACCATACATGCAATTACTACATTCTATTAAGCAATACTGAGGTTTTTTTAATAATTATTTATTTTTAAATACTTAATATTATTTTAAACATGAGAACGTTTTAAAAATAGCACCATTTTTCAATTTAATAATATATTATACAAAATACCAAACTCCACATCCATATAAAAGACAGCGTTAGTAGATTATGGGAAGACCATTAGTTTTTTTTTAATTGTTATTGACAGATAGCAACCATAGACAAAAAATGTTAGTCGAGTCTGTGTCCCGAAAATTAGTTGTGCTCATTAAGCAAAGGACGTACCGAGAGATCCTTTTTGAAAGGATGTACCGAAATCGATAACTCTCCATCCTTTCCAATATTAAAAGTCCCTTTACGTATTCTCTTAGTTAAAACATCTGTCAACTCATCGTCTTCGCTCAACTCTATGACTTCCTTCAGCACAGTCTTGGTTTTCTCTTTGGGCATCAACATGAGATTTTGCACCATAAATTCGTTTTTAGCGTCCAAATATTTCCGCTCTAGAGCTTTCGGATCGTCCGGCTTTTTGACTTGCAATTTCGACCAATCGCAGCCGTTTATGAATTCCGATATCCGCGAATAGGATTCTATTAGCTTCTCTAGACTGTTCTCGTTGTCAGGTGAATTTTTCCCTCGTTTATCATGTGATTTTATCAACGAGAAATCGTAGGATTTGTCTTTAGAATTCTTAGGTAGGTCAAATGCAGTTTTTTCAGCGAAATGTTTCATTTTATCTAGAGCGTTGTACTCTATGGTTTCTTTCCAGCCGGACTGGTCTAGACTTAGTTTTAAAGGGGTATTTTGGGTATCTTTGGAACCGGATACTGGTATCAGTGACAAGCTTATAGGGGGCATTACGCGTTCCTTGCTGCCTTTGCTCGCCGGCCCCATCACTAAATCTGGTATTTTCCATTCGGTATCGGTACCGGGTTTCGGTATCGCCGGCAGCGGCTCGATGGTGAGCTGCGTTCGGTTCTTGTTGATATGCTGTTTCGAATTTTCTCTCGTTAGTTATTGTATTCGATCTTATTATCAATTGGAATTTCGACAACATTGTCAACGTGGTGTTAGGCGTAGACAGATACTGACCCAGATAGTACATATATATATGTATTTATATAAATATACAATAGATAATTGATGCAATTTAGACACACAACTAACTACCATCTAAGAAGCTAAGTTTTCCAGCTGTCTACAAAGCAAAAAGTACTTTCTCGAAGGGGGGAGGGTAGGGGGGAGTGGGGAGGGTAGGGGGGAGCGGGGAGGGTAGGGGGTAAGGTACTTTTTGCTTTACTACAAACAATGGTGAGCACAATGTTGCCAAGCCTCAAATTGATAATAAAAATAGGAAATACGACAAACACAGGCACAATATTAAAACATAGACATTTATAATAAAACAGTCCTCATACTGTTAGCGTTCATATCAACAAAATACTAAATATAGACTATATGAGAACCGAAACTTATTCTGTCGAAGAGTGAAATATAGAACACGCTTCCTTGTTTTAACTAACGAAGACGCGCCCCTCCACTCGGTTTTACAGAAGACTATCAAATTCACTAGTGAGTTCCGTCTTTGTGAGTACAGTCTAGAAAAAAAAACAAAAAGTGAAAACGAAGAAAGTGTTATGCCGAACGGCTAGGATAACCAACATCCATAATTGCGAGAATGACTTTAAAAGCTCAATATTTGTGCATATTTTCCGTTTATAAAAGTGTTTTTCGTATCCATATTTGAAAAAAGTACGACTGCAAGTGTTGATTTGTCTTAAATCCAACTTAGCATCAGGTGACCTGTGGTTACCCATGCTATAAAAAGTCCTGTAATTTATATTGAAATAATTTGACATTATGAGATGACAATAAATAACCATTGAAATGTTCTGTACAACTTAACCGACCATGAAGGTAACAAACATTGTTTACCTCACTATTATTTTTCAACCTGACAACACTTTCAACTGTCAAAAAAGATAGCAGAACTATAGATTTTGGTTTAGAACGACTTGATTCACCGAGCCCTTTCCTCCGCCGCTTTCATGACGTCCTAGTACGTCTCTCTTCAAACGCTCAATGCAAAGCGAAAAACTAGTCCCATATTCAAGAGCATAATGTAAAAAAAATTGTAGGAAACATATTCAAGGAATATATTTTACTCTTCGACAGACCAGGACAAAACCAACACATCGACCCCAAAACAAGGACTCTAGCAGACTCGGATGACTCTCACCTCTAGTAACTGCTGGCTTCGCACTTCCTTCTCTCTCTTGACGAGCTCAGCCTTCTCTGTCCTTTCGAGCTCTCTGACTAGCCTTGCCTGGGGAAAATGTTTTAGTTTTAGTCTATGACATGTATAATATTAATCTTAGCGAGGCAACATACGTAGGTATAGTCTTTAAATAAAGCTTGAGAATAACTTGTGTAGATTAATTCAAGGATAATAATTGTTGACTAAATTGGAAAAAATGCTCTATTAAAAGGGATATTACATGTTTTTGTATCTTTGTCCTTGTTATTTCAAGGTTGTTTAAGACAGCGCCGAGCGTACGCCGGATGTACAGTGGCGCCCTCATTACTTTTATTCTGTTTTCTAATAAACTAAAGTATTTTCTTGAAATTAGTCGGTAAGTTTTTGTACTACAAATGAAAACACAACTTATAGGGTATATCACATAGTTTAGTAACAATTCACCTTCGAGTTATCAACTTAACGGAAAAAAGTGGCCACCTTTTCCCGTTAAGCTGACTACTCAAAGGGTAATTGTTATTAAAGTTTGTTACGTATCACATAAATTGTGTTTTTACTTGCGCTACAAAAACGTGTCGTCTGATTGTAAGACAATTCTTTAGTTAATTAGAAAACACAAGGTTAAGGTGTTAAACAGAGCTTGTACGGGATGCAAAATTATCCGCGACATAAACAAACGAGACAAGAATAAATAATAAGTAAATATCAGGCCAGGTGTTAGTGTGTCAACCAAGAACGCTTTGAAGGAAACATAAATTCTTTTGAAGTTATTTATGAGATAAATCATCAATCATCTCAAATCAATTTTCGGGTAAGACAGAAAACAAAGAAATTTTCAGTTTTTTGAAAATGATTATCAAAAGGGCCCCTTGAGCCCCTGGTAGAATTCTGGTGTGGTATAGTGACAAGAACGTAATAGTATCCTCTTGAGGCTCCTTGTACCAAAAATAGTACAGTCAGTCAAAAATATGGTCTACCACCCTTCGGTTGAACTTCATTTTACAAAATGTTCTATTTTCCCTTGCAATAATATTATGACAGTGTCAAGTGTCAACCTTAGCGTTAATTAGATCTCACAGAAACTTTTGACAAAACCTGTAGACTGCTTCCCTGGCCGACCGTAAACAAAACGGCCATTGAAATAAAGGAAGTAAAGTGGAATTTCCTTCGTTTTATGGGTAATCAACAGAGATAAAGCATCTCTAAACCTAAACCTAGATCGGAATAGGTAGAGCTAATTTGCCTAAACTTGACGCATATTCATTCATGCGTGAGCGAAATGGGAATACATTATTGAATGAAGGTGCATCAAGTTTAGGCAAATTAGCTCTACCTATTCCGATCATTGGTAATCAAATTAGAAAATTGACTTTAATTCATAATAGATTCGTATTGAGTTTGGTTGTATGGTGGGCCTGAAGGCGTGTCTCACTTGATCCCTGGAGCGCGAGCTGGCGTCGCGGCGGGCGTCGCGGGCGGCCTGCTGCCGCCGCGCCAGCTCGATGCGCCGGTCCACGGGCGGCGGCGTGGGCCGGGACCCCGTCAGCGCCGCCAGTGCACGCGCTTCCTCCAACCTGCAAGCATACAACACTTATACTGCCATTCAAGGTTTACCCTTGTTTTTTTATGGCATAGAGAAGACAAACGAGCACACAGGCCACCTGATGGTAAGTGGAAACTGTGACCCATAGACATTCGCATTCACAAGGCTGCAATGCAATCCTAAGACTGCAAATGCGTTGCCAACCCTGAGGACTAAGATGGAATGCCTCTATGCTAGTCATTTCACCGGCTGTCTTATCCCCAAACCGGAACACAACAATGCGAACACTGCTGTTTGGCGGGAGGTTAATGGATAAGATGGTGGTAGCGATCCGGACGGACCCTGCACAAGGTCCTACCACCCGCAAAACAGCGACACTCTTCACCGACACTCTTTTGATATAACGTATCACACACTTGCCCGTGTGGTTGCCGGGTTAGAATAGTGCCACTCCATATCTTCCCGTGGATGTCGTAACAGACGGCTAAGGGAATAAAGGCGTACTGTTAGGCGATGGGCTTGCAACCTGTCACTACACTGGTAAACATCTTAGCCTAAGTGTGCAAAATGTGGTTACCGAATTATCAACACGTTTTTAGAATTGTTAGTAATTCTGTAGCTCTGCCTACCCCACTCTGGGAATAAAGGCGTGAGTTTATGTATGTATGTATGTTTGTATCACTTCACAATGTTTTCGTTGAGATCGACCCGGATTTAGCAGAAAATTGTTTTCTATGTAATGAGTGTCGGTGAAACAAGATAACCCAGCCAATAAGAGAGCATAAAAGTATGATGTCCAAATGCACATACTGCCTTTTTCCTTTGGTCGGCAGCTATAGCGTAAACTAGACGTTAGCGAAGCGGCCCCTCTCTCAGTCTAGCACTTATGTCCGCAGCAGAGACCGAAACAAACCCCGTTTGGGTTACAAAGGTGTCTCTTTAAGAGTCTTCGCGGTGGAATCACTTGAAGTCTAGGTGGAAGCGTCGCAGTGGAAGGCGAACACAAAGGGGCAATCACCTTTTGATTTGTTTGTCTTATGTTGACTTAATCTCACCTCCTAATTTGACCTAATCTCACCTCCACATTTGACCTAATCTCACCTCCACATTTGACCTAATCTCACCTTATTTTCCTCTAATACATTGATCTCACCTCACCTATTTATTTAACTTATCTCTTTAATGACCCAATTTCACTTCTTAAATCAATCTGATATCACTTTATTTAACCTGATCTCACCTCGATCTCACTTGATTATTTATCTTAATCTCACTCTCACATTTAACTCTATCTCACCTCGATATTTGACTCCTCTCACCTCTTTATATAACCTAATCTCACCTCCGTCTCACCTAATTATTTATCAACCTGATCTCACCTCCTTATTCAACCTGATCTCACCTCTTGTTAATCTCCAGCTCGCTGAGCAACAGTGGTTCCGCGTGCTCGGGCGTGCTCTGCACGTACTCGCCGAGCACGATGCGCGCACTGAAACTGAAGTGGTCCACCGACAGCGGCGGGTGCGGGTTCGATTCCAAGAACTGCAGACGAAAAGAGTTGTTTACAAAAGTTCGTTTTATTTGTTATTTTCGTAAAAAATTGTAGGTGTCAAGAAAATAATAGTTGGACTGGACAGAACAAGGTCAGTTAGTGTAAGTATTAAAAAATACGAGCATCGTTGTCTACTACTACCCATAGTACAGGATAAAGCTTATAGTTTATACTTTTAGGTATTTAAAAAAATGTAAACAATCCAAACCAATAAATAATAAACAGCCAATCAAAACTGTTTTATTGCACTTTGACGTATCAGTGTTCTGCTTCTATTGGCTGACGATAGTTCGTCACCCAATAGAAGCAGAAATCACGTGGTAGTTTTGTTTACATTTTTTTAAATAAGTACCTAAAAGTATAGACTATAGTTTGGGACTAGGTACATTTGTACGAGATTGTCCTCAGATATTAATATTTATTTAACTATTTATTTTAAACCACAAATACCAATATTTTTATCTAAAATATTGATTAATACCTATAATTTTTATGGTAAGCCTAAATTAAACTATTAAGCTAAGTTTCGATAACATTGCTTCTATAATTTCTGCGATAGCGGAGTAGCTGACATTATCCTAAGTGTACAACTTTTTATAATTAACTACCGACCCGTAAAATTGTAATTAATAAATTATTTCAACTCATAAATTCAGCTAAAACACGTCCACTGCTGGACATAGGCCTCCTCGAAGTTTTGCCACATCCCGCGCCGCTTGTGTCCATCGGTTTCCCGCAACCTTAGCCAAGTCGTCAGTTCACCTTGTTGGAGGCCTACCTACTCAATAAAACGTATTTCAACTCACTGTATGTAATTCTTGCATGCTCTTCAACTTGAGGGTCTGGTGCGGCTCGGGCGGCGAGTACGTCACATCGCCTTTGATATTGCAGTTGCGCGACAAACCCTTGATCACCGTTATTCGCTTCCAGCCTGAAATGTAACAAAATACACTTAGATTTTTAAAAGACCATGGCAATGAAATCGTATTTGTGCGGTCTGTTTGTGGTGTATATGTTCATTGTGTTAGTGTGTGTGTGTGTGTTTATGCAGTGTGTTCGTGTATTTTCGCTGAAATTATGTTTTTTATGTATACAGTGTGGTAGTGTCTAGTGTGTTTATGCAGTGTGTTTTCGCTGAAATTTTGTTTGGTTGCGCAGGATGTATATGTACAGTGTTGTAGTGTGTTTATGTTTTTTCTTGTGTTGGTGTTTGTTTGTGCTGTATGAATAGGTATGTGCAGTATGACAGTGTATTTGTACTATGTCTATGTATCTATGTCCTGTTAATTATTCCGAGTTTTCGTATGTTTGGGCAGTATGTCAGTGTGTGTGTGTTTGTGTTGTGTACCTCTCGCGAGCGGCTGCCTCAGCGAGGAATCGTGCGGCCGGCGGCTCGAGTCACTCGCGTCCGAGTCCGATGGACCCGAGTCCGAGAGGCAATCGGAGTCAGTACTCGCTGCCTCGCCGAGCAGCGCTTTTAACTTCTCCTGCAAATAGAAACTTCGTTCAGTGCACTATTCGTAAACTATTCGCTGTTTTATCAGGTAGGTTTGGGTCTCGTTGCCTTCGAAAAAGGTTTGAAATTGGTAAATCAAGGAATATCTATAGGTTAGTTGTGACGGTGTTCTTGGATTTGCTGACTGATTGATGGTAGTTACCAGGTCTGTCTCGGCCAACAGCTGCTGTGCGAGCGCGGGCCGGAGCCCTAGAGCCCTGCTCTGCGCCAGCAGCGAGGCGACGGTGTTCTTCTTGGGTTTGCTGACTCCTCGGCCGAGGTTGCGCGGCCGACCTTCGCGGTTCGGCCAGCCTATAGCTGTAACAATCGGTTATATTATAACTAGCGACCCGCCCTCGCTTCGCTTCGGTTTATATGAGTTTTCTGTAACACCAGTACATAAAATAATAAAATATTATAAATGTAAACCTTCCTCTTGAATCACTGTATCTATTAAAAAAAACCGCATCAAAATCCGTTGCGTAGTTTTAAAGATCTAAGCATACATAGGGACAGACAGCGGAAAGCGACTTTGTTTTATACTATGTAGTGATAAAGTGAGTGGACGGGTCGGAAGGTGCCGCCCTAGGCGTACTTTTTCGAGTCAAATCGGAGAAATACTGGAAAAGGGCCGCATCTTAAGTACCCGAAACCGACATGCGTGCATGACTCGATGTATGAATGTGGAAGAAGCGAAATAAATTTGTCAAGATCGTAGCAAGTGGAAAGAAGTGGTCTCTGCCTCTGCTGCCTCTGGGAAACAGGCGTGATTTAATGTAGGTATGTATGTATGTATGACTCCTTTTGTTTGAAAAAATATATTCAGCTATCTCTGATTGAAGTAATATTCAAAATTTTCAAGTGAATAACATTCTTACATTCACTGTCTTCACTGCCACTTGACTTGGGCCTTGGTGAGTCAGCAATTTGTGAATTCAGCTCCGGTACTACACGCCGCGGCTTCGCACCCGGCTTTCTGCGTGCTGTAATCATAAAGTTATTCTTGTTATAGTGCAATCATAAAAAGAGTGAATGCCGGCAAAAGTGTTAGCTTATCTTTTACCCAGTATATATACAGTGTACTACCGGCACGCGCGCATTTATTAAAACTGCCGATAATACGTTGCTTTAGCAATTGTTTGGAAGTATTATCAATTAAAAAATAATTAAAATTACTTCACTTTTCTTAGATACTGTGCATTTTTAATGTAGTGCATGTGCTGCATGTTCATCGTTATCAGTATCGCTGTTGCTTGGTACAAGGCATGTCAAGCCGTCGACTGTCATTTACACTTGTCAAATTGCTGTGCTTTACATTACTGGCAATTAACGTTTTGTTAGAAAGTTAACAAAGCCTGAAAAGTTATTTATTAATTAAATTAATGTCATAGTTACGTTACAGATTATACGTTATTTTAACTGACTTTCAAAAAAGCCAGGGTGCTGGTAGCTCACTGTATAGTGAGTAGTGTAGACACACACTTCCACATATTAAACGCGTAAGTACGTTTATACAGTATGCGAGATTAGTCTAAAAGAAGTCACAAGGCATCGGACATAGACATTCACCAAGTTTCGAATATTGTAGGCTTTTTAAGTCCTTTTGCAGTGTACAATGTTCACTTACATATCCTGTCGTTCGAGGAAGCGTTGAGCGAACTGCTGAGTGACGTCAGACGAGACAAGGCGTCCGAAGCCTGCGTGCTCGCTGCCAACAAGAAACAGTATCGTTAGCTAACAGCTGAAGGAACAAAATAAATGGTAGGTACACTAATATTTGGAGGGTATTCCCACCTGGTTACCGCGTTATTTTGTTGCCACTTTGAACTTTATTTGTCTGTAATAAGCAAGTAAAACTGTGCGGGTGGTACAAGACGGGAATAACTTCATATTTTGCATAAAATAACTTTAAGCAGAAAAAAACTCGTTTAAATTCATTCCTAATACATCATTTGAATATTTATCATTGTCCGCATAATTTGTTTGTCAAAATACAACCGAACCATTCTCCCGCTTCACTCGTCGTCGCACCTTACTTTCTGTTACTATGCCAAATTAACGTCGGCCATACTTATCTTCTGCCATTTAAAATTCAGTTCAATGCCTTAGGGGGGTATTCCACTTGTCTAAGATCTTTGTCCAATGTGTATTTGCGTCTCAGTTCGTTTAAAAAAAATGGAAATTGATAGCTAGCACAAGTTCCCCAGCGACTTATATGTTGATCAGTCGTCTCTGTCTATCCTACTCTAGTCTTTGAAAGAGAAGTACTGGGCGCCAAGCGACATAATTATTTAATACAAAAACCACTGATAAAACGACCCTTTCTTCTAGAGCTGATATCTCTTAAAGGGCCCAGCCGATTTTAACGAAACCTAGCTAAGAACCATACCGATTAAACTTGCTTTCTTTTAAGGAAAACTGCGTCGAAAACAGTCCATCCGTTTGGAAGCTATACCGCCACAGACAGACCCACGAATATATACGTTAAACTTATAACATCCCTCTTTTCTTTTCGGGAGTTTTAAAATACAACACTCTTAACTAGTAGATCAAAACAATTATTGCAATTTTGATCCTTGATGCTTTTCATTTTACGTTATTTTGTGTTAAGTGTGTCACTTTCCGTCTCTTCACCAAGCGGTTCCAACCGAACCAGTGTTGGCTTTACGGCTAGCGAATGCTGAGTTGGGACCGTTTCGCAACTGTTTAATTTTTTGTATCTATGTACCTTATGTGGTTTTGTATTGTTGCGAATAAATGTCTCTTTATCTTTATCTTTAAAACAGCAACAACTCAAATTACAACTGTATTCTAAACTCAACTTTAACTCAACTTGAAACATAATTGGCAAGGTTTTTGATCTAAAAGTCCGTTCGCCGCAGGAATGAGCGCGACAGTAATACTTACGCGGGGCGGGTTTGAGCGAGAGGTTGAGCGGCGCGTCTTCATCAGCGCCCTTTAGCCCGAGGTCCAGCGGCGAGTGCTCGCTCGACTTTGTGCTTAGGTTTAGACCGGAGTCTAAAAAAAAACAAGATGTTAGAACTTTAGGAACTCTAGGTACCCTAAAACTTTTTTTTTTTTATGGCATAGAGAAGACAAACGAGCACACAGGCCACCTGATGGTAAGTGGAAACTGTGACCCATAGACATTCGCATTCACAAGACTGCAATGCAATCCTAACACTAACTACTGAACTATGGTCCTAGGCAGCAACAATAGTCCAATATTCCTCATTACATTATTCTGAAATATGATGCCTTACTGCTATTATTGCTGGGTATATGTACTGTCTTGCCTAAAATTGACTGCTCTAAACTCTAGCTATAACTAAATCTATCATATTTTTAGAATAATATGAAAAGTAAAATTGGACTATTGTTGTAGGCCAGGACCATAGTTGTGTAGTTTTACGGTACGGTTATAAAAAAAAAACTGATTCTATTGTCTATGACGCAGTTTGAAAACGATACCCTTCGACCACTAGGATCCATCAAAGGAGTCGAAGCATTCTGCACACTAACCATATAAAATGTATTTATCGTTATAAATTTTATATGGTTAGGGTTACCATTTTGGTGGCATATCGGGGTTCTAGAATCCATGGAGTCGCTATTTCCTAAATAATGTTGACCTTCAGTATGGTCATACTTCAAAATGAACTACATTTTCTCCATACCAAAATTCATTTGAATTGGTTTAGCGGTTTAATAAATAAATAAATTATGAAATGTTCAAATTCTCAAGGTCAAAATCAAAGTGTTGTAGTATGTAGTATATGATATAGCTATAACATGTTTTGTCCTTATCTGTCAAATTCAAATGTCACAATGACAGATAAGGACAAAAAATGTTATAGCTATACCACCGTTACTCAACGTTTATTAGTAAGGGGGTTAATTTGCAGTTAGCCTTCTTTGGTCACTATCAAGATCCTGGACACCTCTAAATGCTGGTATTACCTGCGGCAGCGGTGGAGCCAGCCAGCTGTCGCTCCAACGCCGCTAAACTGACGCCGCTTTGACTTGCAATCGTTTGTAGCAGCTCGCGGGATATGCCTGTGGACAGACAGACGACATTCGGTAAGGTCAGGACAAAATGTTCAGTATGGTGTGGTAAGGACAACATAATACTGATATGTATGTGTATGTAAAGTGTGTATTTCATTTCAGTTTGGCGGCATTAAATAAAGTAAACCAGTTATATTGGTCAACCACAAAATAAGACTAACCCTGGTTTGTCCTTATCTTTCAATGTGCCATTTGAATTTTACAGAAAGAGACTAAGCATAAATAAAGGGAGCGATCACAACTCGTATAGCATAAACTGCTCGTAGGAAAAATATTTTTCTTGAAAGCATTCGCAATCTAATAGCTTAGGTAATTGATAATCCATTGAAATTTAAAGGTAGATGCAGTCTTCTTTTACGAAGTATGCTTCTGTCGTTTGCCGCATTTTTCATTGCCGAACAGGTATATCCGAAATCAGTTTTGGATAAGAAATAAATATATCACTGTAATGTATTTTTTAAAACACCGAATCACAATAATATCGGACATCAACAATTGCTATTTCATTTCCAATGAAAAGCTTTAACTAAAGGGTATTGGGTAAATTTGCTTAAAGAATATTGTCACTTTTTTTTCAGCGACCACGGATGATTTTTACTAGTCATTTAGAAGATCTCGAAATACACATTATAATCTGCCTTTATACAATACTGCTACAACTCAAAAAATGATGACGTTGTAAAGAAAACTTTAAATAGAAAGTGTTCTGAATTTAAATTGCAACAGAGACTCATTTTGAGATGCCGCACTCTTTCATAAAGGCAACGATGTAATTTATGGCGTTTAATAATATCGGAGTCGAGATATTTAAGATTTTGGTACTAAAAGTAAGCCTAGGTAAGAATATTAAATATCTCGGCTCCGATGCACTTAAGAGTATTACATTACATAACAAAACATGTTTATTGTGAATAATTCTACCATAATTTACCACTTTTACTAATGGCCGCTCACCTTGAAAATGTATGACTTTTACAAATGACAACACTTACCCAAACCCCTTTGATATGCCGTTAATAAATATGACTACGTTTGTGAAGGGATTTTAATTAGTAAAAGTGCGCGTGCTTGCTTGAATATTTACCCGCGTAGTCAGCTAGGTTGGGCGCCGGACTGCCGGTCCGGTGTCCGGTGCGGTCCGGCTTGTTGGGCAACCGGATCACCTCCACCGACGACCGCGAGTTGCCGTAGTCGTCCTGTTGGATAGAACAAAGGTTATTCCATAAATACATACATTAAATCACGCCGGTTTCCCAGAGGGGTAGGCAGAGATCACTTCTTTCCATTTGCTACGATCTTGACAAATTTCTTTCGCTTCTTCCACATTCATACATCGAGTCATGCACGCACGTCGGTTTCGGGTACTTAAGATTCGGCCCTTTTCCAGTATTTCTCCGATATGACTCGAAAAAGTACGCCTAGGGCAGCCCCTTCCGACTCACTTTCGATCTGTATATCTCTTTCGTCAATCTTCTTTCATCCATCCTTTCCAAATGACCGAACCATCGAAGCATGCCCTACTTTTATGTTCTGGTTAATTTATATAGCTTGGTTAAAATATAATGGGGTTTTTTTTTTAATGGCATGGATAAGGTGAACGCACGAAGCCCACAAGCCACCTGATGGTAAGTGTGATCTGTAGACATTTGATCCTTAAGACTACAATCTTAAGACTGCAAGCGTAAGATCGCAAATGCGTTGCCAACCCTGCGGACTAAGATGGAATGGCTGATTTACATTGGTTCAGCTAAAGTATGTCAGTAGAAGTACATTGATGAGTTGGTTTTCACGTTTAAGATGAGACCTATTGTAACGACGCAATGTACTTCATGCTTTTGCTGGACCAATGTAAATCAGCCAAAATGCCTCTATGCTTGCCACCGTCAGCCACAGCCACACAAGTTGAAGATTAAAAGCGACTTGTCTCGTATGAATTGAGTTGTAATTTGGGTAGAAAAGCAATATTTGGCGTCTTTCTCGTCTTTGGCGTTAGCCGTTCAAAAAGGAGGATAAGATGGTGGTAGTGATCCGGACGGACCCTATACAGGCCACAGGGCCTAGTAGGTTGTAAAAACCATGTTGTTTTTGACCTGTTATCGTATTGTCAACGTAGTGATAGCTCTTATAGTAAATAAGGAGTTACGCCGGTCCATAACAGAGGGGCTATTGCTGAACGCACTCGCAATTGTTTTCATTTGGAAAATCGAAGGCTTTTCTGCATATTTTTTTTTTTCATTGAATTTATTAAATGAAAACAATTGTTCTGCTTTGAAGCCAATTGAGATTGCGAGTGCGTTAGGCAATAGCGACGCAGGTCAAAAACAACATGGTTTTTACCGCCAGGTGACAGAACAGCGCGGTGCTGTTTTGCCAAAAATTTGCGTCATGGTCGCTGCTGGTAGGTTGCTCCGAAACCGCCGGAATACGACACCGTTCGGCCAAGTGAGGACACTCGACATAGAGCCACAGGACACAGAGGTACTTACCATTTTCTGCCGCTTAGGATGCGGCGCGCGCTCGGAGGCGGGGTGGACCGACACGTGCGGCGGGTCGAGCGAGATCGTCTTCTTGCGGCCGCGGTTGGTGCTGCCCGGCGGAGCCTGCGCACACGCACGCTTGCTTTACATGACACCGTCTGGTAGGGCTCTTAAACAACTTGGACGAATTATAAGCAGCGAGTTTAAGTCAATCTTTATCCACGTTAATCCACGTTTTCTCACGGCATTGTAATGTGGATGCTGTAGTAGTCAACGATATAAACATGTTGGTCTATTGGAACTAGTGGGTTGTTTTTCAAGTAGTTTTATTATTTAAACGATTTATAAAAGTAGTTCTATTATTACATTTATAACGTCAATAACTTGAAAAAAAAACAAGATTTAATGGTTATCCCTTCTTTGAGAGCTGATATCTCTTAATCGGCTAAACCGATTTTCTTGAAACCCATCTTAGAACGACCCCGATTGAACTACCTATATTTTAAAAAAACTGCGTCCATATCGGTCCATCTATTTAGGAGCTACGATGTGACAAACCGACACACATATACGCAGATACACAAACGTTTAATTTATAACATCTCTCTTTTTCTCTGGGATTGTTATAAATTATTACAAAATGTTTTATGAATTATAAACGTTACTCCAGAAGAGTCCTAATTACTTTAAATAATGATAATAATAATAACTACTTTAAATAATGGAACTACTGGGAAAAACCTCTCACTAGTTCCATCAATAGAACTAGTTGGGATAGACCAACATTTTAGGCCGTACATTCTCAATTAGGCAGTTTAAAATTCGCTCGTAAGAGTCGCTTACTCCATCGACAAGCGGTTTTTAAGAGAATAAGGCCCGGCGCAAGATATTCATAGCATTAAAATAGCAAAAAAAGGTTGGTATCACACAATCGCCATTTCCTAATTCTTACACATACCACTTTGATTTTGACATTCAGTGTTGTCATATAAAAAAAAAACTAGTCATTTTTAGTTTGGTTTATACATACCTAATATTTGGTTGTTACGCTTTTACAACGGAGATACCTATCCTCCATATCAAAATTGAATAAATGAATTTTAGTATGTAGGATATCTCTTTTGTATAAGGGTAACCAACAAACAAACAAATACATATTAGTAACTATGATTAAACCAAACTAAAAATATCGTATTTTGAAATACAACAATTCTGAAGGTTAAAATCAAGGTGGCGTGTATATAAGAATTAAAAAACATTAACTCCATGGATTTTAGAAACATGGTGTGCTACCAAATGTCGTAGGCCTATAGTCACGCCGTTATAAAAGGCCTGTCGCCTCAGTACAAAATATGTGTTTAAAGAAAGTTTGCGGTTATACTTTGTACTAAATTGACAGCTGTCAAATGTGGCCTCTTTGAACGACGCGAGTATAATCATATACAGGGTGTCCCAAAAAACCAACGTCGATCCGCCTAGGACTGATAAAAATCTATCGATTTAACCAATACCATAACATATGTTCAGCAATTTTTCCTAGTTTCGAAGATATTGATCATTTTAATTTGATTATTTGTAATTTTTCCTCATGTCTATGTCACGAAAAATTTTATTTCAGAAGGTTTTCAGTGAATGAAATCAAGAATCAGCGAAGTTTTTAAAACCACTTGCCCGGTTGCCTATACTAGGTGTCCCGGTGTTCGTTTTTCACTTTAGGTATATGATTACTAAGACAGTTGACCTAAAAAAAATCGCTGTACGCACATAGGGGTTAAATAGATAGCTTTTTAGCTGCTCCATCAGCCTTAGGCAGGTTGACGTTGACTTTTGCGACATCCTGTAAGTGCACAAAAACGAGCAGCACAGCTTTTATCCACTCCATAATAAGGCTGGTGTCACAGTAGTAACGGTCAATATTATACACCGTGGGAACGAGGAATCCGACAAACTTTAACCATCGATTCTAGAGCCAATTTGTAGTATAATGTGATATAACATGTAGCCAAGTTTTTAATTATTAAAAAAAAAAAAAAAAAAATTAAACTGTCACCTTAACGTAAAGCAATATTTTCTAAGATTCATCTTTTAAATAGCAATGTCATCAACGTACAACGTAAATTAATGTAATAAATTTCTTAGTAAATAATGCTTTAGGTATAGGTGACAAAGTTCAAATTAAATTAACTATGGAATATTTTTTTTAATCATAAATATCTTGGAAATTATGCGTTATTGGACTACATGTTATATCACATTATATACTACAAATTGGCTCTAGGATCGATGGTTAAAGTTTGTCGGATTCCTCGTTCCCACGGTGTAGTGCTCTGCTGTTACGCCAGCCTACCAGCAATTCTAAGCAAAACATATATCAAGCCACAAACAAAACCTTATAAAAAATTGTAATTATCAAACATTGACCTTCGTCCTAGCTTAGGTCTGTCACAAACGATTGTATCGCGGGTGCATCGAACTTGTTCACTCACTAGATATTATGGACCCTAAATAGTGTAAAGGCTGACAGACGAGAAGTAGAACTGACAGCTGTGAGTGACGCAGCGTTTTGTCAGAATGAGGAAGATGTGTCTTGAGGCCATTTGCAACGTTAAAAGATGGCGGATGTGTAATTTGTTTTAGTTTTATTTTTTTGTGTATTTAGGTGTTCAAAGTTCTTTTCTGATAGTGATTTGTACTTTTTATGCCATTGTGTTGCACAGTGATTGAAAACTTGGACTTATTTCGCGTATCTGGCATCTTTCTTCTCGTTACAAGTGGACTCGAAGTGGTACATAGGTTAAAACTATCTTGACCTCTGTCCTACAAACTACCGAACAACGTTGCCCCCAATCTTCCCAGAGAAGATTGGATTGTATTTTATTGCTATATTGATTTATACTTATATACACTTGACACTGGCGAAATCACTAATTCGTGGAAACGCCATAGCCCGGCGGTAGTAGCTGTTGAAGTCGCCGCGGGGCAAAAAAAAAAAAAAAAAAAAAAAAGATGTCTTTCATTCTATTTTATTTTTATTTTTTTATGTCATAGAGAAGACAAACGAGCACACAGGCCACCTGATGGTAAGTGGAAACTGTGACCCATAGACATTCGCATTCACAGGACTGCGATGCAATCCTAAGACTGCAAATGCGTTGCCAACCCTGAGGACTAAGATGGAATGCCTCTATGCTAGTCATTTCACCGGCTATCTTATCCCCAAACCGGAACACAACAATGCGAACACTGCTGTTTGGCGGTAGGTTAATGGATGGTGGTTCTATCAAATAGTTGCATCTCTCTAGGTCTGTCAGTTCGACTGTTGGTCTGTCTATGGGAGTCTTAAGGCTTTAAATAAATAGTCCTATTAAGTTATGTTATTAGTATAGTATAGATCAATTAGCGAGAGCGTGGAATTGCCTATAAACACACAATACCACTACATATGCAATTCCACGCTCTCGTTAATTCATCTATACGCAGCTTAATTCGATTCGTATCAAAAACTAAAAAATATTGCAATTGAATGTGTCTAAAGTAATACTATAATATTATCCAATCGTTCAATATAAACGGCGAAACGGATTTGAATGAAATTTAGCACACGGGGAGTTCATAGAAAATGTAATAATTTTGTTAGATAACATCAAACAAATCCTACTTTATATATTTCATCGTAACAAAACAGCGTTTAGTCGAACGTGCCTACTAAGTGCTTCCCTTTCTATCACATAATTTGTATTCATTCGCAGGCAACCCAGCCCATACAAAAGTGATTCCCAGATGCAAAACAAAGTTAGTAGCTTCGCGCCTAAAGTGCAGTGTGTGCCTGACCTGGTGGTTATAGACAAAATGCATTGTGAGAACGTCATTGTTGTCAAAAAAGGATAGGATTTTCGAAAACGATTATTTCAATTATCGTTAAGACCGTCACAAACGGAGCTATAATATATTTTACATTAATTATAGCAAAGGCTTGTAGTACTGTTTGGCGACCTGTCACTAATGCGCTAGTAAACATCTTGGCTAATTGTGCAAAAATTGGTTGCGGAATTATCAACAAGTTTTCAAAGTTGTAGGTAATTCTGTAGCTCTACCTACCCCACTCTGCGAACGAAGGCGTGCATTTAGGTATGTACCACACATTCCTAAGATATGAAAATCTATATCAATCCCCTTCTTTATACTGACGAGGGAAAGAGATAAATATATCTTATAGCATGGTGTATCTTAAGATACCTTACTATAAAATAATAGCTACGTGTGTGAACTCTGTCAAATAGCACGGAAAACATATCGTAAGACTAATTCGTCTGTACCCTGATTTTGCGGTTTTCATCAATAGGTAGAGTGATTAAAGAGGAATGTTACAGTAATATATATTTTCGGATATTAATAAGTATAGCAACGTGAGTGACTCGCCTAATATCAATTCTATACCTCAGTTTTCGAAAATCATTGTGTCTCGTCTAGAGCTACTTGACCTACGCAGTCTATATAAGTGAGTGAAAAAGTGAGTTCTACGTTCGGTGGTAGGTTACAGGTTTGTAGCAAGAGGTTTACCTTCGGACCGGCTAGCGAGGAGGTGTATTTGATAATTTCAGTATCAGGCGGAAGTCTTACCCCGCCTAGCACCGAAGAGGGATCACTAGAAAAAAAATAACAATTAAATTTCATATTATAGGGCGTACTTGTCCCACCGACGATGAGAGAAGCGAGTTGAACCAGCCATCAACTAATATATGCGTATCTTTCTTGACACGGGATAAATATCTTTTGTTTTAGAGTTCTCGCCGGCAGTGTTAACAGCCAGTTATCAAATATTAATATTTGTGTCTCTTTTATTGACACGGTATCTATATATATTTTGTTCGTTTCTTGAGCAAGAAAGTAGTCTATAGCTCATAGCTTTCTCATCGGCGGTGGGTCAAGTGCCTAAAGGGCGGTTTTATATACACTGACTGATCCTATAGACAATAATTTTTCATTTTAAAAAAATACAATTTTATTTTACAACTTAATAAAATGCATCAACAGTGTTTTATTACTGGCTGAAGAGCTAGCCACATGGTCTCTTCTACGTCAGATAAAAAACGCGGCTACAAAGTGACTTCATTTCGACCACTAGCCCATAGAAGCCTTAGGAAACACTGATAATATTTTGTTTTTACCGAGTAAACCGTAATAAGAAAAAATTGTGACAAACATCTATAAGCATGATTTTTATTAGGACACCTTTTCAAAAAAAACTTGTTTTTAATTACAGGAATTTTATATTTTCTTTTACAGGGTGCAGTCGCGGGCAAACGCTAGGCCTATATACCTACGTCCAACTGTCAGGGAGTTTTTGTGAGTGGGACTTTGAATCTACCATCAAGGCAATAAAGTTCAATTATGTTTGTTCTATAATGCCGTTTTCAGTTTATGATGATAGGTAAATAAACATTATTCTTATTGCAACACAGTTAATTTTTTTCCTTGATTATTTGCATTTTGACACACCACATTGAATAGCTTCGCGATTTAGAGCAGGTTTCCTCGCATTCGAGGCTAAGAAATGCTTATACAAGATGGCGTAGAAAGAGGAGATAAAATGGAATTGTGGATGCCTCATAGAAAATCAAAAAGACACTGAATCCCTACTTATATGTATAAGTGCAAAAGGGTGTTTGTTGATCCTTTCAGACAGCAATGGACCGTCGTGATTTGCAGAGAGCTACATGGCTGGAGCGACATAGGCTAGTTTTTATACAAAAATATTCCCTGCGGTAGCCATAACCAAGTTCTACGATGATGGAATCGTAGACAAAATTTATATGTTAATTGTCTAAATATTTTGACTTGAATAGACGAAATCAACGTAGTTGAAATATAGAATTTAGTTACTTTAATAGTTACGTTTAGATTTTAAAGGGGTTCAACTTACCCTCCTTCCAACGCAGCACTGGTATAAAGAAAAAAAAATACAATAAATAAAAATCCCGAAGTGACGATTTCTTCCCTCATAAGCCAGGCAGTATCTCAAATACAATAGCTAAAACAGATTCAATCCTTTACCGCTAGTGATAAAGTTGCATTTGCCACAGGAGTTTTGTATGAGATACTGCCATTTGTCTTAGCAGGGCAGATTTTACATACATTTTGAAAAAAGGAACGATCACCGTCTCTGCTCAAATTGAAACATTTAAAAATGAGCTTTGATTCGCGTTAGTACGATGCATTTTTGAAGTTAAAGTAATAACAATTGCCACTCGCGACGTCCACTGAAAATTTTATCGTATTAACACAAATCAAAATTCTCTTTTCAATGTATTAAATTTAATACGTTCATAAAAGGTCTTCGAATAAGTATAGTATTGTTTCTTACCTAAGTATAGTGTGCGGTAGACCCGTCAGCGAGTCTATGCCGCTATGCCTATCCTTTTCCGACCCGGGCATGCCGAAGGGGTACAAGGGAGACATGTTCTGGAACAATAGAGAAGCGCATCGCATCTTTAGAATTTGTTTTCCTATATACTTAGTATGTAGAGTAAGAATTTCTTAAAATTTTGGAATTTTCTTGGGAGCTTCCATGTGGATTTCGACATTTAAAGAAAATCTTAATAGACTCACATGTTTTTAACGGATTATATGACACCGAATCTATCAAAATCGCTCCACACAATAGTTTAATAGGTAAGGTGGAACATTCTATTCTCGATTTCACACATAGATTGTTAAAATCGTAAATCATTCATCAAGCTTTGAACGTTTTATCCCCAAACCGGAACACAACAATGCGAACACAGCTGATTGGCGGTACGTTAATGGATAAGATGGTGGTGGCGATGGCGGTGGTGTTGTAGATATTATAAAAAAGTCTACGTACTCATAATAACTACGACCTAATTATTCAAAAATCATGGACATCGCATTTAATTCAGGGGGTGAGAAACGTTATCGCCCGGAGCTATACTCCTTTGTTTTTTTTGACAGCAATTCGATTTAGGCCTCGGTTCACATTCCTCTTAAGAAGGTCCTTGTACTGATATGATGGTGATGATAAAGAGGATTGAAAATTTGATGGCTGATTTACATTGGTCCAGCAAAAGCCCGCCAAAGACAAAGAAGTACATTGACGAGTTGGTTTTCACGTTAAAGGCGAGAGCTATTGTAACGACGCATTGTACTTCTACTGGCTTTTTCTGGACCAATGTAAAACAGGCAGCAGTCATAGAGTTGGCCAGCCTGCTGGTATGGTCCCTGCCCACCTTGCCCTTGGCGGCGGCGGCGACGGCGGCGTGGTAGGCCCCGTGCGCCGCCGCCTGCGCCAGCATGAGGTCTCCCCGGAGCAGCGCCAGCTCGCGCTCCTTGCCTTTCGACGACGACGACGATGAGGACGACTTGCCTGCAAATAAACAGATTTTTAGTTCGAGTTCAGATGTATTTTAGTAATTTACGTGACGGTTGCGTAATGACTGGCAATGAGTGTGGGTTATGAAACGATTCGCAAGGCGCGTCAGATGGGTTCAGAAGCCGAAAGGCAAATGACCAGCATTACCTGTGTAGTAGGTGACAGCTATGACAGCTGTAACATAATTTCAGTACGTTATCGAATATTGTAAGATATTGAGATCCAAATTTGGAACATCTTCCAAAATTAATAGCTGTCATCGCTGTCACCTACTACTACAGGTAATGCTAGTCATTGCCTATGGGATTTGAACGCATTATTGAGAACTCATGATATAATATATGTGTAGATAAAAGTATATTACCCGGTTATTGGTCCATAAATTATCAAAAAAACACTGTATAACCGTCACAGCTTTCCGCAGATGGTTGGCCAGAGGTAGGGAAACTAGCTGTGTCTCAAGTATTTAATTATTATGGATTTCCATCGACTTTTCATGGATTTAACCTTACAACCCCTAACCTACCCTAAACCTACACATAAAAAAACAAAACAGTTGACAATCGAAGAGGACATCAAGTCACATAAAAAAACACAAATTAGACGAATTGTTAACGTTCTCATTTTTGATCTTGGATAAACATATGCTCTGTATCAGCTACTCTTGAAAAAAGAAACATTCTTTCGGGTAAAGTAAAATCACTAAACCCTAAAGAACACAGTCACTTGCATTTGTCGCTGCTCTGTATTAGTTTATACTAAACTGTGTCGCTAACATCCGAGTTAAACCTTTATAAATAATGTCTGTGATACTGCAATTCCGCATAACTCCCAAATTAAATAAGATGTAAAATACATACATACCGTCACGCCTTTATCCCAGAGTGGGGTAGGCAGAACTACAGAATTATCAACAACTCTACCAACTTGATGTAAAATACACTTTAGGAATTAAATGCACGTAATGCAGTATTACCGACAATGAGGGTTTTTTTTATGGCATAGAGAAGACAAACGAGCACACAGGCCACCTGATGGTAAATGGAAACTGTGACCCATAGACATTCGCATTCACAAGACTGCAATGCAATCCTAAGACTAGAGGACTAAGATGGAATGCCTCTAGTCATTTCACCGGCTGTATTATCCCCAAACCGGAACACAACAATGCGAACACAGCTGTTTGGCGGTAGGTTAATGGATACGATGGTGGTAGCGATCCGGACGGACCCTGCACAAGGTCCTACCACCCACAAGACGGCTGCATGTGTAGCATGCTTGAATACTCACGGGCCTGTGAAGGCTGGTGCTTGTTCGGCTTGGCCTGGTGCGGAGCTGAAGCCAGGCTATTGAGGGACGCCAGACTGGACATCGCTTGAGAGTGCGAGTGAGAGTGCATCGCAGACGGAGATGACGTCTTGGGGAAGCCGTAGGACGCTCCTAGAAATGAGGATAAACAATGTTAAACTTCTTTTTTTACCCAACAAAGGGAGTTATTCAATGCCCGTGTTAATTTTGACAAGCGAGGTATTGTTGGATCGTCTTAGCGTGGCGTATTTTTTTAAATGTGAATTCGGCGAAATAAAAACACTAAGTAACATTATGTTGACGACATTATCCAAACAGCAGTTGTGTTTTTAAAACTTGCTTTTTGTTAGGCTTAACACTGAATGTTAAAAAACTATCAGAAACTGAATATTACAAAAAACACGTGATTAAGGCCCGTATTAACAAACTCATCATGGCTGAGATGCCCGTCACAAGATACGTCAAAGTAAACGTGAAACCATAGAACACTGTCATTTTTGACGCATCTCGAGACGAGCATTAGAGTTGAGATTAGTTTATTAATACGGGCCTTAGTTCGTCAGCCAATAGAAGTAGATCTCTCGTCATAACATATTGTCTGTTTAACAGAGCCACGTGGCTTTGTTTGTTTGGTTTGTTTACATTTAGTTAACTACCTTAACAAATCAAGTATAGGATAGATTCTTATACCATTCGACAGTTCGATAATATAAATAAATATTAGGGAACCATTTCATACAAATTGACCTAGTCCCAAACTAGGCTCTAGAGTTGTACCATCATTGATCCATCGTAGTATTCGTAGTACCTTGTCATAATGACAGCGTCAAGTGAATTGACGGCTACTAGACATTCATAAAAATAAACATAGTTATTACGAAAATTGATCTAAAATGGAATAATGAAAATTCGGACAAATATGAATTCGGAAAAAAACGGAATTAGAAGGTGTTCCCGTATAATAAGTTTAGTGGATAAATACCCCAATCGGCCATGCTAGGTTGCGAGTTGCTGGTGGATGGACTCTTCTCCTTCGCAGACGCACTGGACGAGGTACTGCTTCTGCCCGACCTGTAAACAACGGGCAGTTTAGTCACAACCCATTAGCTACTACATTTTTTTTTTATGTCATAGAGTAGACAAACGAGCACACATGCCACCTGATGGTAATGGAAACTGTGACCCATAGACATTCGCATTCACAGGACTGCGATGCAATCCTAAGACTGCAAATGCGTTGCCAACCCTGAGGACTAAGATGGAATGCCTCTATGCTAGTCATTTCACCGGCTGTCTTATCCCCAAACCGGAACACAACAATGCGAACACTGCTGTTTGGCGGAAGGTTAATGGATAAGATGGTGGTAGCGATCCGGACGGGCCCTGCACAAGGTCCTACCACCCGCAAATTGGGTATTTGAGCGACTACAATTAGTTGCAAAGTCTAAGCATTTGCATGAGCATGCCAAAACTTTGATAACTGCATTTTCAATTTGTATGCCTCGCGGCACAACATGGTGATACTTCCTTATATTTAAGACCTATTGTACCTACCTACGTTATACAAATAAACGATCTTTATCTTTATCTTTTAAGTTTAAAATGCTTATACTATCACTATGCAGATTGCCGCCTTTTTTGATATTACGGTAGTGTACTTCTTTGGTTGGGAATGCCTCTTATCCTCGTAAGATCGTAAACTACTTCGCAGATAATGATGAGTAGGGGTACATAAAAACCTTCCGTGAAAAAATATCTAACTAGTGTGGTTTAGGAGGAGTTGGTGGATATACAAGACATACAGACGCGGAAAGCGACTTTGTTCCCGCCGTCTATCCCTTAGGCCTTTCAAACTTTGAAATGGCTTTTAATGCGGTTTACCGGGTATTTAGACTAGCTGTTCCCGTGTCCACTTCGTTGGGCAAAACATTTTTTTTGAGTTAATAATTTTCCCGCTATTTCCCGTTCCCGTGGGGATTTCAGGAATTCCTTTCTTAGTGCACCTCTACGGTACCTAAGTTACGTCCCTTCCAAATTTCAAGTGCCTACGTTTAGCCGTTTAGGCTGTGCGTTGATATGTCAGTCAGTCAGTCAGTTTCTCCTTTTATATATTTAGATAAGACATTAACCTCTCATTCCTCGTAGGCTGCTTGCCCTTGCCAGGCTTGGCCGAGAGCGCCGACAGTGCCGAGTAGGGGTCAGTTAGGGGTCCGCCGAAGTTCAGCCCTGAAGCCTGCAGCCTGGCCAAGTAGTCCTGAGCTGCAAGATGCGAGGCCATGGACCACCATGCTGCACCTGCAATTTGAAATGGTTAGTTTTAGGACACATTCGATTATTTTTATTTGAATTAATATAGAAAGTGTTAGAATAGTGCCATCACAAACATGTCTTCCCGTGGATGTCGTAAGAGGCGACTAGGGGAATAAAGGCGTGTAGTACTGTTAGGCGATTGGCTTGCAACCTGTCGCTAATACACTGGTAAACATCTTAGATTAACTGTGCAAAATGTGGTTACAGAATTATCAACAACAATCATTTCCGACAGTCATTTCATTACCGACAGTCAATTCATAGAATGGTTTGCTTCTCCGAATTTTCATTTCATCTACAGACAGGTATTTTTTTTGTGGTCACAGGTGGAACCTTACCTAACCCATAAAACCTATGCATAAGATAACCTAAAACCAATAAGGTTTCAGCAGAAAGTAGCTTTCGATGAAATAATACATTCGATCAAATTAGTCTCGGTTTGTCCTCCTTTTTTTTTGTATTTGTACAGTGTGAGCGAGCTTTGTATAATTATCCAGATATATACATACCTTCATGCCTTCAATCCCAGAGTGGGTTAGGCAGAGCTGAATTAACAACAAGTCTAAAAACTTGTTGATAGTTATGTAACCACATTTTGCACAATTAGGATAAGATGTGTACCAGACTAAATTAGAGACAGGTTCCAAGCCTATCGGCTTATACTCATGGGAACTAGCAAGGGGACTAGCGAGCCTCAATAGAGGTCACGCTAGAAAATAAGTTGTATATGTAAAAAAAAAAGACATGGTCGCCGATATCGAAATCGATGAGGAGGGCTACACCAATTTGTACAGCTGAGTTTCTCGCGGCGTTTCTTCTCAGCAGCGGTTTCCTCTTGGGAAGCGCTGGTAGATTATTGACACGTAAAAGTGCTCGTGCCTACTTACAGAATAAATGTGCGAAACAGCACCCTTCGTTCTAAGACAGGCATAGCCGATGTGGGGAAAAAGACTGTCTAGCTAAAGTGGGCCTCCACGGCAACCTGCTGGGTCTCGCAGGACGGCTACAGACGACGAGGCAGACCCAAGCGGAGATGACGGGAGGACTTGGACGCTTTTGTAAAGGATTGGCCGAAGATTGCCACAGGTGTGGAAAACAAGGGAGGAGGGCTTTGCTCAGCAGTGGGATACTACATAAGGGTAGATCAACTTTTTGTAGTAATTCTGTCCCGTAACACGTAAGTCAATAATAAGAGAAATGGTAATAATATACACTACTAATACGCTTGGAAGAAAAACCCATAAGAGAACGGGCATGTAATTGCCACAAAAAAAGATGATTGCTGGATTTACATACTTTAAGTTGTAAAGAGTGAGGACTCCCAGGACTCGTAACCATGGCAACGAGATACAAAAAAAGTTGATTGACCCATTAGTCTAAATAATAATAATAATAAAAGTGTGACCGTTATATAATGATCTATTGTATACTATTGATCTTTACTGTTCGGGTACTGACTGGCGGCGGGGTGCAGCGGCATGGAGGCCTGCCCGTGCCCCATGGCCCCGGGCTGCTGGTAGCGCGCCCCGAAGCCGAAGAGCGCCGCCTGGGCCTGCGCCTGGGCCTGCGCTTGCGCCGCGCCGCCCGCGCCATCGCGGCCCCAGTACGCTGGAAATTGAAAGGGAACTGTTAGTGTTAGTGTAAATAAAAATAAATAAATGCTTTATTCAGTAACTTACAATAGTGGCAGATGTCTCTTTTCAAGTAAAGAATATACTTGTGTCAAGAGAACATCGCTCTTGACATGACATTTCGACGACGCGCTGGCCTAGTGGGTAGTGACCCTGCCTACGAAGCTAGTGGTCCTGGGTTCGAATCCCGGTAAGGGCAGATATTTGTGTGATGAGTGCGAATATTTGTTCCTGAGTCATGGATGTTTTCTATATATTTAAGTATATATTTCTCTATATAAGTATTTATATCGTTGTCTAGTACCCATAGTACAAGCCTAGAGTTTAGTTTGGGACTAGGTCAATTGGTGTGACATTGTCCCCCCCCCTTATATATATTAAGGTAGGTACTATTTTAATTTAAGCTATATTGTATGTATGTTAACTCTTTATTATAAAACCAATTCCAAGTCGTACATAAACTTAAGATAACGTTAACGTAACGTCTTCCAGTTAACCTGACTATGATTGAGGAAACTGTTAGTGTGTAAGGTTAGTTCTGTCCGTCTGATGAAACTTTGACTGACGCCAGAATGATGGATGGTTCGAACGGTAACACGTTCATTCCAAAACTGATAAAACGTACGCCGTCACTGTTTAGAGGGAGGTTATCCGCTCAGTATTTTATCCATCCGCTTGGTCGCAGAATGACCGGAGGATGTTCGTCTAACCCACGGACAGACTGATGAAAACTAAATATTTCGTGTCGTGTGACACGTCCACTTCGTATTGGACGGTGACTGCCGCGAGAAAGATACGAGTGGGTTACACGATCAGTTTCCCATCTATATCATCATTCACAATGGGTTTAAGGAAATTATTTAAATATTGAATTTTCATCACTCCGTCAGTCCATGGGTTAGACGAAACTGATAAAATACTGAGCGTGTAACCTTCCGCTTTGTTATTGGTACAATCATCAATGTATAGTTTAACTACTACCTTCCCTTGGAAGTACATATTTGTGGGATGAAAAGTAGCCTATGTATCAATTAGGGCGCTGGAACCAGTAATGGACATTATGGACAAGAACCCTATTTTATAGAAGACTAGCGACCCGCCCTCGCTTCGCTTCGGTTTATTTGAGTTTTCTATAACACATGTACATAAAACAAAATGTATTATATAAAAACCTTCCTCTTGAATCACTCTATCTACTAAAAAAAACCGCATCAAAATCCGTTGCGTAGTTTTAAAGATCTAAGCATACATAGGGACAGACAGCGGGAAGCGACTTTGTTTTATACTATGTAGTGATAAGGGTTTTGCAACTAATTAATTTAGGACCGTATGAAATTTTTAATTAGGAATGTTTCCGTTACTGGCGCCTGTCCGCTATAAGTGTCCATCATTGGTGCTGTTACCCGAGTTAATCGAATTACACAATTATCGATTAAGGCATTCAGATTTGGATAATTTATTTGCACTTGTAATAATAGTTGCACGTAAAGTCAAAAAATAATAATTCAATCCATACTAATTATAAATTATAAATGAGAAAGTGTGTGTCTGTCTGTCTGTTACCTTTTCACGCTTAAATCGCTGAACCGATTTAGGTGAAATTTGATGCAAAGATAGTTTGAATCCGGGGAAAGGACGTAGGATAGTTTTTTCCCGAAATTCATCCCCTAAGGGGGTGAAATAGAGGGTGAAAATTTGTATGGAGCTACGATATAAACGAGTTCCTCGCGGACGGAGTTAATTTTTTTACATAAGTACAAAAATAAATAAGTGAATTTGTTAACTGTTTCCAGACTTAATAAAAAGTATCTCGTAGGTATTCTGGGGCAGCCAGACACGTCTTGTGAAATACGAGAATCTTCGATGCCTCTTCAATTAACTATCACGAATTGAAAACGAATAAAAAAAGGACGGAACGCGGACTGTTTCGCCGTCTCCCTCACTATTGATTTGCAGGTAAATTGAGATGACTAGACCGGCGAGTTCACGTAGCCTTAAAAATAGCCTTAAATGACTAGCATAGAGGCATTCCATCTTAGCCCTCAGGGTTGGCAACGCATTTGCAGTCATAGGATTGCATCGCAGTCCTGTGAATGCGAATGTTATGGGTCACAGTTTCCACTTACCATCAGGTGGCCTGTGTGCTCGTTTGTCTTCTCTATGACGTAAAAAAAAAAAAAAAAAAAAAAAAAAAAAAAAAAAAAAAAAAAAATAGATATAGCTCAAAAATATCTAACGACCTTAACAATAAGATTGAGAATTGATGTAGGTACACCAAAAAAACAAAGAGCGAGTTCTACGCTAAGTGACGGCCATATTCGCATCTTTAGAATTATAGTGACCCAATTAGCAAATTTTGGATTTCGAGTTAGGTCTCTACAGTAATAAATTTATGACTCGAAGTCGAACGCTGAAAATTTTGAATTAGGTCACTATAATTCTAAAGGATATATTATCTCGTTATACATAACTAGCGACCCGCCCTCGCTTCGCTTCGGTTTATGCGAGTTTTCTGTAGCACCCGTACATAAAACAGAATTTATTATACATAAAAACCTTCCTCTTGAATCACACTATATATTAAAAAAAACCGCATCAAAATTCGTCGCGTAGTTTTAAAGATCTGAGCATACATAGGGACAGGCAGACAGCGGGAAGCGACTTTGTTTTATACTATGTCGGGCCATCCGTTCAGCCTTCAAAGGAACAAAGAACAACATACATATAGGTCAAACATATTAAACTCCACTTTCGGCAGTCGGGTAAAAATATAAACAAAATAAACTGCTTAACACATAACCTCCAATTTTTCATCACGCGTGTTTTTATTTATAAAAAGTATAATTAATAGTATTTCAATCTCAAACACATGAAGCAACGATCAAGTGTATAAATCGCACCTTTGGAATTATAGTGACCTAATTCAAAATTTCAGCTTTCGACGAGTCATTCATGTCGCAGTGATAACGAAACGAAACGTCAAGCTGCAATCAACTTGGGTGTATTCGGAAACGGAGGTTGGCAGCACTGTGCGAACTGTCACATTGACAGTTGAGTTTGCGCGGGAAATGCCGTTGGTATCTGACAGGCCGTTTGGCGGTACTTCACTTTTGCTTTGAGCCTTAAACTAGACGGACGTGCTGTCAACCACGATCCGACTTCACCGCGTTTCGATAGTAATCCGTTATCATCCGCCCAACGTGTGATTAGTTTGAGCTGATTCTTTGTTGATTGCTTCTTAATAAACATACGAGTGCATATCGAGTCTTATTTTGGAGCCTCATCATGGACGACCAAGTACCTGATGACGAACGCCCACACAACTCCCCGTCATACATTTATTGTAATAGTGACCTAACTCGAAATCCAAAATTTGTTACTTTGGTCACTATCATTCTAAAGATGCGAAATAATAAAAAAAATACTCACTTTATCTTACATGCATGATACCTACCGGTACGTTTTCTTTACATCTTTATACATTTAAATCCATACATACCGACTACACATTTAAGTTACATTTGTCAGACATAGATTTAAGATTCACAGCAAAAAAAAAACTACCTTTATTCCACTCGAGTTAGGACCAGACTTTAATTGGAGCAGCAAATATAAACATACAAGCAATAATACGCTTTATTAGTAAAGCGTTAAGTTAAGTAATTAAGTGCTCCAGTCTTCGCCTAATTCAGGAAATGTACTAAGTGATACAAAAACAACCGAAGCAACGGCTAATCTGCAAATACATGGATCAAGAAAAATGTTCTGTCAGCTTTGGATGAGGCATCTTAAACCGCTGACGGAAAAGGTTGATATATGTTTAAAGTATGTATCTTTGTATCCGTCTATAGTCTGACGAATTTGAACGCGAAAGGCAGCTAGTTTAATTGGGACGATTATAAGTTTTTAATATATTTAAATAAATAGTTGTCTGTTTGTGACATACCAAACTCACAGAACTATTCAAACGCGAAAGAAATATAGTTCAATCGGGATTAATCGGCGAATTAAAATGTACTGTTCCATGTTTTGTTTTTTTATTGTTCAATAAATAGTATTTGTGTTGTGTTGTGTGGTTCCTTAATGTAAGGATCAGCATTACACAGTGTGGAAAGATAAGTCGGGCCTAAGCATCACTTAGTCTTAGAAATAAACAAAAAACGTGAAATTTTACATTAATCATAGCGAGTGTTTATTTTCGAAAAAGTAAGTAAATTTTAGAAAATATTTCATTACAGTTTTGATTCTTTTTAAAGATAATGGAAAGTCTCATAAAAGTAAAATGAGCCAACTTAAGGATTTAAGGTAGTTTCCCTCTAGGGCCCGACTTATTTTTCCAACCTATATATCGGGGTACCTAGTATTTTATTGAAACACCTTTCAACGAGCGTACGCAGAATTTTCAATACATCGAAAGGCAGTTATCACAGCAAGTTTTTTTGGTAGACACAAGTCTAACCTAACCTAACAAAACAGTAACTGTTGGATCAAAATTGTAGCAACTCAAAGAACTTGCTAGTTTTATTTTAGGTTCATAGAAGTTGTATTAAAGTTGATTTTAAAATGCAGTTGTACTTTCAGTTGTTGCTGTTTTGGTCTAACAGTGCGAATCTTAAAAACATCATGGTTTCAGCAGGAAATAGCGTTTGATAAAATTAAATTCGATAAAATTATGGGTAAACATCGTGATTTTCTATATATTTAGATAGTTAACATTTCTAAAACAACGTGTATCGTTTATAACCATCTGTCTTAATGATTAGTGTAACTAACGAGGCATGCGCTTTAATACAACGGAAAGACACAGTCATTACTTATTTTCTTTAAAAAAAAGCTGACACATAATTTTTCATATTCCACAAAACTCATATTGACATTTGTTATCAGTGCAAGATATATATGAATATTTATCGCACAACATTAATAAAGTTGCACAAAAAACAAATATGCACAAAAAACCGTGACCCAGCGAATGAACCCCATTTTTTATTCGTAATCGAAACCAGTTTGTCCAACGAGTCACGCGCTATAAGTATCTTATACTAAATATAAATAAACAAAATTAATATTTCTAAGGTAAATAACCTCAGGTTTTTGGTGTTAAATTGAAACGATCGAAAGTGAAACATCACGTTTCTGTGCTAGTATAACTTAACAGACTTATCAAATGAAGTTTAAATATACAGAAACTTAATCAATTGTATAATTTCATCGAACGCTATTTTTTTGCTGAAACCAAGATATTTTCAGGATATCTTAAACATTTAAAAAAATTCTTCTGATAAAATGATACGCTCGTTGAAAGAAGTTTTGATAAAATAAGAGATCCCCCCATCCCCTATGCGAAGCGATGGAAGGGATGAGCCGATGGCTGATCTCGTGACAGTTGTTTGAGGTCATGTTGCCTCAATAGCCATTGCGCCTACGTCGGCTAGGATAGTCCGATGAGTAAGTTCGAGTCTTACATGACATATCTTTTTCAATAAAAAATGAGTCCCGCGAAATATCAAGTTTCATTACTGCATATAAATAAGCAACACAAAAGATATTTTCAATACGTTTATCTTGTTTATTTGTTTGCACAATTATTTGCACAATGACCACAGCACTTGAATTTATACATCGCACATTAGCAAGTAAAAAGTAAGAACTCCAAACAAAATCACTTCTCATTATAAACTTTATACGTGTGAGTTAGACTTCAATTTTGAATGGTTTTTCTTAGTCTTATAGCATAGTTATTTTAGTGTTGACAAAGAACAAGGCGCGTAGTTTACAAACAAACACGTTGCGCTTATGATCTAGATATAGCGTTAAGTAGGGCGCCGATCATCAAAATTTAAAATACCTGGGGTGTTGTTCTCTCAAAAAGAACGGACGGGCGGACGAACGAGCGAAAACACAGCGGCGAGTTTAAGTAGTCTCGTCAGTGCGAACAAAACATATTTTAGCACGTGCATTTTCAATTTAGCAGCATGGTTTCTGCCGATGGATCGAACGTATAAGGCTGCTTAATTAAAAATGCACGCGCTAAAATGTGTTTTGTTCGCTCTGACGGGTCTACCTAAACTCGCCGCTGCGATTTCGCTCGTTCGCCCGCCCCTGCTATCTATTCAAAGTCTAAAACAATAATGTGTGTATAGATACCTATTATATTGAAAGAACATAGAACGAAAAGGATGGAAACATCGGTAAACATATGATAAGAGTTTTTAATCCCTGCATATTATAAAACAAAGTCCCCCTCCGCGTCTGTCTGTACGTTCGCGATGATCTCAAAAACTTTCAACGGAATATCATTCGGTTTTCACAGTTAGATGTTTTTTTACGGAAGGTTATTGTGTATAACAAATTCTGGTTTATATACCGGTGTTAAAGAAAACTGAAATAAATCGAAACGAAGCGAGGGCGTGTCGCTAGTAGCTAATATATACAATACGCAAAGGGCTGATGCCCAGCCCGTCTATATCTTGAGGAAAAAAAAAACAAAAAATCTGTCACTAATTTCTATTCTGTTACAATCATGTAAATCACTGTACTATGGCTCACCTGAACAGAGAGTGTCTGTATTTATTTTAAGGTTATTTATTATGCTATTGTGTTTGTTTGTTCTAATTTAAGTTGGGTCAATATTTTGTTTTTGATTTTAATTGTATTTTAATTTAGTGTTTGACTTTTATCGATTACCTAATATATGGACGTGAATTGTCTGAAATAAAGATTTATTGTTATATAATTTATTTAATTTAAATCTGACCACAAAATAGATTTGAAGTTTTTAGAATAACAAAAAAAAAAAAGTGTATTCAAAAATACAACCCTTTCTTTGTTGCGATCACCATTTTGAGATCTGTACTAATTAACTAGTAATTTTCATAATATCAAAAACATTTATTTTTATGTTTAACTATTCTCGTTTTTCACATCACCCCTATTCTCATCCAACATAATTAGGTATAACTAATTATACATTAACAGCATAAAAATCTATGTCAATGTTGTACAATCGCAAGGCCAAATTGCCGCATCCACCGATTCGCACGTGCGCGATGTTAAATATTATGGATGACTCAGAACGGCTTTCAAATATTACCTGCTTAGTGCCTTCTGGGTGATTGTTCGCTGATTTAATACCTTCAAGGCCAGGAGCTCGATATGGAGTCCAATTTGTATCGAAACTGGAGTGCTGGGCGTTTTAAGTATAGGTCTTTGAGGCCCGTATTAATACGAGTAAACTAATCTAAACTATAATGGTCGTCTCGAGATGTGTCAAAAATGACATTGTTCTATGGTTTGACGTTTACTTTGACGTATCTTGTGACGCGCATCTCAGCCAAGATAAGTTTATTATAATACGGGCCTAAGTGTCGTGGTCTAGTGGTAAAGGCAACAATAGTACATTGTGTATTAAGGGTGGAAAGAATAACAAACGAGAGTCTGTTAGAAACCCGAACCCGAAGGCTGAGGGCTTTACTGACTCGAGCTTTGTATTTCCTTTACCACCCGTGTAACATACAATGTTTTTTATCACAATTGCGAGGAAATGAAATAAAATGAGACAAAAGATCATATTTTTAACTTATTAGCGGCAGACTACATCATTGTCTGTGACTTACCACAGATAATGTCAAACGTGTTCGGAGTCCGATTCTAGTGACAGTCGAGATCAATAGTTTATAGTTAGGACACTATTTACGAGCAAGTGTGATGAAGATGAAAACATAATAGTGACACAGAACAATTCGATTTGGTAAAAGCATGTTGCTTTTGATATGTTATCGTATTATCAACGTTACAACTCTTATAATAGCTCTAATTAACTTGAGAGTAATGGAGTTATCCGTCATCAGGTGGTGGCCATAGCTCGGAAGGTTAGCAAGCTGAAGTGGCAGTGGGCTGGTTACATACGTCGAAGAAATGATGATCGTTGGAGAAGATCGATTTTGGAGTGGAGACCACGCATGGGCAAGCGTAGTGTGGGTAGGTCGCCAGCTAGATGGTCGGGCGAGTTTAAGTAGTCCCGTCAGAGTGAACAAAACACATTTTAGCGCGTGCATTTTCAATTTGGCAACATGGCTTCTGTCGATAAGATCGAACGTATAAGGCTGCCAATTGTGAATGCACGCGCTAAAATGTGTTTTGTTCGCTCTGACGGGACTACTTAAACTCGCCGCTGCGATTTCGCTCGTTCGTCCGAACGTCCGTTGTTTTTGAGAGAATAACACCCCTGGGAGTGGTTGGATGAGGGAGACCAAGGATCATACCATGTTGGAGGGCTTTGTCCAGCAGTGGACTGTTATAGGCTGACGAAGATGAAAATTAATGGCGGTCGAGTTATAGTGTCGAATATAGCGCCCTGTTGCCTTTAACACGTTTTAAAAAAGCTGACTGTGTTAAAATATATCCTAAAATGTATCTTATCCAATGCCTGTATCCCACTAATCTTACTAATATTATAAATGCAAAAGTTAGTGTGTTAGTTTCTTAAAAAAATGAGAATGCATCTCTGTTGTTGCGAGAAATGTCAGGACTCTTTGACTGATGTCGATCATTTTTCAGGGCATTTCATTATTAAATAAGGCAACCCTAAATTCACCTAAAATAGCCTTGCGGAAACACATAGTACTTATACAAGATTTAAAAAATCAAATACGTATTAACAATTTAAGACGAACCATAGCGACATGATACCTTATCGTATACTTAAAAAGCACAAATCACCTGATACAACTAGTTTTCGTAAAAATGAACCTTATTCTATGCCCATAAGGTCAATGAAGAAAGCAAAACGTAATTTGGCGAGTTCATATCGCGAGGCCAATGACCTCATTGAGTTATGTAGGACCAACAAAGGTTGGTGTTTTTTTAAGGGCGTTTTCGCACTGACGCCGTTCTCGTAGTCGTTTACCAATTCCCACGGGAACTATCTACTTTTCCGGGATACAAAATGCTAACTGCCAAATAATAGTATTAGCATTTTCAATGGAATAAGACTACCAATCACTACATAGTATAAAACAAAGTCGCTTCCCGCAGTCTGTCCCTATGTATGCTTAGATCTTTAAAACGACGCAACGGATTTTGATGCGGTTTTTTTTAATAGATAGGATAATTCAAGAGGAAGGTTTTCATGTATAATAAACTTTGTTTTACGTACGGGTATTACAGAAAACTCACATAAACCGAAGCGAAGCGAGGGCGGGTCGCTAGTAGGGTATACATTGCTTCGACGACAACATAGCAGTTAGCCTTCTTCGGAAACATGGCAGGCTCTTTCTCTGACTGGAACTTGACAGGTTTAGTTCATAATACGGCTGAATCGGACGCCATGCGGAAAGGCCAAGGTTATTTTAATATTTCAACTTTATACTACATTTTCATACAAAACCGGTATTCTATTTTTGAACAGAAAAATTAACAATACTTCAGTGACGGCAGCTACCACACGCGATGCAATCATAGCTCTGTTGTCTTAAATGACGTAAGTTGAAGATGCTTTCACTGACATTTAAAACCTTAGTATATGAGTATTAAGATTGGAATTAAATTGGTTCGTTTTTGGACTTGGATCACTTTGTTTCTAAGCGCGCGAATTCTGGTTATCTATTAGTCACATGAACTAATTTTGGTAAGTGGCTTTAACTGTACGTTTATTCTTTTAACTCAAACCGCAATAAGTGCACACAGCCATCATATCTTGATCTCCAATTTTAATCAGAACTGTTCGAAATTAGAGGTCTATAATCAGGGGGAATTTTGAATCTATAAAGAATGCTGTTTTAAATCTTAAATAACATTCCAAACCCGAAAACCGACCCATTAGTGAACCCGTGAACTAAACCAGCATAACCCACTGACATAGGTCGTTTTAGCTGTTTTAGCCCTCGATAAAAAAGAGGGTAAGTTAAGTTAAGCGTTCGTATGTGCGTGTGTAGCTCCCAAACGGATGGAGCGATTTGGACGCGTCTTTTTTTTAAAGAAAACTAGTTAAATCGTGACCGTTTTAATTTAAGTTTCATGAAAATCGGTTTAGCCGTTTAAGAGATATCAGTTCTGAACGAAGGGGTCGCCATTACATCAGGCGTTTTTAATGTGACCTAGTTCTTTAAGGAGCGTATAGTAAAGCTCAGTTGCATTATTTTAGGCCATGTTTCCAAGTTAATGAAGAATATAGACATAATACTATGTCTGCCAATAAAAAATCGTCCCGATTTCATTTTTTTTATACATTCTGATTGTCAACTACTTAGTGATAATTCTAACGATATATGACTCATGAGTGACACTTTCCTTGCGCCGGAGTCACGCTTCGCTAGCGTCGACCTCAAGCGCCATATCAACTATGGTTCTTTCAACGCAAGGTCGGCTAAAGTCATATAACTGAAGCACACTGGGCCAATTCGCTGGCCATGGTAATCGGCCAACGTGTACAAGGCTATACTGCCCTGCTAAGACAAATGGCGGTATCTTTGACAAAACTCTTGTAGCAAGTGCAAATTACCTACTAACGGAAGAAGGTTGTATCTGCTTTGGGTATTGAATTTGACATATTGCTTTTTGGCTTATGAGGGAAGTATAGTCCACCAGCTCTCAGGAATCGGGGGGTTGAGAAGAAGACGGGGGTGATCATTAACGTATTGACTAAATCACTGCACTTTTTCCTAACGTCAGCTTTTCTTTAGACTCCTTGGAGCTCGCTCGGTACTATACTTGGCTATGGCTTGTTTGTAGTTAGCGACCAACACTAAACAGCCAATCAGCAGGAAGGAGGAGAAGGAGGAGGAGGAGGAGGAGGAGGAGTAGGAGTAGGAGTAGGAGGAGGAGGAGGAGGAGGGATTTTTAAAAGCGCCAATTCAGAATGACCAATACGCTAATGTTTAGACATGTTTCGATATTTTGGCTCAATACCTGGCCCAACGCAATGGCCCAATGCGTACAGCGACCCATACACACTTCAAAACTCCTGCGTTGCGCTGACGACGCCAGCGCGTGCCACGCAAGCGGTGTGACATATTGTAAGAGGATTCATACTATACAACGCAGTCTGCGCGCACGCATCTGGTGTGGCTCGGGCTATATAATTACCTCCGAAAAGGCCGGCAGCGTCCAGCAGACCGTCGGGCGGCGGCTTGCCAGCGGCCTCGCCGCCCTCCCCATTCTCCTTCTCCATACCGCGCCTGGAAAACAACGATATACATCTATAAAAACTGACGAAGACAATGCCACAGAATATACAATTGTACATGTACAGTCGACACCATAAATATGTTTACACTTTAGTACCTCGTCACTTTACCCGCTATGACAACTTCAAATGGCAGTTTAAACATGACGCTAAATAGACAAGGTACTAAAGTGTAAACATATTTATGGAGTCGACTGTACAGAAGGCGATCTTCCAAAAATAAATATGGCAGATCGAACGGTGGCCACCCAGTGGGAAAAAGACCCGAATGGACGCCTATAGCCAGACCTAGGAATTATACGGGGATAAAAATTAATGACAGCTAGGGATTGCCTATATCGATTAATACATTAAACTCCAAACGCTTTGATTTTCATACAGAACGGACCCATCTAGCAAATTGTTGCCGCTGAATGTGTTATGTGAATGTGTAAACTGCGTAAATAACAAATTGACTAAGGAGCAAAATGTACCTTAAGGACTTCAATAGTAAGGTGCATTTTGCTCCTGACTAAAAACGATACTTATGCGGTTTTGCACTTTCACCGATGTATTATCTTATGGAGTGCTTGGCAATGTTCTACTACATGCTTTACCAGTGACCCTTGTCCTTTTTGTCAGAACTTTTGTTCAAAGCTTTCACATCACATAATTTAATTTTTAACATGTTGAATATAAAAATAATTTTGGGGCACCTTGCCACCTTTTTTGACGAAAGTATAACATGGATATGATTCCATTTAAATTTCTTGCACAATTTAAATATTATAATTATATGAGAGCAATAAATGGCGAGATCATCTTGATGCTTTCAGAAGGAACTGGCGGGAGGCTGCACAAGACAGGGAAATATTGAGGGACGAGACGCAGGCCTTTACCCAGCAGAGGGCGACTTTAGGCTAACAAATAATAATGGGATGGGATTAAGTCAGACCTGGCACGTAAAGGGACTGCACTTCCCATTCTACCTTAGGGTCAGCGCTGGGTATTTTTCACCACTTGGTAGAACAACAAGCACTATTTTACTAAAATATTTTTTCCATACCTCTCCAAGAGCTCTTAAAATCAGCTCATAAGTGGTTATAGTCGGTTTCATTGGTGCCATTTGCTGAATGAATTCAGCGGCTTTTACACCTATACCCATATACAAGTATAGTGACAGCTCCAAGTTTAGTTTGTACAATTTTTGTTTTATTGAAAACCAGCAAATGAACCAAAATAGCAACATAATTTTGGTTTTTCATTATTATAAAAGGTTTTTTTAGCATTCACTCATCCAAATCCAGACATTGCACTCTCAAAATCACAATCTCAAGACTGCATGTGTCGCTAATACCGATGACAAAGAAGAAATACCACTATCGTATTATTATTTTTATCTACTCTCATATCGTAAAGTTCGAATTATAAACTTCAAAACGAATTTATATTGGCATACTTCATAAACACAATACCGAAACTTTATAAAAAAAAACACTTTATAACATTATTTCTCTCACAAAATAATGATTTTTTTTTTTACCATTACGATACAAGTTAATCCAAAAAGTTAATGTCACCAACGACGTTCAATATCAATATTTTTTTATAGTGGCACGCACATGCGGTTCGCGTCATTTTTACAGCATTACAAAAAGTTGTCATTCTAATTTTTACTTGTCTCTTGTCATGCGCGGTGATGTGTTAGGTTTTGGCGCCATTCATTGAATACGTTTTGTTGTAATTTATGAGAGTAGATAAAGTATTGTATGAAACTGCACATGACTGAGGTATTAAAACGTAAACGTGTTTTAATACCCCTCATTATGCAACAATTTCATAAACTACTATTATAACATCGAGTAGGCAAATGATCACACAGGCCACCGGATGGTAAGTGGGCTCCGAGACCCGTGGGGTGACGGAACCAGTAATGAACAAGGACCAATGATCGCGACTTGATTCTTATTTTACAGAAGATAAGGCTTATTAAGATTTAGATAAAAGACTTCAACTGTCGTTTCTTTGGTTTTCAGGTAGGTTAATGACTAATGCCCGTATCCTATATTCAAGAAAAAATAGTTTTCCTTACGTCTCGTTAAAATTTGAGATTTGCTACATACAAAATGTGTCAAATTTTAACGATACGTAAGGAAACGATTCGTTTCTTAAATATAGGAACCGGGCATAAGTAAAGAGTAAGAACTAAAATAAAACTGATTTTCAGAGCAACGCAATTGTTTATTAAAGTACACTCGTACAATACCTAATAAGTTTGGAGATAAGGTCATAAAACGACAATTCTAGTTACATACATACATACATTAAATCACGCCTGTTTCCCAGAGGGGTAGGCAGAGACCACTTCTTACCATTTGCTACGATCTTGACAAACTTTCGCTTCTTCCACATTCATACATCAAGTCATGCACGCACGTCGGTTTCGGGTACTTAAGATTCGGCCCTTTTCCAGTATTTATCAGATTTCTTTTTTTTATTTGAATTTTAGTTAAGACAAGGAAAACAATTATAAAAGATATTGTGTTTTAAAATAAATAAATAAATATTCATCATAAGAATCACCAGGTGTTAGTGCACTATTCGGATTCCAGTCCTACACAAACGTTTATTTATTTAAGTTTTTAGGCTTACGTGAGTTATTCCTATAATATTCTTTGTGAGGTGAAATAAACGTTTAACTTTATTATTATTTTATTATTATTCATAATCCCATTATAACGTTTTGTTATGATTTTGATTTCGTTAGGAGGCATAGCAGGTATAGCGCAACTTAGATCGCAGGCGGTGCGGCGCACACGACACAGCGCGGATGTCTTTCAAACGTTTATGGACTCCTAGTATTTGACGTTATAACTTTTTCTCAAAAATGTTAAAAATACAATTTAGCTATTCAGCGTGTTCATAAACACAGCCGCTATGTTTACATTATAGTAGTTTATGCAATAGTTGTATAAGAGAGGTCAAAAAATATGAGTGGCGTGTGTTACGATGTGAGCCGAAGGCGAACATCGTAAAGGTAAGCGCCACGAGTGTTTTTTGACTTAGTTATACACCGTTGCATACAATACTTTTTCTACGACTAGGTTTCAAATGAAATGCAAAACTAAGCGAAAAAACTTACAAACGAACGAACGAAGTAAAGAACAACAAACGAGCGGGAAACAAGAAAATGACAAAATATGTGTCTATGGTTTACTTTGTTTTTAAATTGACGGAATGGAAAATAGAATTATTTACAATTCCAAAACATTTTAATTTGACCAATCAGAATACTTCACCAAATTAAATCCACCAATCACAATACACATCGACTGTCAAACGGAACGATAGGTTCTTTTAGGTACGTGTTTCTCTTTAACTAATTTAAATCTTTTAAAAAAACTTTGTATTTCGTATCAACCAACCAAAATACAGCTATTTTAAAATCGACCAATCAGGTATCAAAACATTAGGTGATTTATAGTCCCTATTTCACAATCGTTAAAATATGATTAAATCGATTGTGCAACGCTAAGCTTTGGCAGCTGGCCGTATCGTTTTATCTCAAAAACGCACAAGTGCTGTTTTGGGGCATAGACAAGATAGACTTTTCTCTGGATTATTCTGCGGACATATTATGTATGTTCTTATATTAGTGTTCGTGACTATGAATAAAAAAATGACAGATAAAAGTACAGGAGTAGGAAAAATTAAAAAAAAAACTTCCCGGCCTAGGCTTTCAAGTTTGAATGAAATTCCTTTACAGTTCTCTCCAGTTGTTCCGCCCGCAACGTGATACTTCGAAGCCGAAAATAACTAACATAACGCCAACATTTCGTTGCATGTTTGAGAAAAACTGTATTTCACTACACCTTTAGATGTAACTTGGTCATTAATTAACCCTTTCTGAAACCAGGCCAAGAGCACACCGGCCGTATCACATCTTTTTATGTGTACATATTGAGGGCAATAGGCAATTATCTAGAAATACTCGTGCGCAATTAAAAATACTTGGTGTAATGTTAACAAAGTATGGAGTAATTTATGCGAATATGTTATTGGTTGTAAGCAGGTGGTAACAAAATGGTTAAGACTGCGCCGAGCGTACAGTGGCGCCCTCATTACTTTTATTGTGTTTTCTAATAAACTAAAGTATTTTCTTGAAATTGGACGAAATGTGTTTGTACTACAAATGAAAACACAACTTTTAGGGTATATCATATATGTAGTTTAATAACAATTCACCTTCGAGTTATTAACTTAACGAAAAAAAGTGGCCACCTTTTCCCGTTAAGCTGACTACTCAAAGGGTAATTGTTATTAAAGTTTGTTACGTATCCCATAAATTGTGTTTATACTTGCTCTACAAACACATTTTGTTTGGTTCCAAGGAAATTCGTTAATTAATTAGAAAACCCAATAACAGTAATGAGGGCGCCACTGGACGCTCGGCGCAGTCTTAAGTGCGAGTCGGACTTAGGAAACGAAAGTTCCGTAGGGTGACAGCACCAATGATGGACACTTCACTCATAATTCCAATTTCATACGGTCCTAAATTAATAGTTGCGAAACAACCGGTATCTTCTGTAAAATAAGAATCAAGTGTCCATCATTGGTTCTTGTCCATTACTGGTTCCGTCACCTTACCACCGCACTGTATTTAATGATTGTCTATTATAGTACGAATTTTATGAAGAGACCCGATTAGCAAAGAGATTTATTTAAGACTGCGCCGAGCAAACGTCGAGCGTGCAGTGGCGCCCTCATTACTATTATTTTGTTTGTTGATAACTTGAAGGTGAATTGTTATTAAACTATGTGATATACCCTAAAAGTTGAGTTTTTATTTGTAGTACAAAAACCTAACGAGTAATTTCAAGAAAACACTTTAATTAATGAAAAACAACAAAATAATACAACAATACTTTAGTTTATTAGAAAACAGAATAATAGTAATGAGGGCGCCACTGTACATCCGGCGTACTCTCGTCGCAGTCTTAACAGAAAGGGACAGTTTAAAAAGTTATCCATACCATAATTCAAGCCTAGTCGAGTTTGGGACTAGGTCGATTTGCGTGAGATTGTACATTGATATTTATTTATTTAATTACTGCTTCAAAGTCCAAAATAGGAATAAAAGACGCATGGTTTTTTGAAATTCATATATACCTGAATACTTTATGGTCATCAACATCATGTTATGAGCATGTTGAAACAGATGATGATATGCTCCCCTTAAATAAGTAAATGTATCCATTACCAATAGTCTTATTTATTTATAGCATAGACCCGTTTGCGCAGAAAATAAAACATAGTCATTTATCAGGGATAATGTAGTAAGATTCTAATGGTGAAATAATTTATCAAATCGGTCCACTAGTTTCGAAGCCTTTAATGCAAACAAACAAACAATATTTCCTCTTTATTATATTAGTGTAGATGGAAAACCAACAGCTATAACACAAAACAATAACTTAAAGTACTTAGATACTAAAAGTCAATTACTGGTTCTCTTCGATAATCTTATTTATAGGGTACGCATATACTGCCCTTCTTAATAAAAAGGACCTTGCGCAATTGGATAGGCAAAGCAAATTGAGCCCTCTATCTTAATAAATAAGATCAGTAATATATTCGCGATTCTATGTAACATACGCTCTTTTTTCTAATGAGGGCTATACGTGGCAACACGAGAAGACGACATTTATTTTTACCCGACTGTTCCAAGAAGGGTTATTTTATTAGAGTCTCGCAGTCTTATTCATAAACACACAATAACTAAAACATGCTTAAAATAAAATGATTTGGCTTATTTGTCATTGCGACATTTGCATCTGACAGTCAGTAATGGCAGTGTGCAAAGCGGGTGGAGGGGGTAGCCTAAACGATCACAGCGCTCGCTACGGCTAAAATTGTCATTTTTGTCGCTGACTTGAGCTGTCAAATCCATATAGCAGTAAACATTTTCTAATCGTTTTTGAGATAAAAATATGGTCCAGCGGGCCTAGTATGGCTGCGTCTACATCGCGTGTCAACTGTCGATAAAGCATCTGTCACTTTTTGACACGTGTACTTATTTATCCGTCAGAAGGTGACGGATGCCTTATCCAAAATTTATCACGCGATAAACGCAGCCATATTAGGCCCCCTGGTAAGACGTGTTGTTGTTTATTGTAATAACACCGAGAAGAATAGCGACTGTAAATTTTACCAATTTCCAAGACCATGGTGGAAACGAGACCAAAGAAATAAGTGGATATTTGCCGTAAGAAAAAAAAAGTAAGTCACGAGTAGGCTCATTTCTCACTGATAACAACAATTTTAATATTATTGGCAATAATGTTACTGACTACCATTGTCCAAAATTGTGTAATATAGTAAAATAACACAAGATTTCATTAATATTTTTCACAATATTTACTTACTTCTTGTTTGACAGCGGAGACAATATTGTCCATAATGGCCGCCTGTCACGTGGCGCTGTCGTCGCGCTCGGTCCCAATAACTAATATAGGTTTATAGTACTTTTATGAATATGAGGTTTGGTGTTTATAAGAAAAATCCAGTGTAGATGCACGTGCATGTTGTATTTTAGTCGACGCCGTAGTGTGCGTGTCTATGCGTGTTACACTAGTATTGCCCACCAACTTTCGTGAGATCAAACTACTGTACCCATAGTACAGTCGGGCAAAAATGTGGTCTACCACCCAACGGTTTAAGTTCATCTGCACGTCATGATACAACAAGTTCGATTTTCCCTTGCAATAATATTATGACAGTGACCAATGTCAACCTTAAGTGACAATTGATAATTACACCCGTATTCACTAACAATACTTAAGGGATTAATTTTAGGAAACTCGAAACTTTTATGCGGTCATCTTGCATCGTCTAATATACAAATAAGTAGGTGGTTTTTTTCTCTTTCTCTCCCTCTCGTAAGATTTTTGGCATGTTTTCACGCTGATCTACGCATGTTATTTGATATTATATTTATTTTACATTTATAGCTTTAAATACAATTGCAAGAATATGAAATATGTTTAAAAAATGACTGACTGCTGAGTTTCTTGCTGCGTTTCTTCTTAGCAGTGGTCTCCTCCAAGCGCTGGTAGATTCTTGACGTGTAAAAGTGCCCGTGCGGCGTACTTACTAAATAAATAAAATAAAATTTTATCTTGTTTATCTTTACCTTTCATCATTGAACAAATGCACTGCGCTCAAAAGATCTGCGATTGGTTCTTTTTGACCAACCTTTTGATAATGAAACGATTTGAACTACCCTGTGCGTTCGTGAGTACTGCGAGACCTCATATTGCCGTTTGTGAATACGGGTGGTAGAACTCAACTGGTGGACCACTTTCTTGGCCAACCGTACAGTGAACTAATTTGGTTTCTAGGCCACTATGGACTGTCAAAGTGACGTTGTCAACCAAACCGCAAGAGACTTGCCATGATTTGGTTTACAACGTTGACAAAGTCCATAGTGGCCTCTAATTAAAATTGGTTGACTGTAAAAGGCTAGAGCTTAGTTTGGGTCTAGGTCAATCTATGTGAGATTGTCGATAATACTTATAACTAAATAACTACTGGAATATACAGCGTGGTTGCCGGGTAAGAATAGTGTCACTCCATGTCCTCCCGTGGATGTCGTAAGAGACGACTAAGGGAATATAGGCTTGTAGTACTGTTAGGCGAAGGGCTTGCATAAATATCTTAGCCTAATTGTGCAAAATGTGGTTACAGAATTATAATTTTTTTTTAGAGTTGTTAGTAATTCTGTAGCTCTGCCTACCTCTGGGAATAAAGGCGTGAGCTTATGTATGTGTATGTATGTAATTGTAAATATAGAAAATATCCAAGACTCAAACCTAATAATCGTGCTTGTCACAATTATATTTGTACTAAACAGAATTGAACCCGAGGCCGTTAGCTTCGCACACTCATTATCTACCAGCCCAACCGCGCTTTCATACTCAATGCAACAAATCATCTCAAATTTCAACACAACACCAAAAAGCATGTAAGAGCTTAATGCACACATTTCATTGAACACAACTAGGGTTACAAACAGGGTAGTGATTCTCCGAACAACGACGGTCGGACGAACGAACGAGTGAATGTCCAAGCGGTGAGCAGCATGGATCGAACGTAAAAGGCTGTTTAATTAAAAATGCACGCGCTAAAATGTGTTTGTTAACTCTGACGGGACTACCTAAACTCGCCGCTGCCATTTCGCTCGTTCGTCCGCCCGTCCGTTGTTTTTGAGAGAATAACACCCCTGTTATAAATAAATATATATCACGGGTCAATTTTAAACAAATTTACCTAGAAAAACTAAGCTCTAGGCTTGTAAAAAAATTGTTGAAATTACTTTGATAAGTAATATAATCCAACGTTGGCAACCCTAAACACCCTAAGGCTGGCGAGGGGTGCCACCCTCCGCCCCCTACTGTATGGTGAACATTTTTACAATACCGTACCAGCAAAGTTACTGTTCGAATTACATTCACTGTCAATAGGTAGTTGCAATAACTCAAAATGTGGTACTGACTGGGTTAATAATCATTTTATTATGATTTATTTACTTATTATTTAAATGGCGAAAAATGGCGATAGGCTTGCAATCTGTCACTAATACACTGGTCAACATCTTAGCCTAATTGTGCAAAATGTGGTTACAGAATTATTAACAAGTTTTTAGGGTTGTTAGTAATCCTGTAGCTCTGCCTACTGTAATACTTTATTTTTTCCCTCCAGTGGGTATAAAGAAGGAAGAAAACAAAAGGTTATTATTTATACAAATTTATTTAAGTTAATTAATTTAGGGTTTGTTGTTGCTTGGTCGATGACGCTTTAGGTAGCTATTATAAATTTTTGGTATGGATGGCTAATATAAAATTGAGAGATGGATCGCTTAGCTGCGGATGTGGTCGAGCCGTGTGGCGCAGGGGCGCCACTACGCTGACACGTGGGCACCTCGCCGGATGTACTGGCGTGGCCTATCTCTAGGCCCGTACAAAGCACCTCCTGGAATGGTCCGGGAGTAGGGGTAAGCGACCAATGCGCAGGCAATGCAGAAGAAGTTAATTAGATAGGTTGAAAGGGTTAATTTAGAATGCGGCATGATGCTTCTGGAGGTGACTCAGCAGTTCGCTAGGCATAAGAGACAGCCTCATGGTTTATAGCCGGTGCAAGAAGGCATTAAGTGTTCAAACGCAGGTTAAATTTAGTAAAACACCATTAGATCCTTGCAGGATAATTTAAATAGTTCACCGTGCGCGGCGTGCGTGTTCCAAGCAGGTTTTGCTGGATATGTTTAGCAAGGGAATAGAAGTACGAGACAGACATGACGTGGCACAGAAGTTATAACCTCAAAACCTTGCAAAATAAGTAAAGGGACTGACCTTTTGGAGGATTATGGCCTTGCTTACGGTTGGTGTTAACCAATGTCAACTCCGGAACGCCGAAAGATCCGTTGTAGGACGTGGCACAAGTGTTATTTGGCGTACTTCGCCGGTATTCAATGAATGCTGAAATATGAACATCACTTTAGATAAACACTTGACACACAACACGGCTTCGAAGATAGAAAGAACGTTAAGCACTTACCTTCGTTGTAATAATAGCCACGTAGGTAATTATTTAGGTTATGTAGTAATACTACGTGCACTGCCGGTAACTGGAATATAAGAATGCGTGGTCAAAACAGACACGATACACAATAATAATTCAAGACACTTCAAGCCAACGTCGAAACACTTACAAGGGATGGAGATATGGTAGGTAGTTCTCCAGTATTAAATAAATAGATGTAGTTAGCTCGCCGGCTTATTAGAAAAAGAAAGCCACCGATCCTGACTTGCCCAAATCGATATCTAGATCAATACCACTTTCCAAATGTTGTAAACCTCCACATATCGGGGTAAAAACCAAACGTCAACACGGGTACAGATAATAGTGGATATTTACTTAAAGGTAGCAAACTCGGGTTTTCGTCTGTCATTAAATATGCTGGAACCCTGAAACGACTGAGGAATTAAAAGGAAGACTAAAGCTGGACTACATAAACAATTTTGGAAATAAATATTTAAAACAATACTAATACAGTGCCCTGGGTTTACTTACTAACGAGGAGATCAAAACATGACCCTTGCAACACCGGGTGCATGTGCCACAGATTCGTAGTTTTTTGACACAGGTCCACTAGTAGTTGAATTGACCATAGATTATAAGATAAATTTAAGATACCAACTTAACAAGTTGACAAGAAATGGAATAAATTGTGCATCGGTGAGGCGTTAATTCACGCCTAAAAATTATACATTACATACCCCCTCAACCAGGAGAATTTTACGAAGAAAGAGACTGAAAGAGGAAAATTCCAGCTCGCCCTCGAGCTGAGTACACTCATAGCTACAATAATAAAATCAGGTAAATCCCCTAACACTTTGACGAGGACTCCCGGCCCAGAATCACACGTCCTGCAGTACCTTGGCATCAATTGAGTCCGCGCGGCCGACGCTGGAAACAACTGCGTCGAGGCCTACGGTAACTGCAGTAGAGTAGTAACTAGAACTAGCAGTTACAGGTTACTAGACGAAATCAAAATAAAAGGAATTTAAAAAAAATGCGCCAGATCAACCGTTATGGCAAGAACGGTAAGAATCCACAAAGTATTGTAAGGTATAAAACGACGAAGCAACCATCCAGGTATCTGAGTCACTACCCGCTCAGTAACGGTACGTGTAGGCTTTATTAGATGTCACGAACCGCATCAGTGAAAAGGCTTATTTAGGCCTAAGATGGTGCTGGTACGCAAAAACCAAAACATTGTGTGAAGAAGAGAAAGAGAGGAAAAAAAAAACGTGTACGAAAAGGAAAAGAGTTAGTAAGAAAAGCAGAAGAGAGAAGATGCGTCCCATATCGCAGTTATTGTAGAGTCACCACCCGCTCTGAAAAGAAACTGTATAGGCTTCCTTAAGGTGTCACAATCCGCACCGGTGTAGGCTTATTCCTGCTGGATGGGGTCCAGGAAGAATCGCTTAAGCTACTAAGAAGTAGTAAAAAAAAAAATCGTACCCGCAAGTCAGTACAAAAAAAATACTTTCCATTCAGAAATCATTCCATGTTTAATCCAACGCCCAGGACAGTTGTTATCGATCCATAAATTTACCTTACAGTCCGGGGGTAATTATAGTAATTTAGTTGATTTGTAATATTAGTTATATTAGGTAGCGTTGGCTGAAACTGGCTTACAGTCTTTTATGTGCCATTTTCCCAATCGCTTCCCATTTTCATCCTCCAGTTCGTATACTAAGCGGGACACCTTCCTTATCACGCGGCACTTTTCATACTTAGGGGCCAGCTTTGCAGCAAAATATCTGCCCGCGTTGCTCTGCTTGTATGTTCGTTTCCACACTTCATCACCTACATTGAATTCTATGTCACGTCGCTTCTCATTGTAATACTTGATGTTACGATCGTGAGCTTTATGCAATAAATCTCTGACAGTTGGATAAGTTTCTTTTAGTACCTTTATCTTATCAAAGTAATCGCGCCTAGAAGCGAATATGATCTCCTCTACAGCTTCAGAGTCATTGTAGATAGTACCATCAGGAACCGCTTCACGTCCGTGAACTAGTAGGAATGGAGTGAACGAGGTAGACTCGTTTACAGAGGTATTTAAAGCAAACTGGATTCTTGAAATATTAATATCCCACGTACGATGATCTGATGCGACAAAAGTAGAGATCGCAGTCACCACAGTTTTATTATAACGTTCTACTGTGTTAACTTGGGGACAATAAACTGGGGAGTAGTGTAATTGGGGAATGTTGTAATTAGCAAATAACTTTTGAACGTCACCGCCAGTAAAATAGGATGCATTGTCCGCAATGATAGTTTGCGGAATGCCGTGGACCATAAATACATGGTTTTCCAACCTCTGAGAAATCACTTTTCCGGTTGCGCGGCGCATTGGAAACAGCATACAGTACTTGGTAAAGCAACAAACTACCACCAACAAGTACGTATTTAATTGTCTTGAAGGTGGTAAGGGTCCGACTAAGTCCAAACTTATGCACTGAAACGGACGACAGCAAATTTTTGCGCTTCCCATGAAACCGGGGGTCGGCTGTTGACTGTGCTTATACGCTGCACACGCAGTACAATTAGCGACAAACCTTACCACATCTTGGTACATGCCTGGCCAGAAGTAGCGTAGTTTGAGCCTTTTGTAAGTTTTTGCTGTACCTAGGTGGGCTGCTGTAGGGACCGAGTGATTAGCGTGCATTATCTCATCGCGGAATTCCATAGGGATAACCTCCTTCCATTCGAATTCGGATATTAAAATATTTTTAATTTTTGTATACCGATATAGGCGACCGTCTTTTAATTGGAAATTAGGCACCGACCCCGGGTTGGCCTCACATTTCTTATAAAGATTTAAGTACCACTCATCCGCAATGGTGCTGGTGTTGATCAAGTGTACCGGAACTGCTCTTGATAAGGCATCCGGCACGACATTTTCTGAACCACGACGGTGCTCGACTACGAAGTTATAAGGAGAAAGACGGCAACCCCATCTCTCGAGGCGTCCTGTAGGATTTTTTAGGTTAAGGAACCATTTTAAACTCGAATGGTCCGTTATTATTTTAAATTGACGATCCCCTTCGAGATACGGCCTAAAATGTTCAACAACATTGACGACAGCTAGGGCTTCTCTCTCAGTGGCTGAGTAGTTCCTCTCCTGCGGCGTAAGTGAACGACTGTAGTACGCCAGGGGGTGCTCTTCACCGTCGAAGTCCTGAGTCAAGGTTCCACCAATTCCGAAGTCCGACGCGTCGCAATGTACCGCGAATGGTCTAGAGAAGTCTGGACAGGCCAGAACAGGTGCAGTTGTCATGGCTACCTTCAGTTCACTAAAAGCTTTGTCCGCTTCTGGTGACCAACGAAAAGGTGGAGCGCCTTTCTTGGTTGAAGTTAATTGATTAAGAGGCCCTGCTATGTTGCTGAAGTTCTTAATAAAACGACGGTAGTAAGATGCAGTACCGAGAAAACGCTTGACATCTTTTCGAGATGTCGGTATAGGGAAGTCGACAATTGCTCTGACTTTGTCAGGATCCGTACGTAAACCGTATTCATCTACCACGAAGCCTAAATATTTAAGTTGATTACGGAAAAAATTACATTTTGATAAATTTATAGTAAGGTTAGCGTAGCGAAGACGTTCCAGTACTGTACGTAATAAGGTAAGATGCTCACTGAACGTCTCGGAAACTATTATGATGTCATCTAGGTAAATAAAGATACGACCACTGTACTCCGGACCAAATAGGATGTCCATCAGGCGTTGCTGTGTGGCCGGCGCGGAAGTTAGGCCGAAGCACATGACTTTGAAATGGAATAAGCCACGAGCAGGAACTGTAAAAGCGGTCTTCTCCTTGGACGCCTGTGAATCAAGACCTATTTGCCAAAAAGCCGATTTTAAGTCTAACGAGGATAAAAATTTAGCATTTCCGAGTTGGTCAAGTATCTGGTTAATTAAGGGTAAAGGGTAAGCATCGTGTTTCGAGACCTCGTTCAATTTCCTGCTGTCTAGACAGAATCTAAGGGAACCATCCGCTTTAGGTACCATAGTTACCGGATTATTCCATGGGCTGCTACTTGGTTCGACAACATCCAGTTCGAGCATTTCATCGAGCTGCCTGTTCAGTTCAGCAAGCTTAAATGGCGATATCATGTAATAGCGCTGTTTTATGGGTCTAGCGTCACCCGTGTCGATAGTATGGGTAAGCAGATGGGTCCTCCCTAAACCCTTTTCTTCAGAGGAAATTGTTTTAAATTCCTTAAGAATATTCTCAGCTTGAAGCTGGTCTTCGTACGATAATGATTCTAATCCTTGTAAAAATCTTACCTCAGAATTGAGGGTATTAATATGGTCCTCGTCTGACAACAAACAATCGTTACCCAATAAAGATAATACGTCAGGAGCGAAATTAAAGGCTGTCCAGAAGTTAATGCCAAATAAAAGTTTTGTTGGTACCTCCGGTATTACATAAAATTTAACTATTGCCGTTGTATCACCAACAGTGACTGGTAAGAACACATAGCCTGATATAGGTGAAGAAGAACCGTTCGCTGTCACTATACGACTCACATCATTCGATTCATGAATAGTAACTAAGTTTTCAAAGTATTTTTGTGTATCACCACCAATAATTGACAGTTCCGAACCAGAATCCAGGAGGCCGGTATAGGTTACATCGTAAATTTTAACTTTAAGGTAAGGGCGCAAGTCATGACCGTTGACTAAACTATTTAATTTTAAAATGGCACGGTTGCTTTCAAAAAATGATCTTACTGTTGACAACCAGGACCGCCACTCGTCCTGAACTGCCTTATTCGATGGGCGGTATTGCAAGCCAGACCCATGAGGTGGTAGCTTTTTATGAATCGTACTATTTAATTTAATTTTAACTGGAGGGCAATGAGTGGTCTTATCGGGCGTAGGAACTATTAGTGAAGTAGTGTAAGAATATTGTGAAATTGCGTTCTGGACTATTTTTCCCATAGGGTAACTTTCATTATTTGGGTAAATCTCGTTATTATAGTTATTTCTCTTTGGGTTTAAATTAGGGTAAGTAAGTAAGTTGGGATTTGCCGTTGGGTAAAGTTTATTGGTTGGGTAAATTTCATTATGTGAGTTAACAGACGTTTTATCATTAATGACGGTTGACTTTGGGTATACAGATGCATTTTGAGGTAATTTTCCCGTTGGGTAAATTTTATTATCTGGGTAATTGACTATATTATTGTTGTTAACTATACGAGTTGAGTGAAGAGACGTATTTGGGTGTAACTTATTCGTTGGGTAAATTTTATTATTTTGGTAAAATATGTTATTTCGGTAATTTTCATTATTAGGGTAAATAGGGGTGTATCGTTCTAGGAAAGTAGCAGCGGGATGGGGGTGGGATGTGGAGTTAGTGGGTGAGTAAGCGTTAGCAAGGGGGGAGGTGGGGGTAATTGGGGTGTAGGATTGGTGAGGGTTATAAGCGGGATTTATGGCCACGGGATTGGAGTGAAGCGTGCAGTTAGTGGGTGGGTAAGCATTAGTAAGCGGGGAAATATGGTAATTAGTGTTATTAGTTGGGATGTGGTTTTTGTGAAGGTTATAAGCGGCCGGAATGGGATTGTTTTTTACACAAGCGGGAGGGGCGGGGATTGGGGTTGGGGTGTAAATGGAAGTAGTTGTAGCTGGGTAAGTATGCCTATTATTATCAATGATAGAAGTTATTACTGGGTATTTTAAATTGCTTCTATTGTTAGTCTTCTCCGATGTGGTATGGTTTTTATTTAAGATTGTATATGTGTTGTTTTTATATGTAGTAGTAGGAAAAAAATATCTAGTATTGTATTTTATTTTAGGTTTAATTAGATCCGGGTCAACCATACCCTGACTCGGAACCATTAGTTTTTTGGTTTATTTTGCCCGGGAGCACATTTAGGACAAGTATTCGCCGTTACGTTATTTTCGCCACAGCGGTAGCAGACCAGTCTGGGTGCTGCCCTGCAATACCTTAGGGTATGGCCGTCCACGCGACAACGCACGCAGAAGTCAACAGGGGCCCCCACCAAGGAAACGTTTTTCGAGGTGGCCGGTTTGTAAACTAAGTCATGAGCCAGTGACTTACCCAAATCCCTGTTGGGTTCCGCGAAACGTTCGGCGCGTTGAGCCGCCGCCTCAAGTTGTCGACAACTGTCTTTAAGTTCGTTAATAGATTTGATAGGGAATAAAGCTAGTTGTTTAGAATAAAATGGTCTTATATTTTGTAGCAAAATACTAAGTTTTTCATGCTCAGACAAAGGAGTTTCTAAGCGTGAGTAATAATTGAGCATGACACTGACGTAATTTACAATAGTTTCTTCAAGCCCTTGCGTCCTTGACCTAATTTCAACTAAAAGGCGTTCATTGTAATCAACAGGTAAATAGTCGCGGAGCAACAGTTTCTTAAGGTCCGTCCAGCAATGGACCTGATCACAAATTCCGTCAAACCATGAGGTCGCTTCGTCTGTGAACAGTTCACATGCTGAGCGGAACAATGCTGCGTCCGAGATTTCTCGAGAAGCACGTACTTGCTCCAACCTTCGCAGGAACGCCTTAATGCAGGACTTGCCATTATATTTCAAATCTAATTTGTGTACCGCACTATAACGCGTGGCTGCGCAGGCTGGTGCCGCAGTAGGAGTAGGTGATGTAGGTGCAGTGACCTCGGGGTTAATGTCCGGAGTCAATGCACTTTTGAAATTATCTAAAATATTATCTAAACGCAAAAGTAATTTATCTAACTGCTCGCTTAATTCGAGGTGCCTCGTAGATTCTGATTCGGAGGGCGATAGGCGTGTCAGGCGGTGATAGAGGTGATGGGAGGTTGCTTGCACTCGGTTAAGCACCTTTAAAGAAGTGTGGCGTTGCACCGAAGTCTGCAATAGATCATGTAGCTCCTCCATTTTAGATGCTATGATTAGAAGCTCCTCGCTGACGTCGCCCTCGTAATCTGCGACCTCATCTGTTGGTATCTCGGCATTTAGTTTCCTAACCTGGCACCGCAAGTCCATGACAGTAGCAAGTGGCACACCTAGTCGTACTTTTACCTCATACTCGAGTTCATCTTTTTTTAATAAGTTAAATGCAATAGGACGTTCTTCAAATGTAGAATTGGACATGATTATATTCTAATTTAAGTAATGAAAGAGGAATAACAGTGAGAGTGACAGCGAACAGTACTGATATCAAATTAATTTAGAAGGGTAAATATTGGGTTTTTATGGTAGCGAACCTCTGAGTACCTTGTTATGTAATTGTTGTCAAGTTATTTGTATTAAATTTAATTTGTTGAAAATAAATAATAAAAAAAATAAAGTTATGGTTATCCGGTGATAGAAATATTGAAGTTAAGGTTGGGTGGAATGGTTTTAAAAAAAAACTGAGAAAAAAAAAAAAAACCCTTTGAGGCCTTAGATGGAATGCCTCATATGCAAGTAATAAGACCGGAAATCTCGACCGTCCACACCGGACCACAACAGTGCAAGCTGCTGCTTACTGGTGGGATTATTTGGTGAGACCGTGGTAATGACCCGGGCGGACCGTGCATAAAGGTCCTACCACCTGGATAAATAGTAGTGTAGCGATAGCTGAACCACGTGCGCCGTATTTATAATAATACCCGGTGTGTAACGAGCGTGATCGACCAATCACAATTAATCATTAATCATTAATTTAAAAATAAACAACAAAACTTACACACACAGTTAAATACAGAAATTATAGCACAGGGTAAGATAAAAACACTAATAATATAAATGCAAGATGATGTAGAACTACTTAGCTACCTAGCTTCATCGACCACTATTTCCTTCAAAAAGAGGGAATTAGTTAACAACAAACAACTGTTCGGGCGCCGCTGTAATACTTTATTTTTTCCCTCCAGTGGGTATAAAGAAGGAAGAAAACAAAAGGTTATTATTTATACAAATTTATTTAAGTTAATTAATTTAGGGTTTGTTGTTGCTTGGTCGATGACGCTTTAGGTAGCTATTATAAATTTTTGGTATGGATGGCTAATATAAAATTGAGAGATGGATCGCTTAGCTGCGGATGTGGTCGAGCCGTGTGGCGCAGGGGCGCCACTACGCTGACACGTGGGCACCTCGCCGGATGTACTGGCGTGGCCTATCTCTAGGCCCGTACAAAGCACCTCCTGGAATGGTCCGGGAGTAGGGGTAAGCGACCAATGCGCAGGCAATACAGAAGAAGTTAATTAGATAAATAGGTTGAAAGGGTTAATTTAGAATGCGGCATGATGCTTCTGGAGGTGACTCAGCAGTTCGCTAGGCATAAGAGACAGCCTCATGGTTTATAGCCGGTGCAAGAAGGCATTAAGTGTTCAAACGCAGGTTAAATTTAGTAAAACACCATTAGATCCTTGCAGGATAATTTAAATAGTTCACCGTGCGCGGCGTGCGTGTTCCAAGCAGGTTTTGCTGGATATGTTTAGCAAGGGAATAGAAGTACGAGACAGACATGACGTGGCACAGAAGTTATAACCTCAAAACCTTGCAAAATAAGTAAAGGGACTGACCTTTTGGAGGATTATGGCCTTGCTTACGGTTGGTGTTAACCAATGTCAACTCCGGAACGCCGAAAGATCCGTTGTAGGACGTGGCACAAGTGTTATTTGGCGTACTTCGCCGGTATTCAATGAATGCTGAAATATGAACATCACTTTAGATAAACACTTGACACACAACACGGCTTCGAAGATAGAAAGAACGTTAAGCACTTACCCTCGTTGTAATAATAGCCACGTAGGTAATTATTTAGGTTATGTAGTAATACTACGTGCACTGCCGGTAACTGGAATATAAGAATGCGTGGTCAAAACAGACACGATACACAATAATAATTCAAGACACTTCAAGCCAACGTCGAAACACTTACAAGGGATGGAGATATGGTAGGTAGTTCTCCAGTATTAAATAAATAGATGTAGTTAGCTCGCCGGCTTATTAGAAAAAGAAAGCCACCGATCCTGACTTGCCCAAATCGATATCTAGATCAATACCACTTTCCAAATGTTGTAAACCTCCACATATCGGGGTAAAAACCAAACGTCAACACGGGTACAGATAATAGTGGATATTTACTTAAAGGTAGCAAACTCGGGTTTTCGTCTGTCATTAAATATGCTGGAACCCTGAAACGACTGAGGAATTAAAAGGAAGACTAAAGCTGGACTACATAAACAATTTTGGAAATAAATATTTAAAACAATACTAATACAGTGCCCTGGGTTTACTTACTAACGAGGAGATCAAAACATGACCCTTGCAACACCGGGTGCATGTGCCACAGATTCGTAGTTTTTTGACACAGGTCCACTAGTAGTTGAATTGACCATAGATTATAAGATAAATTTAAGATACCAACTTAACAAGTTGACAAGAAATGGAATAAATTGTGCATCGGTGAGGCGTTAATTCACGCCTAAAAATTATACATTACACTACCCCACTCTGGGAATAAAGGCGTGAGCTTATGTATGTATTTAATGTCATCAAAGTAGGAACAATAAGATTCAAGTTCAACATATTTATTAATTAAATTGTCAACATGAGGGTTCTTTGTACACGAAGGTAATCGCTTCGGACAAGACCATCATTGCGGAGAAGCGCCGCAAGAAACTCCAGCAGAAGGTCAATTTTTCAATCGTACAACACAATAATACTTCAAAGTAGGTTACATCACAAGGTAATAAAGTAATATATATATCATGAATCGTCAAAGAACTCATATCATGTTAGACAGGAGCACCTTGACAATCCAAGGGGGGCACACGGAGGGGGGAGTATGCATAACGCTAAAGGTAGCAATTTTCGAAAACTAAGTAAAATGTATGTAATCGCTGAAATCGACCTGCATGTTTGACACGAAAAATGTTTGCATGGTGCGCTTTCCAAACAAAACCGAACAAAAACCTAAATAAATAAAGCTGCAAGGTTACTACTAGATAATGCAATAAGGAGCCCCCTCACTTCCCCCTACCAGCTGGCTAGGGTGGTATTCTGGTACCACCCAGTGGGGGTGATTCGCATGTGGAGTGACCTAGGTCAGGATTTCGTGTTGTCATGCTATCCTTTTATAGATTAATTTTATTAACGTATGTAAAAATCAATGAGTGACTAAGCAAAAGATACAAGATTCATATGCTTATTGACTTTTTCCGCAATGTCCATCACAGAAACGGTGATATTTTGCGGGACAAAACTGAAGCCTATATATTTGTTAAGAGGATGAAGGTGGAGGATGTGTTTCCGTGTGGTTGCCCGGTTAGAATAGTGCCACTCCATGTCCTCCCGTGGATGGCGTAAGAGACGGCTAAGGGAATAAAGGCGTATAGTACTGTTAGGCGATGGGCTTGCAACCTGTCACTAATACACTGGTGAACATCTTAGCCTATGTGTGCAAAATGTGGTTACAGAATTATCAACAAGTTTTTAGAGTTGTTGGTAATTCTGTAGCCCTGCCTACCCCACTCTGGGAATAAAGGCGTGAGTTTATGTATGTATGTAGGAAGAAATGAGGAGATCTCCAGAAGAAGTAAGGAAGAACTTTTGGGGTAGACAGGTTCTTTTGGGACCACGATTAGGCAAGACAGCTTGGAACGACCGCCTGCACGGGGGACAGATGACCTAATGAAGGTGGTAGGAATTAGGTGGATGCAGGACGCATTGGATCGGTCTCGCTGGAAATCAAAGAGGCCTTTGTTCAGCAGTGGACGACTACGGGCTGAAATGATGATGTATTAATTCAGGGTAAAGCGTCTTTCGGTGAGGGTCGTAGTCGAATACGCAAGCAGAACCTACAGCTCTCGCCAACAACGGTATATACAACGTATAAACAACAAAAGAGAGACGGCTAAGGGAATAAAGGCGTATAGTACTGCTAGGCGATGGGCTTGCAACCTGTCACTAATACACTGGTAAACATCTTAGCCTAAATGTGGTTACAGAATTGTTAACAAATTATTGGAGTTGTTGGTAATTCTGTAGCTCTGCCTACCCAACTCTGGGAATAAAGGCGTGAGTTTATGTATGTACATATGTATGTATGTAAACAACAAAAATAACAACCCCAGTAAGCTGTCATCTCATGATCTCAGTTACAACTTCCAGCCATCTTTTTTTTTTAAATATTTTTGGACCACCTTGTATACTAAAATTAATTAAGTACCTGTCTCAGTAGGTATAGAAGAGAAGAAACAAGGGCCAGGGACGTTATACAAACGGTCAGTTTAAAATATTGCTTAGACAATACACGGCTATATCCAAATTATCTTTGTACTACAGAAAAGGGCTGTACGTGCGATTTATCAATTGGGGTCTCGTGTTTCACTTAGGGATAAATTTAAAGAAATCAACATTCTTACAGTCGCGTCTCAATATATCTTTGAGAATATCATGTATGTACGCAAAAACATACATGATTTTAGGCATAACCGCGACGTTCATAACTTAAATACTAGAAATAGGGATAAGCTCGCTCTTCCAGGTCACCGTCTCCGTAAAGTAAGCACTTCGTTTGTGGGGAACTGTATACGTTTTTACAACAAGATACCTTCTGATATCGTCAATATGCCGTTCAATAAATTTAAGTCCCACATCAAGCGCTGCTTGTTGGGTAGGGCATATTACACTGTAAATGACTTCATTGGTGACCAAGATGTCTTTAAATAGTGTCAGGTATATTTACTCGTAGAATTTTTCTAGGTACCTTGATAAGCATAGTCTATAAGCAAACTGTGTATTCAAGCAATCAATGTTATGTTTACTATTTGTATTTTATCTTTTCTAGTTCTTGTGTGTACAAGACGCTTTTAATTAAGAACACACTGTGATGTTTCTCGCCGGACAGCTGCTTCACACAATATTACTTTTATGTTGTCCGGCAGCATGAGCATGTCACGCTCGCTCAAAGGTCTTTGCTTATGGCGGCGTCGTTGATCGGGTCGCCACTTTCCCGAACATATGGTTGAGAGAGGCGATGGCTGAGATACGCGTCATACTCGTGAACGGGTGCTGTTTGTGGGGTCCGGTCTGTTCACGTTTGCAAGGACTTTTTGTTAAATAAATTATTCTAGTTATGGCTTTTGACGTAGAGACCTCGTCGTGTTGTTCTCAGAGTGTTTTATTGCTTGTTTGTTTTTATTTAAGGTTTATTGACCTTACATTTGTAATGATTTTATTTTTGGTAGTTTTAAGAAATTATTATTTATTACTTTATTACCTAATGTAACTTACTTTACTTAATGTAACTTAGTTTCGCGCTTCTTCTCCGCAATGATGGTCTCGTCCGAAGCGCTGGTAGATTCACCCTATATTACCTGGAGCCTGTTTACATCTCCGAAATTGTATTATTTATTTTAATCTGACATTTTGATGTATTTAATTATTATTACTACTGGGACCTGTACATCCATATGACATTTAAATTATGTAGCTTAAGTTTAGTATTGTAATAAGTGATTTATTTTTAAAAAACGGCTTACTGTTGAGTTTCTTGCGGCGCTTCTTCTCAACAGTGGTCTCTTTGGAAGCGCTGGTAGACTCAGACTTGTAAAAGTGCCTACAGGGCCTACTTACAGAATAAATGATTTGATTTGATTTGATTTGATTTGCTACGGCTGTTAAACTGTGAATACACAATAGAAACCCGTGGTCAGCTGCCCACGCGCAAGTTTCTCTTCCAAATTTGGTGTTCGATCATTTTGTAAGGTGCTACTTACACGACAAAATCACTACATATTATAAAACAAAGTCTCCGCCTCGTTTGTCTGTCTGTATGTTCGCTATTTGAACGGAATTTCATGGAGTTATCACCAAGGGGCGGAATTTTCATAGCAAACGTCAAGAGGGATTGACCATTGTGTTTTATCAACTATTCCAGTTATCGATTTTACTAGATAGGATTCCGGAATGTTCGCGATAATGCCGATTTTATACAATTAACAATGGAAACAGGGCCATTTTAAATGATGATAATGTAGAAAAAATAATGTCGATTTTTTATTACTACAGACAAGATGAAGAAAATATAGTACAGGTATAGATCTCGATGCTGTTATTATGATTATGAATGAAGGTTAGTCTACTGTCAGTACTGTGCAACATTTCCGTTTTAATTTATATTTTAATTGCAACAATATAAAACTAGTTACTGTTTTATTACTTTTATTATTTTATACACAAATTCATACCCCCAAACGAAAATCTGCCTCCAGGCCATAAGGAACCTTGGCCCACCTGGAGAAGTCTAAATAGGATGAGGACCCAGGATGACCGAAGCAAAGATAACCTGTGTCGGTGGGGGTACTCAAGTAGCGCAGACACTAGCTGTGAATGTGGAGAACCCCTGCAAACCATGCCACACCTCACTAACTGTCCCGCGTGCCCGACCACCTGCTCGCGTGAGGACTTACTTGCCAGTAACCAGAGGGCTACCACGGTAGCCGCTTTCTGGGCAAGTAAGATTTAGCCCGAGTTCTTGCCGACACGAAAGAAGAAGAAGAGTGTCCCACTGCAGAGCAAAGGCCTCCCCATTACAGGTCTAATTGTATTACCTAAAACATGTCGTGCGTGACAATCAATCATCGATAGTCGATAAAACACATTAGTCAATCCCTCTTGATGTATGATTTTTGCTATGAAAATTCCGCCCCTTGGTTATCATTATCACCATCAGTTAGATATTTTTATGTATAATAAACTCTGGTTTATGTACGGGTGTTACAGACAACTCACATAAACCGAAGCGAAGCGGTCGAGTCGCTAGAACATACAGACACACAAAAATGGCGAGGGACGTTGTTTATAGTATGTAGTGATTCATAGGTAAGTAGAGTAAGTATGAATTGTAATATTAGTTAATGGTAAAGGATGGATGAAAGAAGATTGACGAAAGAGATATACAGATCGAAAGTGAGTGGACGGGTCGGAACTCGGAAGGGGCCGCCCTAGGCGTACTTTTTCGAGTTAAATCGGAGAAATACTAGAAAAGGGCCGAATCTTAAGTACCAGAAACCGACGTGCGTGCATGACGCGATGTATGAATGTGGAAGAAGCGAAAGAAATTTGTCAAGATCGTAGCAAGTGGAAAGAAGTGGTCTCTGCCTACCCCTCTGGGAAACATGCGTGATTTAATGTATGTACTTATGTATCAATAAAGAATGTCTGTCTGACTATTGGCATCCAATACACCATATTAATGTAGAATTATCACCTATATTTGCCTTGTAAATTAAGTTCATGGTGCCAATGATCAGTAAGAGTTCCATAAGGCATTCATTCCTCAGTTAAGATACAAAATCATGTTACGAAATAATAGGGAGCCATAAAGAATGAGGTAGGAAGATTGACAATAGACTAATGACGTCATAGGTGATTACCTCATATAAATCTCCATTAGGATATCGTTGCGACAGTTGTGACGCTTTTTCGTCTCGTGTTTAGGAATTTTAGTGGACTCGGTAAAAATGATGTATTAACGCGATTATGTTCCGTTTTAAAAATCCAAAAAGATTTTTTTAAATCTGTCCAGTAGTTTCGGAGTCTATTTAATGCAAACAAACAAACAATAACATATTTCATCTTTATAATATTAGTTTTTTTTTTTTTATGCCATAGAGATGACAAACGAGCACACAGGCCACCTGATGGTAAGTGGAAACTGTGACCCATAGACATTCGCATTCACCAGACTGCAATGCAATCCTAAGACTGCAAATGCGTTGCCAACCCTGAGGATTAAGATGGAATGCTTCTATGCTAGTCATTTCACCGGCTGTCTTATCCCCAAACCGGAACACAACAATGCGAACACTGCTGTTTGGCGGTAGGTTAATGGATAAGACGGTGGTAGCGATCCGGACGGATCCTGCACAAGGTCCTACCACCCGCGAAAAAAAAAAAAGAATTGTAGATAAATAATAGAAAACATCCAAGACTCATAAACACATACTCGCGCTGATGAGGCTAATACATAATATGCCCTTACCGGGAATCGAACCCGGGACCGCTAGCTTCATAGGCAGGGTCACTACCAACTCTGTGCCAATTGAAATAGGCATACACAACCAAACGAATCAAACTACCATTATTACACGACTAGCGACCCGCCCTCGCATCGGTTATGTGAGTATGATATATAGCATATAGCTTTCCTCGATAAATGGGCTATCTAACACTGAAAGAATTTTTCAAATCGAACCAGTACTTCCTGAGATTAGCGCGTTCCAGCAAACAAACAAACAAACTTTTCTGCTTTATAATATAAGTATAGATAATCACGTGTTTTTAAAGAACAAATGAGGTTTTAGCATTTATGTATACATTTGATACTTTCACATAAAGTTAAGATATTTTTGAATAAAATCCCACTTGACATGAATATTTGACGTTGTGTCAAAACAGTATTAATTTGTTTACGGGTCTCTCTTGACTACCATAATTATTTTAGTCATAATGTGTTTGTCATAACTTTCGCAAGTCATAATGCATTTTTCTCAGGACACGGTTATTTTTTCAGGATTTTCATAAAACTAACCTAACCTAACTAATCTACACGATAAACGTTTATTAAAAACTGTAACTTCAGCCTGAAAGAAGTTATGTCAATAAAAAGTATGACTAACAATACACACACTGATATTATGTATGGTAGTCAAAGGGATCCGTTTGTTTACATCTTTGGCAAATTCAATTGACACAGACTATAGGCCAACCCGTCGTCTAATAATAACTGGGCATTGGCGAAAAACACCTTAACAAGAGTGAAAGCCATTAAGTAATTGACAAGATTTCATATTTTCAAGACTTTAATTTTATTCGTTTTATAGATACTGTTTGGAAGGAGGAAGACCCTAATAGTTTTAATTTTTCTCTAGAATGAATAATTATTTTATTATTAATTTATTAAGATGTACTTATTCTAAAAGGGCGTAACTTCATTTCTACGACACAATGGTCATATTACGTTAGTCCAATCTGTATATAAAAAAGTATCATGTCAACCGATAATTCTCTAAGTATCTATCCATCTGTCAATAGTGTCAATGTCAAATTTGAAGTATGACAGCTGTTTTTCTCGTGAAAAAGGCAATGGTATTAAGTATATCTATTCAGGCACAGTATTGGTAAAACTCGATATTTTTTTTAACTTACTTGTAATTTTGTAAATAAAGAAAAATAAATCTAAATAAATATTTTGCCGTGTTCAGGAGGCAAACCCCTTTCGATTCGTATAGTAATTTGCAGGTGTCACCAAAATGAAATGTTGTCAATTAAAATTAGAAATAAAAACGTTGCGTTTCCCGCCGTTCACTGTTTCTTACTCATAGAAATATCTCTGTTTATCAAGTCGTGACTCAACACTCAGCGTAGACGCAACATTTACTTAGCTAGCTACCTACCGACCGAGTCCGGGGGTCAACGACCCGTTACATTGTCTCCGCGTATCCGACTGTCTATTTGACCTATCGATCTAGAACCTCTATTGCTCTATTCTATTGAGTATACAATCCAAATTAACTCTCACAAGTTAAAAAAATATGATTTTTTTTATTTTTGTTAAAATTTAGGAACATAAAATTGTGCAAAGGTTGGGACCTCCTAGTAAGTAAAAGAATACCTGTGACAGGAGACCCCGCTCTTCCATAACAAAATAGGGTTATAAATTTAAAATAATTTATTCGTAAACATAAAAACAACATTAAGAATTAACATTTTTAAGTAGTCTACAATTTTAATCTCTAATTATGAAATATGTATGTGTATTTGTGTGTGTGTGTGTGTGTGTGTGTGTGTGTGTGTGTGTGTGGTGTGTGTGTGTGCGCGGTGTGTGTCTTTGCGCCTGTGTGTGTATGTGTGTGTGTGTGTGTGTAACTAAACAAAGATAATTATATAATGTCAATCAATTTGTATTCAATCAAACACAGTTGTCTTACAATTCAATAGTCTTAAGGGATAGATATTAATATATTTATTTATTCTATTATATACACTAGCGGAAAGGACCGGGAATTGATTACTGGCGAAATTGATTACTGGTAAGTTATTGATATTGTTTTTTGGGCTCCGTGCCAAGGGTTAAAACGGGTCCCTAATACTAAGACCGTCCGTCTGTCTGTCACCAGGCTGTATCTCATGAACTGTGATAGCTAGACAGTTGAAATTTTCACATGTGTTGTTGTTCTGTTGCCGCTATAATATAGCAACAAATACTAAAAACAGAATAAAATAAATATTTAAATATTTAATATTTAATGTATAAATATTTACTTGGCCGGTTTTTTTAATCTGCTGTCAATATTGTCAAGTAAATAAGAGCTATCAAAACGTTGACAATTATGATAACAGGTCAAAGGAATATTGTTTTACTTTGTAGAATAGAACCCTGTCGTAACGTTGATGATACGATAACAGTACATTTCAAACGCAATAAGGTTAACTCCTTAAAATTCAGAATTTTAGACCTATTTTTTTTCCGAAATCTTTTAAACTGGAACTATTTTAGATTGAATGCATAATTTAATTCTATAAAAATAAAGTCGTCGTATTACTGCAAATACCGCTTAAGTGCCATTTTATCGAAAATGATTTTATTAAACCATTGGAATGTACTCTTTAAGCTCTACAACCTGTTAAAATCCATTTTTCGATAAGAATCTCCGTTCCGAAGATACTTAACTGGTTAAAGTAACTTATTGCCAAAAAAGTAGGCGAATAAACAGGAAGAAACTGATATATGTATAATAATACAATAACTTATGTTTATACCTCCAAGCAGAAAATGATATTAGTATTTAGTATTTTTTTGCAATCTCATTTTATGACAACTAAGCATTTTATGTTCTAAAAATAAGTTATACACGTACTTATTTGATATTTGAATGAAAGCGTTTATACTAAGACCAGGTATTTAACGGCAGGTTAAACATCCTAAACACTTTTATAATTTTTTGCCAGAGGCCCTTCGTATTCACGAATTTACAATACCATACAGCCATAAAAAAATAAAGTGATTTAATTGGTTTTGGCTGTAGCTTTGTACCAACATTAATGCAATGCCGTGCAGGTAGAATCAACTAAGTGCGCGTACCAGCTTCGCGCAGAAGCTACCCCGCTCAGTCGCGACTCATGCGCCGAAGTTTGAGGGTAATTTTTTGCTGTTCTTGCGTGTTTATAGTGACTTATTGCTTATATTTGTGATCATTATCACATAAAAATGAGTGCCAGGAGTAGGAGACTCGTTAGAATGGCCGTGAAGGACACAAGTGCAGATAGTAAGTATAAATTATTATCTTTTTAAATGGAAGTTAGGTTAGTTTTTAATTCGTAAATGAAAAGTTGTTCCAAGTTACTCGTATTCATCATTAGTCACATTAAGTATCTAAGTACTTACTAGCTGATGATTTAAAACGAATTATGATAGTATTATAATGAAGGTTTAATGTAAGTAGGTACAAAGTCAAGGACGACCGCCGGCGCGCGCGCGGCGCGGTGTTGTTGTCAACCCGTCATACCTACCTACCTATTACATTTTTATCTACAGTGTTGTTAAAGTTTTGTTAACTTGTCGTTCATTTTTTACATCTCGGTTCGCCTTAAAATCTCACCTTGACCAGTGGGCTCCAAGTTCATATCGTGTTGACAGAGCTGCGTCAAAATACGACTTAGATTTATAGACATGCACTGTTGAGTGGTAGATTTAAGTTACCTACACGGCGAAAGCTAGTGTCTACGTAGTAAGTACTTAGTATACCTACTTAACTACATGGTTTTGACAAAATTTCTTAAATATAAGTAGATACTGTAATTTAAACACAGAAGTTGCTACCTTTTATAATTTTAAACGTATATATCTACAGCATGATTAACAGAGAATGGATAATAGAGAGCTAATTTACCTAAAGTTTGCGAGAGGGAGGAATATAAAGTGAGTAAAATAATCACTTCACTACATAGTATAAAACAAAGTCGCTTCCCGCTGTCTGTCCCTATGTATGCTTAGATCTTTAAAACTACGCAACGGATTTTGATGCGGTTTTTTTAATAGATAGAGTGATTCAAGAGGAAGGTTTATATGTATAATATTTTTTTATTTTATGCACTGGTGTTACAGAGAACTCATATAAACCGAAGCGAAGCGAGGGCGGGTCGGTAGTAATATTATATTTTTATTGAATATCGGATTTCAGATAGGGTACCTATAAGTCGTAATGTTTTGATTGTGGCCCCGGTATTTTTTTTGTAACATTGTTGTTATTTTGAATAGATCTATTAGGTCGCCCTCTCGCGAACTTTAGGTAAATTAGCTCTTGAAGATTGCCCTAAGTCTTATAACTCGTTTTCCAATTCCCCATAACTACGACTCTTTTGGATTACTTACCCTGTATACCTAATTTAATTATAAAATGCGCCTAACTGTCGTCGTCCGTATATTTGTCTTTTAAACCTTTTCGGATAAATTGTTGAACTTTTTCAGGTTACGGAGGGCAAGAAGTTGATGAATGCGAGACATCAGATCTAGACGAGTCTCAAAAATGCATTGCTGGGCAAATGGAACAAATCATTAGCGATGTTTTTCTTGATGATACTCGTAGTATACCTGAGTCCAACTCTGCTCAAGAGCTATCGCAGCTTACTATGCCATCAAGGCCAATCTCAGACACAGACTCAGAGTCGCTGTTCGGTGGAGACTTTTCTGATGATGATCCTTCTTACCGTCCAGAGAAACAACAGACTTCTAGTTCTCAATTTAATATCGAAGAGGATTTAATCACGTTACAGGACTTAATTGGCTCCAAACCTTGTGAGGATTTTGAATCTTTTGATATATCTCCACAGTCTTCCACCAGCCAGTATCACCCACGTGTAGAAGTAAATGATGACACAGCTGAGATTGCTAGACTAATAGTAACTGATGTTCTGGACTTAGTTTGGGATCAAGTAAAAACGTTATCTCGCTGGCGTGCTGCAAATCCGAACAGCTGGAAAAAAAATGTAGCAAAAAAAAGACGTGCAGACGGGTTGCCGTATACAACAAATAACCAAGTAAGAATCGCAAAAGTACCTAAGGCAATTGACTGTGCAAATTGTAAATTTAAATGTTCAGAAAAAATTACCGAACAAGACCGTGAGAGGTTTTGTAGAGTATACTGGAATTTGGATTTTTTAAACAAAAAAAATTTTATTCTATCTCATGTTACTGTTCAACCACCGAAGAGAGTCATGGTAGACAGAAAGCGCGCAGTCAGACCTTTCACTACTAAGTGTTTTTTTGATGTTGGTGTAGAAAAGAGCCAAGTTTGTCAAAAATTCTTCTGCTCCACCTTAAGCATATCAACGTCAGTAGTAAATGATGCAGTTAAACACAGAGATGAACATGGATTGTACTCCATGGAAGATGGACGAGGACATCATGTCCCACCAAATAAAACTCCTCCAGAAAAGGTGCAAGAAGTGGTTGATCATATTACTTCCTTCCCAGTAATGGAGGGTCATTACGTGAGAAAGCAATCTAAACGTAAATATTTAGATAGCACTCTTTCGATCAACAAAATGTATGAGCTTTATTTACAAAAGTATAAAGACAGTAACCCTGTATCTGAAATAACATACCGTAGAATTTTTTCACGACAGTTTAATTTGAGTTTCTTTGTTCCTAAAAAGGATCAATGTTCCTTATGTAACAAGTATTCCTCGTCACTTGGACAAGCAAAACAAGATCTAGAAGCATCTTATCACGAGCACATACAAAGGAAAATTGCATGCGAAAAGGAGAAAGAAAGTGACAAACAAAGAGCAGAAAGTGATCAGACCTTTGTATCTGCTTCATTTGATTTGCAAGCAATACTTCAAATACCCTGCTCGAAGATTGGATTACTATATTACGTGCGAAAACTGACTATCTACAATTTAACCGTGTACGAGAGTGCTTTACCCAACAACGCCTTTTGCTTTCCTTGGTCCGAGGTGCACGGAAAAAAGGGCAGCGCCGAAATCGGTTCAATTTTGTGCCATTATTTAACTAATTGTGTCTCCGCTGATGTGACTACTGTATCTCTCTTCTCCGATACCTGCAGTGGACAAAACCGGAATCAGTACGTTGCAGCTTTGTTACTTTGGGCAGTTAATAAAGTAGATAATTTACAAGTCATTGAGCAGAAGTTTCTCGAATCTGGACATTCGTACATGGAAGTCGACTCGATGCACAGCAGTATCGAAAGCGCGAAGAAAAATAAAAATATCTATGCAATGACGGATTGGATAAACATATTTAAAAGTGCTAGATCGAAGGGAATCTATAAAGTAAGTAACAAAAAAGTGAAGAAAGAGCCTTACAACGTCAAAGAGTTCAAATATAATGAATTCTTTGACTTGAAACAATTAGCTGAAGCTATAATAAAAAATAAAACTAAAGATTGCAAGGGAAATAAAGTAAACTGGCTGAAGATTAAAAAGTTGAAGTTTATTAAAGGTGATCCAAAAATATACTTCAACTACGACGTATCCGAAGTTTATTTGAATTTTGATACTAGAGCTGGGCCAACATCGTACACGACAACTACTCCTCAATCTGGCTCTCGTTACAGCACAAGAAAAGGGAACCGACGTGATAAATCAAATCCTAATTCAGTGGAACCACCTCAGACTCCTGAAAGTACATTAACATTTCCTGAATTAAGGCAATTATATAATAAACCCTTGACAATCAGCGCAGCAAAGAAAAAGGATTTGATCAATCTTTGCGACAAAGGCGTGATCCCCGAAGAATATCATGGATGGTTTAAATCACTAATCTGTGAAAATATAGTTGACCGTGTTCCAGATATTGCAGCGTCAGAAACCAGTAGTGACGAAGATTAAAGGCCGGTTCTATTATACCACCATTTTATTTTATTTCTTTTTAATTTACCATTTGTAATAACTTTGTGTCAATTTTTAACCAATTAAACGTAATAAAGTGATCAGCCAGAAGGCTTGTTTTCCTAAATTTTTTAGCAACTGCTTATTTAGGTACAAACTAATCAATTTTACACCATTCACGTCCTTATACAAAACTGTTTTACTTAAATAATTACAGTTGTTAGTAATGTCAAAATAACATAAGAAACTAAAAAAAAAAATATCAAAAATTTCATTCAGGTAAAACCGCTTATGTTCTAAACGAACAGTGGTTTTTCCCAAAAAAAAAAATAAAGCTATCGTAATTATTTATTGTTTTGTGACTTGTAAGTTGTAAATATTTAATCTAGAGCTAAATCAAGTGGAAACACAGCCATAAACCTTTTATTTGTGGAAATATACAACAATGTATTTCTACAGGTAAAACCGATTAAGTTTCCCAAATTTCACATCTCTATCATTATTATCATGTATATATCGAAATTTTAAAGTAACTTCAATATTTGCACTATTGAACCTTAAACAACGGAATATAAACATTAATATGTGATACACATAGTACGCAATATTCAACAATTTCATGTTAAAACCAACACTGAAACTTTAAAATTGACTTTTCTCAAAATTACTTTTTTGTAGATAAGCGGTATTTGCAGTAATACGACGAAGTCTTCTATCAAAACATAATTTGAAACTTTGATGAACTTAAAATTACGTCGGACATTCGGAACTGTTTTACCTTTTTTTTTTTAAATTCGTACAAATAAATAAATACCTAAATCAATGCTTTACTAAACTATTTCATCCAATGACTTACTGTGGTCTAGCGCATAGTTTAGAATTCATTCGCGTTAAACTAAAATGACGCTACTCCTACGAGGTCCTCGGAACTCGTTATAGGATCATTCAATGCAAGACTGTCTACAAATAGGTCAAGGAGGAAGTCAATTTCAATTTACTTCAATTTACAATTCAAAACCAACAACTGTGGAGTACCCCAGGGGAGTATTTTAGGTCCTCTATTATTTTTATTATATATTAATGACTTACCACGACATAGTAAACACAATTGCATAATGTTTGCCGATGACACTACATTAATAATCAGATCAAACAATAAAGATAATTATAATAATGAGATAAATAACACTCTTAAAGGTATAATTGAATAGCTAAATAACAATAATCTGAAAATAAATATAAATAACACTAATATTATGCAGTTTGGGACACACAAAAATACTGACATTGCACTTAATGTAAAATATAATGATAATGAAATAAAACAAGTGGAAACCACTAAATTTCTTGGAATCCACATTGATAAATTTTGTAATTGGAAATTTCATATTGCCAATGTCTGTGAAAGGCTGGATAAGTTTGTATTTGCATTAAGAAGATTAAGCAGAACCTCGTCTAGAGACTTAGCACTAACAGCTTACCACGGCTATGTATCCTCTTTACTTAGTTACGGTTTGATTATTTGGGGCAACTCTGTAGATGTAAATAGAGCATTTTTGCTACAAAAAAAATGTATAAGAGCTGTGTGTAACACCCACTACTTAGAACCATGCGGGCCTTTATTCAAAACAATTAAAGTATTACCACTACCATGCTTATACATTAAACAGATGTGCATGTTTGTGAGAGAACATCCTGAATTTTTTGAACAGATCGTCAATTACCCGAGATCAACTAGGAATAGGAACAAATTGTTGTTACCACGCTCTAGAGTCAAGCTTCACAAAAATAACTCTTACTGTATGGCTATCCAAATTTACAACCAGCTGCCTAAGTTTATTGTGGAATGTCCTGTGAGGCAATTCAAGAAAATACTTACGAAATGGCTTCTAGACAACTGTTTTTACTCTGTCAAGGACTATTTTGCCATCAAGCCAAATATCTAGTTTCTCTCCAATTTAATTTAAGATTGTATTAATTTATTTTGAATCGAATGTTATAATTAATTAATATTTTGACAATTATAATAATATGATTAATACAATAAAAAAAAATTGAATTTATATAATAAGATTATAATACCTAATATGATAATAGTAACATTTATTTCTAATGTAGATTAAGACTTTTGCATGCCAAATTGTGGCAGAACATATCCATGTACCTACTACTACTGACATGTATATTTATAAGATCCGAGTATGTACTTGCAAATAAATCAATTTGAATGTAGTCATTGTATTGACATGAAATTAAGTATACTTTGTCATATCCATGAGTATTAATTTATACAATACAAGCTGTTGCCGGCAACTCCGTCCGCGCAGAAAAATAAAACATAGCTTATGTTTATCGCTACATAGTATACAACGAAGTCGCTTCCCGCTGTCTGTCTGTCCCTACATACATACATACATAAACTCACGCGTTTATTCCTAGAGTGGGGTAGGCAGAGCTACAGAATTACCAACAACTCTAAAAACTTGTTGATAATTCTGTAACCACATTTTGCACACTTAGGCTAAGATATTTACCAGTGTATTAATGACAGGTTGCAAGCCCATCGCCTAACAGTACTATACGCCTTTATTCCCTTAGTCGTCTCTTACGACGTCCACGGGAAGATATGGAGTGGCGTGTCACTATTCTAACCCGGCAACCACACGGGCAAATGTCTGTCCCTATGTATGCTTAGATCTTTAAAACTCCGCAACGTGTGATTAAAGAGGAAGGTTCTTGTGTATAATAATTTCTGTTTTATGTAGGTACAAAAACTAACATAAACCGAAGCGAAGCGAGGGCGGGTCGCTAGTCAGGAATAATGTAGGATTCTAATGGTGAAAGAATTTTCCAAATCGGTCCAGTAGTTTTGGGGCCTATTCAATTCAAACAATCAAATCTTTCCTCTTTATAATATTAGTGTCGAATATTACAGTCAATAGGTACCAGCGAGCTGGTATAAAGGGAGCGCCATAGGAACTCCTAAACAGCTAATAGCAGTACCATCCGGTTTGAACTCGTTTTAATAGAGTTACCGTCAGTGGTATACAGTCATACAGTCGGCAACAAAGTGTGTCTGGCCGAAGGCTGAGAGTCATCAAGATCGACGTTCTTAATAGGCTAGGCTTGTTTATTAAATGATGCCAATCTATTCTAGATCTTCCACGACCTATATCAATTTGAGGTTAAGTCACGGTATCAAAAGGCTCGTCACTATTGAAGAGTTGAAAAGTGAAGATTTTTTATTTTCACGTATGTACAGTCAAGGACTCTAATTGTCAAACCACTATGGAACCCTGTCGCATAACGTTGATCATACATTTTAGCGTATTTTCTTTCATATGGTTTGACGCTGTTATTATGACAGGGTTCCATAGTGGCTTAACAATTAAAGTCCTTGACTGTACTTACGAGTAGGCATTGAAGGATCAACCAATTTAACCTACCTCATACTAATTGTTACAGTAAAGCACAACCGATATGGCTTGCCGATGTACCTGCGCAGATGACATTTTTTCAAAGCGCGGGAACCAATCAGCGTAGCGTGGTTGTATTCTGTGCTGTTATTGGTTATTAGTGACGCCATTTTGTCGCGCGCCCGCGTGTCATTCAGTCAGCCGTGAGTGAAATGGAAAAAATAGATGCAATTTAATTAGCACCTTATAACTATTACGTGCAAGTCTGATCGTGGGTTTTAATCGTGCTTTCGGAAATCATCGGAATCGTTGTTCGTGTCTGCGCGAACGAAGATTCACGACACGCCGTATGAATTGTGTTCTACTGTACATAGTTATGACATGTTCGCCTCGCAGCGTCCAACAGACAATTTAGGACAATACAGTAACGGAGTAAAATTTGTCAACGTATTCATTTTTTCTTTTATCTAAACATTCATTCATTCATTCATTTTTTTTTTATTACTAGGTACTCTAATTTATGTGAAAGTATCAAATGTATACATAATTGCTAAAAACCTCATTTGTTCTTTAAAATCACGTGATTATCTATATTTATATTATAAAGCAGAAGAGTTTGTTTGCTTGCTTGAACGCGCCCAGGAACTACTGGTCGGATTTGAAAAATTCTTTCAGTGTTAGATAGCCGATTTATCGAGGAAGGATATAGGCTTTATACATATTACGATGATTTGTTGTTTTCCAATCCACATACATACACATATGTACATATTGAGATGTGTCAACATCCCAATTCCTTTATCTGCCGCTTTTTACGAGATCCGAAGATATACATGGGTGTGCGTCACAAACGATGAATGAATGAACAGTCAATGCCCCACTTCTCACTTTCCATACAAAACGTATATGACATAAGAGTTCTTGGCACTGACCTCGAAAATTAAAACTCGTCATAACATAACTCAGAAGTATGATGCTGTAACTCAAAATCGATGCGAGCTATTTTCAGCTTTACGTTATACTAGATAACGTTATAAATAAAGTTTATTATTAGAGTTTATATAATTTTCATACGGATGCCTGAGGAGGGATTTGTTAGGTGTATAGAGCTTTAAGATGGGTCAGTATGGGTAGCTATGAGAACCCTTACCGCCACGCGTAAGTTACAATTGGAAACTATTTCTAACTTTTCCACACTCACAGATTTTTGGAAAAAGGTACGAAACATGTATTTAATGCTATTTGAACTCATTTCTGTTATGGATCAAGACTTTTAGACCAACCAAGGGTACGAGAAGTCATTGAGTTTTTTTACTCGTATGCGTAAGAAGGACTGTTATGTTTTTCGAGTGTATGCTCTGCTATCTCAAAGGGTTGATGGATTTTAACAAATTTAGTGACCCGTGTCACGTGTGGTTCTCGGGTTAGAATAGTGCCTCTCCATGTCTTCCCGTGGATGTCGTAAGAGGCGACTGAGGGAATAAAGGCTTGTAGTACTGTTAGGCGATGGGCTTGCAACCTGTCACTAATACTCCGGTAAACATCTCAGCCCATTTGTGCAAAATCTGGTCACAGAATTATTAACAAGTTTTTAGAGTTGTTGGTAATTCTGTAGCTCTGCCTACCCCACTTTAGGAACGAAAGCGTGAGTTTTATGTACCTACCTGTGGTTAGATTCGTCTTGGATATGGGAGTAACAGGCTATATTTCATGATGGATAGCGCAGGTATATCACCGGGAGATTCAAAGATTACTCGATGAACAGTCCGGAGAGCCTAGAGAGTCAAGAGCATTTAGCCGGGTGTCGCTAGAAAGCTAATCCGTTGCCCGGGGTGAACCACGAGGAGGTAGTTCTTGACCAATAGATTCAGAACCGGACACGGACGATCCAACCATCATCTACACAAATGGGGGCTCAGAGAGTCGCCATCTTGCGAGTGCGGAGAGCCTGACCAAACTCTAGCTTACATCGTGAATGATTGTCCGCTCCACTGCTTCCCTGGCGGTATGTCCGAGCTGCACCAGCTCTCTGCAGCGGCCAAAGACTGGCTAGTAAACCTAAAAATAGACGTATAGGATCCAGCGCTAAGATTAATATAGCCATACGAAATGATGATGATGAGGCTATATTTCAATTATTTTTCAACATTATATCGTCATCAATATAAAAAAAATGCGGTTTTAAAGCTTGCTCTGTATTAGACTTGTTCATTCAAACTCTAGAAAAAAGCTATCAATTTTAAAAGCCGACTTATATGGCTTAGGCCGTTGACCAAGAGTCTATAATCGCACAATCGGCGCGTCCTATAGTATACTCGTTTCGGAAATAGACCCCGATACGTTCCGATAACACAATTGAGAACATAATATGTTTTGTTTCGTCGCGGGCGCAGGTAACGGTACAGTGACAGACGTATAAACAGCGAGGCCAGCACAACTTTACATTTTAATGAAGGCCGAGAGATCTAGGGGTACAGTCACCACTTCACCAGGAATACATCTATGGTCAATTCCAATAGACTTGTCTAATTTAGTAAACACTTGTATAACCTCAAAATGCTCCCTTTTCGCTTAAAATAACAATTTTGTCATAAAAAACTATCCATGATGTAAAATTATGAAAATGGTGTGCAAAATGTAGTCTCTAGTTGCTTTATTCAGCAGAAAACGCTTGTTTTAACCAAAATCGGAAATTGTTTACGAAATAAGACAAGTCATTTGGAAAGGAGTATAAGTAAAGGGTTTGACGGAATTATTTGCATTTTTACTAGCTTATACTATTATTAAAAAAAAAAAACTGTAATTGACGTAAGGTGTGCAAAAGGTTAACAAAGTAAATCTTCTTTATAGTATAAAAAAATCACTATCCGCATCTGTCTGTCTGTATATCCATGTGTGCCTGTGTATGAAAATACTGTAACTCCTCCTAAACCACTCAACGGATTTTGATGTGGTTCTCACGATCAGTTAAATAATTTTTCACAGGTTTTATTTATAATAAATTCTTGTTTATGTTCACATAAACCAAAACAAAGCGAGGGCGGGTCGCTAATAGGGAATATACCTACATGGATTTTAAATCGCACTTCTCAACCAAATATGAAAATACCGTAAAAGAGATCACCAAAGGTGTAATTAAAATTAAAGTCGGTCAAGAACTACGTATGATAAAAAAAAGTGGATAGGACACTGGCTCAGCATAATGCCGAGGTGTTAAACACCTGCAGCGCTGATTTTCAGCCAGCTCCGAGTGTGACAGACGGACGGTAAGATAAACGAATAAAAGTAGGGTACTTAACTTACATACATACATTAAATCACGCCTGTTTCCCAGAGGGGGGTAGGCACCACTTCTTTCCACTTGCTACGATCTTGACAAATTTCTTTCGCTTCTTCCACATTCATACATCGAGTCATGCACGCACGTCGGTTTCGGGTATTTAAGATTCGGCCCTTTTCCAGTATTTCTCCGATTTGACTCGAAAAAGTACGCCTAGGGCGGACCCTTCCGACCCGTCCACTCACTTTCGATCTGTATATCTTTCGTCAATCTTCTTTCATCCATCCTTTCCAAATGACCGAACCATCCCTTCCCTTTTCAATCTTAGTCACTTACACACTAAGGTACTTATTTAGTTAATAGTACATTACTTAACAAGGGCTGTAAAAGAAAGAAAGCCCGAAATCGCAGGTATTTGAGACCCGAGCCGTAGGCGAGGGTTGTAAATATGCGATAGAGGGCTTTCTTTTTTACTGCCCGTGATGAGTACACAATTTTACGTCTTCACCTGGCCACAATGCGAGTTTTACCGTGCGCGCAGCGTGCGATAAAACTCACATTATGGCCAGGTGTTACGTAAAAATATATACAAGCATTATAAACTGCTAATTAGACAGAGAGATCCAAAGTGCACTGTGTCATCATTGTAGCAGGTCGGCCATATTAACTCCACATAAAATTCTGTTTTGCTAAAAAGATATAGGAACAAATCTTTGTTGGCTTATATATATATTGGTTATTTTTATAGCTATACAAAACAAAGTAGCTTCCCGCTGTCTGTATGTCCCTATGTATGCTTAGATCTTTAAAACTATGCAACGGATTTTGATACGGTTTTTAAAAGATAGAGTGATTCAAGAGGAAGGTTTTTATGTACCTATAACTAGCTGACCCGGCAAACGCTTTTGCCATATAAATAATTTTTAAAGAAAAATGTTAAGGGTGGACAACCCTTATCACTAAGGGGTATGAAAAATAGATGTTAGCCGATTCTCAGACCTACTCAATATGCTCACAAAATTTCATGAGAATCGGTCAAGCCGTTTCGGAGGAGTACGGGAACGAACATTGTGACACGAGAATTTTATATATAAGAAGATAAATACTGTTTTATGTACGGTTACAGAAAACTCACATAAACCGAACCGAAGCGAGGGCGGGTTGCTAGTTATAATATAAACAATAAGCGGAGAAACACTGTGCTAGCCGTCTTAACCCACTTTACGTCGAGAAAATATGCACTTCAATTGCAATACCAATAATGCACTCAACGACTTGATGTTGAGTTATGTTAGCTGTATCTTGATTTAACGTTGAATTATAAAGTATTTAAATCTTACCAATATTATAAGTGAGAAAGTTTATATGTTACTGAACCGGTGTAAAAAGAGCTTTTGTTTTGTCACACCCTGTATTTGATGGCCATTACTTTAACCTAAGACTTAAAGGGACACTACATAATTCCGAACGCAATTTTTTGATAGAAGACTTAACTTTTTGTTATCGCTTATAAATAAAACCTAACCTGACCTACGTATGACAATTAAATTATGCATTAATTCTAAAACAGCTCCAGCGTAACAGCTTTCGGAAAGATGAAAATTAGGACAAATGAAAATTCGGAAAAAAGTAATTCGGAATTTTAAGATGTTCCCAGTGTTCCCACTTAGGGGCTGTTGTTTGATCAGTAGTTAGACTACCTAATTGTAAAAATTTTAAAAATTAATCGAAAAAATTTTTTTTGAAGGAATCTCAAGGAAATGTGTCAAATTTTCGACTCTTTTATCGACTTTTAACAATTAGTTAGTTTAACTACCGATCAAATAACAGGCCCTTCGACGCTGTGATGGTGCAACGGGGTCCATACAAAATCCCTCATCAACTTTTTATTCTTAACACAACAGAAAATGATTGAGATCTATTTTAGAGATATAACTCACCTTGAATGGACGTGATCATTCAGATCCCGGGTCCAGGTCGCACACACTCACACAACACATTTTCACTGTGTCACACTCACGCGCACTTCACGGTTCACTGTTCACTCACACACATTGCTGTTGCGATCCAGAATCTGAAACAAGCAGAGGAAATACATTAGATCTATGAAAAAAAAAGTATTTAATAAAATATGGTTGGAAAACTTTCTATAATATCTAAGGTCAGAATTTATAGGGTTTTTGATAGTTTTCTCAAATATTATTTATTCTATAAAGATGTTTACCAGTGTATTAGTGACAGGTTGCAAGCCCATCGCCTAACAGTACTACAAGCCTTTATTCCCTTAGTCGCCTCTTACGACATCCACGGGAAGACATGGAGTGGCACTATTCTAACCCCAGAACCGCACGTGACACGGACCACTAAATTTGTAAAAATCCATCAAGCCTTTGAGGTTCCAGAGCATGCCAAAGAAATAGATAAGTCATATATAAATACCTTCATACACTCGAAACACATAACCGTCCTTACGCATTCGGGTAAAAAAACTTAATGACTTCTCTTACTCTTGGTTGGTCTTAAAGTCTTGTTCCATAATCGAGATGAGTTCAAATAGCATTAAAAACATTAAAAACACTCCATGGACAAACATAGTTACAGAATTATCAACAAGTTTTTAGAATTGTTGGTAATTTTGTAGCTCTGCCTCCGCTCTGGGGATGCAGGCGTGAGTTTTAAGTATGTTTATGTATGTTATAGCTGGAGACTATAGAGGGGGAGCAAATAGGGGAACATTAAGGGTTGTTTCGACGGACATTGGGTAGGTGATTTTATTTGGTTGTTTAGTTAAATATTATTTTATATCGTTCCGTTGGGCGTACCTTTTTAAAAGAAGTTTTGCGGATGGTAGGACCTTGTGCAGGGTCCGTCCGGATCGCTACCCCCGTCTTATCCATTAACCTACCGCCAAACAGCAGTGTTCGCATTGTTGTGTTCCGGTTTGGGGATAAGACAGCCGGTGAAATGACTAGCATAGAGGCATTCCATCTTAGTCCTCAGGGTTGGCAACGCATTTGCAGTCTTAGGATTGCTCTGCAGTCTTGTGAATGCGAATGTCTATGGGTCACTGTTTCCACTTACCATCAGGTGGCCTGTGTGCTCGTTTGTCATCTAAAAAAAAAAAAAAAGTAGGACAGGGCACCGGATGGTAAGCGGTTACCGTCACCGATAGAGAAGTGGCTGCCTTTTAATAAGTAGATAGTTTAATAAAAGGCAGAGGTAAAATTTAAATAATCTTAATACTCCTAGCTCTTAATATGTTGAAAAAACCGGCCAAGTGCGAGTAGGACTCACAAACAGAGGGTTACGTGCCAAGCCGAAAAAATCTGTTGCTTGTAAGTATTCCCTATTTTTTAAAATTTTATTATCTTTTTAATATGTTATGGTTATGGTACACTCTGTGAAAATTTCAAGTGTCTAGCTTTCATTAGTCATGAGATACAGCCCGCAGAAATACAGACAGACACACGGACAGCGGAGACTTAGTAATAGGAACCCTAAAAACGCAAAAGTTTATTAAATAAAAATTCAAATTCACTACTTCAAAATGAGCCACATTATTGACCAATACCTCATCAATTAAAATAACATGTTCATCCATTACAACAGAGTCCATTATTAAACGATATGTACCAACGATTTTATCGTCGTTACTGCCCTAGGGGGAGCACCCTCGGAGTGTGAACGAGGTAGTTTCGGCAAATTACGCCAAATGCTATGATTTTTATTATGATTTACCGTTTCCTACATTATTTTAGATGAAAAGAACAGTTTATTCACTGATTTTGAGCCGTTTAAGCGCTTTAAAACAACCCTTATTTGTATTGGAAGTAATGCCACTCCATGTCTTCCCGTGGAAGTCGTAAGAGGCGACTAAGCGAATAAAGGCTAGTAAGGTAAATGCACCCATCATGCATAGAGCTCCAGTGATGAACAATATTTATTTAACGGAAAAAGGCACTATACGGAAAAAGGTATTATAATTTTATCTAATTGTAAGGCATTAGGTAATATGTAATTACTTTTATTGGGATTCAAGACTGGAGCACAGGCGAGGCGATGGGCTTGCAACCTGTCACAAACGTGTGATAGTGGAAAATGTGGTTACAGAATTATCAATAAGTCTTTAGAGTTGTTGTTAAATCCTGTAGCTCTGCCTACCCCACGATGGGAATGAAGGCGTGAGTGTATGTATGTCTTAATTTTTATATCAATAAGAATGCGCACGAGCACACGAACTCCTGATGGTAAGTGTTATCTGGGACATCTGAAGTCTCGAGACAACAATCACAAGACAAACGGTTTTTGCGGGTGGTACTGGTGGTAGGACCTTGTGCAGGGTTCGTCCGGATCGCTACCACCATCTTGTCCATTAACCTACCGCCAAACAGCAGTGTTCGCATTGTGTTCCGGTTTGGGGATAAGACAGCCGGTGAAATTACTAGCATAGAGGCATTCCATCTTAATCCTCACTCCTCAGGGTTGGCAACGCATTTGCAGTCTTAGGATTGCTGCAGTCTTGTGAATGCGAATGTCTATGGGTCAGTTTCCACTTACCATCAGGTGGCCTGTGTGTTTGTCTTCTATATGACATAAAAAAAAACCAAACCGATTAAAAAGGCAGGTCATCAAACAAAATGTAAAAACATTGACAGTATTTTTATACAAAAGTTGGCTTTTTGAAAAGATACCTATTGTTCAATTCTCATAAACGTTTTAAAAAATTCCCTAAGCTCTTACTACTTTAGGAAAAAATCTACGTAATGGCAAGAACGATAAAAATAAAGGAATTTAAACTCTTCACCCTAACTCCTTGCTACTAAGTTACGCAAATCCCTTAAATTAAGCTTAAGATAGTAGTTTGATAACAGGACTGTAGCTATCCCTGTCTCACTCGTGATTTCCGAAGAGACGCACTGAAAGCTTATAATTTGATGGATCGCGGTCCTTCCAAGCCTTCGGAGTAGTACAAAGGGTTCCGTACACTAACAGTCCATCAGCCGATATTAGCCTGTTAGTTTATCGAACATAGGCTCAATTTCCCTTAAACTCCTGAGATAATATTAGTACATTATACGGCCATTGAAACAAAGATGTAGTGCCAAGGGAGTAAAGTGGAATTTCTTTTGTTTTTATGACTAACTAGCGACCCGCCCTCGCTTCGCTTCGGTTTTTGTGAGTATGATATATAGCCTATAGCCTTCCTCGATAAATGAGCTATCTAACACTGAAGGAATTTTTGAAATCAGACCAGTAGTTCCTGAGATTAGCGCGTTCAAGCAAACAAACCAACGAACAAAGAATAGATGATTAAATTTGAAAATTGACTCTATTTCATTCATAATAGATTTATATTCCACTGAGAAATTTCGTTGTATGGTGGGCCTTAGGAGGTTAAGGGTTTATACATTTCGATATAGATTGAACTGTCTGGCCTCCGAACGGACTTGCTGTGGGTAAACTGGGATATTTCGACCTGTTACCACCAACAGCGAATATTCATGAATTTTTTCACAGATTCCATAACAGCTGATTCATGTACAAATAGTTGAGTAAAATATTCTTTCAATAGCTATAAATATAAGCAATAACATGGAGTTTGTAAGTCGTAATCGCCGTTTAAAATTCTTTTATCATCCGTTTTTTTAGCCGATTTTAATTTTAATTCACTTTTAGTGATCTCTTTTACGGTTTATTTCGTATTTTGTTGAGAAATGTGATTTAAAAACCCATGCACATTCCGTATTTCCTATTTGTTACCACTGGAAACAGCTGGGATTTTCCCCATTTGTTACGAGTGGACACTATTGGGAATAAAAATTCCAATCTCTTACCACTAAAACGGCTTCTTTAAAATTTAAAAAACTATAAAAAATTGCATAACTACTCGTATAGGGAAAACCTTTTTCAATGTCTCGAAAAGTCCGTTAGTATGTACACAGCCCGAAACAAGAACTTTTTTTTACCACACATTCGGAATAAAAATGTGAACCACCAGATGAAAAATTTACAGTAGTTACCTGCGACCTAATTTTTAATTTTAGTTGTAATAGCAGTGGTTAATTGACAGTTAAAACGTACAATAAAGCTATTTTACGAGTAATTAAAGAATGCTTCGTCTTATTCTGTCAAATTCGAATGTCACAATCAAGATAAGAACCATGAAGCCAACTATTTTTAAATATATTCTATTTATAACAAAACACAGTAACTGAAAAAGAAAACTAAAATTAAATAAAACTAACTCTAAATATATAAATTAACTAAAACATTAAATCTAAGAATGGCCCCTGCGGCATTGTACCAAAGATGCTGGCAGCATTTCCTCGCTGGATGGATAAACTTATACGTTGAGCGAGGAAACTGCCAGCTCTTCGGTCTCCCGTGACGTCAATGAGCCTCTTCGAAACTTCTTTGAAGAGGCTCCGAGCGCTAGGACCCCACGGACCAAGGGTCTCGACGCCGAATGGAATAAAAACCATGTATATGGAACTTGACTTGTAAAATTAGTTCGACTTTTAATTATTATTATTTTATTTTATTCTATTTTATTCTATTTTGTAATGTACTTTGTTTTTGTGTTGAATTTTTCTATTTTTACTATTATAATTTAATTCTATTTCTGACGATCTCAATGTAACTGCATATAATTTGACATGTAATGTAATTTATACTGTGTTATATTGAGTAATAAAATCTGAATCTGAATCATATTTAAAGCATACTTTAGTTATTTTGCGATTGTGAATATCGATCTGTTAATTTCCATTTTCATACATATTGGAGAAACGGGGTGGACTAGAAAGAGACTTAAGGTTGTGGAGCTTGAGTTCATATTAGATATTATTCCCAGCCATTAAGCAGCAGTGTTCGTACTGTTCGTAGTGTTTCATATAAATTAAATCAATTCGAGATGCTCTAAGACGCACAGCCCATTTCGCTTGGATATCGTTATCATATTGTAAATGTTATGATAGCTCTTATTCATTCACTTGACAATAAAATTTGTCATTACATCAATATTATTACTATACAGAAGCATGCATGTAAAATGGAAACCCTGTTTTTACTCTTAGTTTAAGAGTCACTTATTGCTATTCTATCTATCTATTTACTATTGTAAATATAGTTAATCGATAGTACGGAACCCTCAGTGCGCGAGTCTGACTCGCACTAAACCCGTTTATCAGATACTTAACTAAAACTAAGAACTCGTTATCTAACAAACCCTACGCATAAAAACTAAACTTATACCAGGGCAACATATCCCAGGGGAATCTAAAACCCGGGCAGACCGAACCGCCGCAAACTGGATTACGCACACATACACACAAGTGTCCCCAACAAAATAAAACACTGTCATATAGATATTGATTCTACCCTTCGGCGGGCGTCCCTCTCGTGTAAGGGTCAACGCGGGAGGCGCGAGCGGGACAGGTGTGGATTAATGGTAGACGCCCAGTTGGATTGTTTTATAGAGGATTCCGAGTCGAGATGGCTCGCAATTTGATGATAATGTTTATGCTGCGCTAAGTGACTCGATTGTGGGACAATTTTGTATGGGAATTGGGGTTTTTGGCGTAGAACGCGGTTGGAATTTTGTATGGGACTACCTTAGACAGATTAATCTAGGGCCCAACTAAGCTCTAGGCTTGTACTGTGGGTATAAGACAACGATATTCGTAGGTACATAAATCTCGTCTGATTTGGATGACAAAATCCATACTTAGCATAGATTTTACTTTTTTCTGCGAAGGAATAACGATAACCGGAAGATATAAATAGATACGTTTATATTTTAATACACCGAAATCGTTAGACTCGGGAGCATTTCGTGTATTGTAAAAAGAATATTTGGCCTAGCCGGAGATCGAACCCGGGACTGGTAGTTTCGTACTACCAACTAGGCAAGCGTTGTCATACATGGTCTTACGTTAGGTTTTAGGAATCATTGTAGATTTTTAAATATATTTTGATACATATTTAAAGTGCATAGGTACGTCTTAAGACTTTGTCTTCAAAATGAGATGTCGGGAAAATGGACTGAATATTTGGGATTTTAAAAAGTTAATAGAGAAGAAAAGCTGGGGTCCCAGTAAAGACAAAATATTCGTGTAATGGGCGTACATATTTGTTCATAAACCTTGAACAAACCTATTTTAGTAAAAGTCTTCTTCGTCACTTTCAGCCAAATTAAAATGTAACAATGAAGGTTAAGGGCAAAGCATATTTTAAGCACACTAGCTATTGCGAGTTTACGAATAGGGTTAGTATTTTTTATATATATTTTTAGGGTTCCGTACCCAAAGAGTACAAACGGAACCCTATTACTAAGACTCCACTGTCCGTCTATCTGTCTGTCTGTTCTTGAAGAAAAAGCAGTATGCTAAACTGAATAAATATGAACTTTTACTGCATAGCATTACCCATATTATATGATCCCAGTAAAAGCTTGCGGCCAAAGTTTTACAGTCTTGGTAGTAAATTGAAATGTTAATAGCAATGTTAACATTATAAATTAATTGAATAGAGTAATCAGTAAACATTAATGTTTTGTATTTACCATTTTGCAAACATTAGTCTTAGGTGTGTAGTGAATCAATTTTTTCACTGTATAAGACAAACATCCTTATAAACAATCACTATTATAACATTAATAAAACTTATTCTATACTACATAAAACGTCACCGAGCCGAAGGCGTGATCATTACAAAATAACCTCTTTGTCGCAGTCGGTCAAAACGTCCAGAGGGGACATTATAGAGATTAATTTACCCTTTGTTAAACGCTGTGTGCATGTTGGGATCATTTGGGGTGCATAAGTTACCCCACATACCCCCCAACTAGCGGGTCGATAGCGGATATAAATAGTTTTGCAGATCAGACGCGTCTGACAGCGACGAATGACGTCCGCCATTTTGGATTCAGATGTGTTTGCAAAGGATTGCTAGTATAGGAGGAAATAAGATACACTTCGTCCCAGAAACGACAATAAACAAGATATACGTGGACAAAGTCGTTGCCAAAAACTAGTCTAATATGAGTATAATGGTGACCCCTTCTTTCAGAGCTGATATCTCTTAAATGGCTGAACCAATTTTCATGAAACCTAGATAAGAACCACCGCTAGAAAACCTGCTTTGAAATAATAAAAACCGCATTCAAATCGGTTCAGCCGTTTAAGAGCTACGGTTCCACAAAAACACAAGTTCGCCTTTGTACATGTAATCTTAAGTTTATGTACGAATTTACTTGTGATTGTTTTTTTTTATTGTGCAATAAAGAGTTTACATACATACTAATAATTAATAATTGATAATTTAATTAAATTTTGAAATGTATTATGTAATCGGCCACATAAGTAAGTTGGTTTAGTTTAGTGTTTTTATAAGTTAATTTGTATCCCTACCTGCTCTTTACATCAACGAATGTTGTGTTCAACTGTTATTGGGTTGTTACCACCTAAATGCCTCTGTGATACTGATAACTAATTACTTAATTAATGTTTGATTGTGAACCTGTTATTGCACCAAAGGACTTCATCCGGGTTTCATACATTTTTGGTCCAAATATAAAAGTGCCGCCCAAAAAAAAAGAAGCTATATTCTGTTAGATCTTGTTCGCCTGAGCATTTGTTATTATGGCACCAAAGCTGTAGTACCAATATCCATAGTTTTATTCTTTCATTTAAATTAAATATTTCATTGAATTGAACTAACAAAAACGAATGAATTATTCTACCATACTTTACATTTGAACATATTTTGGTAAGGTACGGTGGTTTGGTGCCATAGTAAGAAATGCTTAGGCGGGTAAATTGTATCAGAATAAACCATTTTTTTTTTGGCCGGCACTTTCACTTTTGGACCAAAATGGATGAAGTCCTTTACCACACACAAAGCGGTCACACTAATAACACACCTCTTTTTGCATATAAAATGGCTACTCGTGTAAAGTCTACGTGTAGCATAAATAACACGATAAAAAGTGGAAAAATAAGAGATTCGCCAGCGCACCCCATAGGGACCAAGGGCGACGCCATGGGAACGGACTCCCCAAATTACAGGGTTGAGAGCGCCTATGCCATAATTGATTACAACGAACGTTCGTAATTATTATGCTAATTATATATACATTTGCTTGTAAGTTTGTAACGTACAGTTGAGGACAAAGATATGTAGAACTTTTGCATATCCCATTCAAATTAGGTGTAAAGATGTATACGTACAGTCGATACCATGTGACGAAATGTTTAGGCGCCGGCTTAGGAATCTTTTGTTGGATAACCCAGTCTGTTCGGCAAATGAGTACCTATATGCAAATTGACTTATGTTATAAGTATCATTTTAACTTTTCTACTTTACTATTTTTATTACTATGATTTAATTATATTTCTGACGTTCTCAATGTAACTGCATATAATTTGACATGTAATGTAATTGAGTAATAAAATCAAATTCTGATTATCCTCCTAAGGCCCAGAGCTTTTTTGCTGAAGATGGGGTAGCGGCCCAAAGTCCTTTAAATAGGTTTACATGGTGCCGGCCCAGAACTTTCGTCTTCGTAAAATATGCCTTAGCGTGATCGTATAGAAGTTTGATTTTTTTTGCATCATCAGAGGTATAAGTAGAAGGCTAGAAGACTGAAAAAATACCAAAATCTAAAGTCCTTTTTATAGGTCTCTGGGCGTCAATATCTAAAAATTTAATTTATCTAAAATGTATATTTACCATTTTAAAAAGCTTCTTAAAGTATCATTAAACTGTATTTTTATGCCAATAAAACATGTATTAAAAATTTTGTATGTAAAGAACCCGTTCCATTTTAATGGGTAAAATTTGTTTTAAATATAATACTTTACCATGTGAAATTGTTACATTTTACCAAAAATAATAATTGTTATAGTATTTTTTGTTTAATTTATATTAATACTAAAGGTATTCAATAATTTCAACTAAATCAGGCATTTCTCTAATGGAAAATATGCTAACAATTTGGCATCAAATTTGATTACCTTGAAATTTACCGTAAAAATAGGGTAACGGCCCACAGGCCTTTTAAAATCAACATGTAGGTACAGTATCTGGATACCTCCAAATGCGTCGTCCAGCTCTATGTCAGATTCGTTAAGTACTTCTGACAAGATTAATTCCAGTTCTTCATCGTTTTTTACACCTGGTAGAAAAAATATCATGCACGCATTCAATTCCCAATTTAAATGAAAAATGAATTGGAAAAACGACATCGGTTCGGACTAAATTTATATGAGACCACACCAGAAATACCCTCAAACCCAGCAACCAAAAATCCCGTGAAAAGTTAAAAACAAGCCCCATAACCTCAAGAATATATTTTAACAGTTCACAAAGGTATTGCATACTGCGACAAGCTTAATCAAAGTGATAGTGTTTATTTGACATTATTTAAATTTGTACCCATAACAAAATGTATTTTTCAATTAGGTATTTACTTGTCCCCGCCTCGAATAATAGTTTATAAATAATTAGTCCTCATGTCATGCAATAACCACATTTAACAAGTCCTTGTTATTAGAAACAGAAATAATACATTGATAAAAACCCGTAGACCTTTTAAAATCCCAGAGTATATAACGGCCCATATACCTTTAAAAAGGTCTTCCGATTAACCGACGTCATATAATTTTTTTTATTGAGAGTTGCTGATAAATCTAAGTAGTCGTCTAAAGATTGACATTTTAGGCGTTATTTGCAATAAAAATTACCTAGGATTCAGTGAAGATTTCAAAGAAAAACATAGATTTACTTATCACGTCCTCGACGTCTGGCCATTTTTTTCGAGGTTACGCCTAAAGTGACAGATGCTTCACTGTGGGCTGTCATCCATTGACAACTTGACAGTTGACGTTTTCGTTTAGAAATCACTTAAAATAATTACGCGGTAAATTTAAAATTCTGTGACAGTTTTATATCGAACTCCTTTTAAAAGGCCTTTGGGCGTCTATTAGTTGAAAGTGACTTGGAGCTTGGGCCGGTACCACTACTAAGACGAAGGCCTTTTAAAAGTACTTTGGGCCTTAGGAGGTACAAACCACATTTGCACCTTTCAATCGAATAGGAACAAGTGTTTGTAGTCGAATGTTCGTATGATTTTCCTCGACTCTACTACAGTAGAAGACAACCGATATGGCTTGTCGTGAATATTCGTTCGCGCAGACACGAACGACGATTCCGATGATTTCCGAAAGCACGATTAAAATCCACGATCAGACTTGTACGTAATAGTATGTGCAAATTAAATTGCATCTATTTTTTCCCTCTCACTCACGCACGTTTGACGGCTGATTGAATGACACGCGGGCGTGCGTCAACATGGCGTCTCCAATAACGAATAAAAGCACTGCTGATTGGTTCCCGCGCTTCGAAAACCGTTTCCTGCGCAGGCACATCGGTAAGCCATACCAGTTGTGTTTTGTTGTATCAACGGCTGATCAGTTTTTAGTATGTTCCCCAAATAACATAAAGAAAAACAAAAAAAAAGGACTGGGTAGTGATTCTCTGAACAACGACGGTCGGACGGAGTAGTTCCTTCAGTGCGAACAAAACATATTTTAGAGCGTGCATTTTCAATTCAGCAGCATGGTTTCTGTCGATGGATCGAACGTATAAGGCTGCCTAATTGAAAATGCACGCGCTAAAATATGTTTTGTTCGCTCTGATGGGACTACCTAAACTGAACGGATTCGAATGAAAATTGAAATGAAGATAGATTCTTCTCGATTAACATACAAGTCTAGGGAATAAGGACGAGTCTAGTAGGGAATAACGATAATGCTGCCCCTAATTTCACCATCTTGACAATGATGGGTGACAGGTGATTCGCGATACATTGCAAATTTAACAAGCTTTCACATCAGTGAAATTCATATCAGCTGCGCCACGTACACTGAAATGTCACCTGTCACCTGTCCTTGTCAGGATGGTGGAATAGGGAGCTGGTCGCGGGCAGAAGCTAGTACAAATTTAAATTCTTTTCTCGCCTCGTCTCACCAGTGGTAAAGCACCTTGAGGACCATAGCGTCGTGTTATTCTCAGTTTTTTTTTAAGTTTAAGGTTTATTGATCTTGATCATTTGTTATGTTTTTTTTTGGTAGTTTTAAGAATTAATTATTTATTACTTTATTACCTAATGAACTTACTTTACTTAATGTAACTTAGTTTTAAGTACTATTATGTTTTTATGATTGAAAAATGACCTGCTGAAGTTTCTTGCGGCGCTTCTTCTCCGCAATGATGGTCTTGTCCGAAGCTTTGGTAGACTCATCCTATATTACCGACGTGTAAAAGAGCCCTCATGTGGCCTATTTACTGAATAAATATTTTGAATTTTGAATTTGAATTCAGCCATTTGAAATCTCAAGACTACAATCCTTACCGATTAAGGATTCGTTCGTCTACTAATATCAGCTAAGATTCTTACTATCATAGAAATATATTGCGTAAACGTAAACGCAATTGGTGCAGCCATGTATTCAAGTAATAGCAACTGTTGGACGCTTTCTATTTCTCAGTTGCGTAATGGCGTGCTTGGTGACATTAGTTTGTGCCATGCTTTATGGCAGACAATGATATCTGATGGATTTGCTGTACGACACAGAAGGTATGATGACAACTAGCGACGCGCCCTCGCTTCGCTTCGGTTTATATGGTGTAAATAACCCGGCCTACTAACACATTAAGAATCTCTTATGTGTTCAACCCCCGACTCAAAATAGGGTGAGAGATTCTTGTTAGACAGAGATGTTTCACGTGTGTATCTGCTTGTCTTTTTCATCCTAGCTCCCAAACGGTTGGACCGTTTTGGTCGCGGTTTAGCTAGTTCAAGAGTGATCAGCTCTGAAATTAAAAGTCGCTATTTTAACAGGGATTTTTAAATTTTTAACTGTTCATTCATTCATAAACTCACGCCTTCATTCCCTGAATGGGGTAGGCTACAGAATTACCAACAACTCAAAAAACTTGTTGACAAATGTCATACATACATACATAAACTCACGCCTTTATTCCCAGAGTGGGGTAGGCAGAGCTACAGAATTACCAACAACTCTAAAAACTTGTTGATAATTCTGTAACCACATTTTGCACACTTAGGCTAAGATGTTTATCAGAGGTATTAGTGACACGTTGCAAGCCCATCGCCTAACTCCACTACAAGCCTTTATTCCCTTCGCCTCTTACGACATCCACGGGAAGACAAGGAGTGGCACTATTCTTACCCGGCAACCGCACGTAACCACGAGTTTAATTAATAGTTAAAAGTATCTCCTAAATCATTGTTGTGTTAAGTAGTGTAGTGGTACACTGCCGTGCAAAATTAAAAAGCAGTAGGTAAGTGTAAAAAATTACCACCATATCTTGGACGCCAACTTCAAACCCCTCCTCAAAGTCGGAGACCATGATAAATGGTGGTGTTAGTGTTCACTTACTGGAGTTTAAATTTTGTTCGGCAGTACAGTCGGCCAAAAATGTGGTCTACCATCCAACGGTTGAAGTTCATTTGCACGTCATGATACAACAAGTTCGATTTTCCCTTGCAATAATATTATGACAGTGACAAGTGTCAACCTTAGCGATAATTAGATCTTACCGCAACTTTTGTCAAAACTGGTAGACACCTTTCTCAGACCGTACGAGTAGGCATACACAAAGACCGCTGCTCTCAATTGATTTACCTACGCTTGGGGTACGGTAAGACACCGTCTGTCACATTGTGAGTCATACTCTCCCTTTCTCTAAGGGCTGGTTCATTGTCGCGTCCCGCTCGCACGGGACAATTTAGCCACGCGAGAAAAAAGGACAAAGAACCGCGCACGCGCATCGATTTGTAAAAGGTTTTTTGTATTGATTTAGCCGCTGTTTTTTTTACGTTTTGCCAAGCATGGGCTCAGTTTATTGTTACAGCGGCTGTGATTATTGAATGAATTTGGATGGAGAGTAGAAATATCTGTTATTCTTACCTTAATGATATGATATGAATATGATAGTAAAATGAAAAAGTTTTCAACGGTTCAACCAATCGGTTGTTACACGCATGTTTTTTTTTATTTCCTAAATAGTTCCGTTACTTATATTAGTGTGCTGATTATAGGTAGTATTTTATTGTTTTTTGTTACGTAGAGGAGCGTTCCCATTGAGTGCATTCGCGTGAATATTCGACTCGATGTTCGCGCGAATGCTGTCATCTCTCCTTAAGATGCATCCTAAATCATGCATTTAAGGGTTACATTTGGTACAATGTCAATTTATGGTCCGGAAATGCATATGGGGTACTTTTGTATGCCAGAATATAGTTTTCTTTCTGTAAACATAACCAACACATCCACTTCCGCATTTATACAAAGTACTCTTCTTAGCGATCTCATAAAACTGTATAACAGTAGCGTTATCTACTAACGCCATCTACATATTACACAGCACAACATTTACATAACTTAGCGAACGTGTCATCGACCTACGCATCGTTTCCCACGTAAAGGGTTCGAATCCCTAGTCGAGTTAGCGATTGTGTCGGTTCTAGAAAAAAAACTGCATTCCCATCAAGCATCGAGCTGGTTTGTGCGTATTACGGGAACCGCGACAGGACTTGAGTAAGATAGACAGTTTTATAGATAGTTCAACTGGCTTGAGCTCACAGCGCGTAATGGCGGCGGTAGAATATATTTTTGATTATATTCTCGACTTTATACCTATGTTAGTAACATCGTAATTGCAACATTGTCGAATAAATTAAAGGGTGCTTTTTATATTTAGCATTATGTCTTCAATCTCACCTGAGGGGCAAGATGAAAAACAAGCTGCAAACAAAACTGCATTTCTTTAATATTGTCGTCTATACATAAGCAAGAAAGGAATTAAAAACCTCGCGTCAGAGAAATTTCACCAGCTTCATTTCCAAGATGGCTCTCCATGATGCTTGCCTCAAGGTGGATGATAGTTTTTACCATAGCCAAAAAGCATTCTGCGGCAGATACATGGAAAGTCAAAGGCTGAAAATACTTCTATAGGAGTCTGTGCAGGGTCCGTTCGGATCGCTACCACCAATTTAGCGTTTGCATTGTGTTTCGGTGTAGGGATAAGACAGACGGTGAAATTACTAGAATAGAGGCATTCCTTCCCTGCAGTCTTAAGATTGTAGTCTTGAGAATTCAATTACCAATGAGTTATAGATACCATTCTCATAAAACTCCCCTCTTTATTGTATTGGGAGTTAGCATCACAGAAAATGTGTTCTGTCACTACCAGGAGTTCAGAACCTGCAAGCGTCTGCTCCTTACTGGCTGGTTTACGGCCAAACTGAAGTTAACATGATATAAAACAAATATCAATTGTGATCATCGATCGGAATAGGAGCGATTCTCGGACATACAATATTCACCGGATCGATCGGGTTCTCGGTAGCGACGGAAACGTAACAACTAACAACGTCTTCTACGTAACAATCAACACGTGGAATTATTGGGAAATTAACAATAATATGGCTGTTGGAGGTAGCGATTAAATTACTGGGATTACCTGGTTGACAAAGGAGAAATATCATGAGTAATGCACTTTTATGGTATGGACACGGCAAACTAACACACAAAGCGCCTAGGGTCCTGGCAAAGATGCATATCTTTAACGTTAGCGTTTCGAAAACTGTCAGTATGGAATTGACATAAGCGCTTCACGTGAATCTCTGGCAGTTTACGTCAGGCCTATAAATTTTCGATAGCGTTATCGATTTCTCTAATAAGGCCATGGGAATGGGAGTGCCTATAACTAACTCGACATTGGCTTAACAAGTGTGAAAGGCATTAATTAAACATAGAATAGAGCGTTAACGATCTCCAAATGCATCTTGTCTGGCGCTACTGCTGGTCTTTTCTTCAAACAAATCCTCTCTTCACTAATACATCAACTGTGAGGAAAGACATTTGCAACGATTGAAAATAGCTGACGTAGAGACGCCCGTTTTCGATAACTCCGTACATTATGAGAGTTTTCGAAAATTGCTAGCGATAACGTTATTCATTTTCTCCATCTTATGGTAAGTGGAATTTGAAACCCATGAGCCTTTATTTGCATGCCCAAGGTTGCAAGTGCGTTCCCAAACCTGACTAAGATGGAATTCCATGTTATTAATGTCACCAACTGTACCCGTCACATGGAACGAAACACAATATTGTAATGCAAGGATTTGAATTTTTTGCACCTGTCTTGCAGACTACCAGGGGGCTAGGTAACGCATAAGGCAAAGTTAGCGATTTCCGAAAATCGACTGACGTAAGTTGATGACAGATTGTGTCAACTGCTCATGTCAACTCTATACACTTCGATTCGATAGAAAACAGAAACGTTTCCAGCGGTTGCATCTTGGGTACTCTACTGAGGGCCCAGACAAGATGCACTACGCTAGCTAGCGTTTCTCTTCGTTCAGTTTTTAAACCAATCGCGTCACTCTGGTAGATGACGTGATACGAAAAGTTACGTGATGTGCCAGTGACGCGATTGGTTTAAAAACTAAACGAATAGAAACGATAGTTAAATGCATCTTGTCTGGGACCTCTGATGTGTCAAGTGAGAAGACGATTTATAGCAAGGTACCCAGTACCCATTTTCCCTTGTCAGAGAGCACACCGACTACTTTTTTTTTTTTAACATCTATACTCTTGAACATCAGAGGGACAAAAGTTATAGGCCCGTAGCAAATGGAAAGAAATGGTCTCTGCCTACCCCTCTGGGAAACAGGCGTGATTTAATGTATGTACGAGTATGTATGTATGTTTTTAGTATTGGTTGCTATAGCAGCTGCAACAGAAATACATCATGTGTGAAAATTCCAACTGTCTGGCTATCACGGTGCATCTATAACAGACAGACTGGCAGTGGAGTGGAGTAATAGGGCTGAGGAGTCAAGTCTCCTTGAAGGAATCCAGTTCGTCAAGCTGTTCTATAACCAATCATTCAGATGAGTGTTTAGTCATCCTATTACCAGGAGTTCAGAACCTGTAAGGGGTGGAGTAATAGGGCTGAGGAGTCAAGTCTCCTTGAAGGAATCCAGTTCGTCAAGCTGTTCTAATTAACCAATCATTCAGATGAGAGTGTTTAGTCATCCTATTACCAGGAGTTCAGAACCTGTAAGGGGTGGAGTAATAGGGCTGAGGAGTCAAGTCTCCTTGAAGGAATCCAGTTCGTCAAGCTGTTCTATAACCAATCATTCAGATGAGAGTGTTTAGTCATCCTATTACCAGGAGTTCAGAACCTGTAAGGGGTGGAGTAATAGGGCTGAGGAGTCAAGTCTCCTTGAAGGAATCCAGTTCATCAAGCTGTTCTATAACCAATCATTCAGATGAGAGTGTTTAGTCATCCTATTACCAGGAGTTCAGAACCTGTAAGGGGTGGAGTAATAGGGCTGAGGAGTCAAGTCTCCTTGAAGGAATCCAGTTCGTCAAGCTGTTCTATAACCAATCATTCAGATGAGAGTGTTTAGTCATCCTATTACCAGGAGTTCAGAACCTGTAAGGGGTGGAGTAATAGGGCTGAGGAGTAAAGTCTCCTTGAAGGAATCCAGTTCGTCAAGCTGTTCTAATTAACCAATCATTCAGATGAGAGTGTTTAGTCATCCTATTACCAGGAGTTCAGAACCTGTAAGGGGTGGAGTAATAGGGCTGAGGAGTCAAGTCTCCTTGAAGGAATCCAGTTCGTCAAGCTGTTCTATAACCAATCATTCAGATGAGAGTGTTTAGTCATCCTATCACCAGGAGTTCAGAACCTGTAAGGGGTGGAGTAATAGGGCTGAGGAGTCAAGTCTCCTTGAAGGAATCCAGTTCGTCCAGCTGTTTTCTAATTTGACAATCATTCAGATGAGAGTGTTTAGTCATCCTATTACCAGGAGTTCAGAACCTGTAAGGGGTGGAGTAATAGGGCTGAGGAGTCAAGTCTCCTTGAAGGAATCCAGTTCGTCAAGCTGTTCTATAACCAATCATTCAGATAAGAGTGTTTAGTCATCCTATTACCAGGAGTTCAGAACCTGTAAGGGGTGGAGTAATAGGGCTGAGGAGTCAAGTCTCCTTGAAGGAATCCAGTTCGTCCAGCTGTTTTCTAATTTGACAATCATTCAGATGAGGGTGTTTAGTCATCCTATTTACCAGGAGCTCAGAAACTGTAAGGGGTCTGCTCCGAACTGGCTGGCCTTACGGTCAAACACATTGGGCACATAGTTTCAGGCCCGTTACGCATTCTTTTGTATTCTGCGATGCATCAGGACGGTAGTTTCTCGATCTCGTGATCGGCCGTCGTCATACTGATCGCATGACACATGCGGTGACATTATAATTCAAAGCAACAATTGTAACTTTTCTGCAAACATTGTAATTCCTTTGTTGTTTTGGAGTGGTTATGACCAGGGGGGTTATTATGACATGGCCATGCAGTTCATTTTACGGTGAGTGTAAAGGACGGAATGAATTGCACAGATATGTCATAATAACCCCACAGTTCGGCATATTAAATGAATGTTATTTTTTTCGTTGTTTGTATTTTGTATTTTTCATAATAAGTATAAGTGCCAAGTATGTTTACAAAGTATTAAAAAACGCCCCTTCGACTTTGCTCGTGAAAAATTTATCGGTCGCTTTTCTCACAGGAACTATTAAGTTTTCTAGGTTTATAGTAGTTCACCAGTTTAAGCGTCCAAGCGTCACAAACAGAGAAGCACATATTATTTAGAAAAATAATAGGTCTATCCTCCTGCGTTGTCTACCTACGCTTATTCTTCTCCAAGTCTAAACAAGAGATCCCATATGGGATAAGTTTGTTTATGTACATTATCTATATTGAAGCAAACATGTCTTGTAATTGTTTATGTGCAATAGAGTTTACATACATACACACTATACTAACATCTAAAAATATTAAAAACAGCCTTAAATCATTCCATGTTTCTTGTCCTTGTATCTATTTTCTCTGTGCAATATGTCAACCGACTCTGTGGGTCCCAACTCCCAAGACTTCAAAGATACAGGCTGATCCCAGTTTGGGATCCACCAGATACTACGAGCCCATGCAACTTACTTTAAAGACTGTACACGATAAAATCTGGCCATGCATGATCTGGTGTATCTTTGCGATGAATGCATATTTTCAAGCAGTTTTTTTTTAATATGTTGTATAATTATAATACTATATAATGAAATAAAATCGTATCATAATGTATGGGTATGTGTTAGTTTTCGCCAAATATATTCTATCATACCTTTCATCTCTTGTACAGCGTTTTTTGACAATATTCACTCACTTCCTGCTTCTACGCCACAACTGTATTTATATTGTTACAAGCAGTTTTACCCACAATAGAATATCGTCTTACGAAAAAAATACTTTTTGAAACTCATTTCTATTTGTAGTAGTCAGGAAGACTTTTTACTCCAAGCACTGAAAGTTGTTTTTGTATGGGAGCCATTTATTTGTCAAAAAGTCAAATTCGCCAAAGTTAAAAAACCTCAGAACTATCTTAATCTGAATATAATCAGGAAAGTTTTAACTATTGTGGTAAGATAATTTAATAAGGTATAATTTGGCTTGTATAATTAATAATAATAAAATGTTTTAAAACGGAGAATTTGGTAAGACTGTCAGAAGATCGTGTACAAAAAAATAAAGGTACTGTGGATTATATAAGGGTCTAAGATACAGACGCTCTTACATTTTATTATGATTGTATTTTTATTATGTAGTTTCATAACCACTGACTATTACAAAAAAGTGCTGCTTGAAAATTAGCATTCATTAAAAAAATACACCAGATCATGCATGGCCAGATTTTATCGTGTACAGTCTTTAACTAGAGGACTACCGCGACTTCGTACTCGTAGAATTTGTTTCCCACTACTACCCCTACACTTTCGTGAAATCATTTCTTACTGCACCGCTAGGCCGCTACGGTACCTACCCAAGGAATACTCCCTCCAATTTTCAAATATCTAGGTCCAGTGGGTTAGGCTATGGTCTGTCACGGTACTATTTATATCCTAATTCATATTAATCCTATCCTACTATTATTATAAATGCGAAAGTTTGTTTGTTTGTATGTCAGTTTGCGAGTCCTTCACGCAGCAATGGCTAAACGGATTTGGCTGAAAGCGCATTGGTTAAATTTGTTTGAAGAATATTGTCTTTTTTTTTTGCGGCCTTGGATGATTTTTACATAGTTATTCAGAGGACCTCGAAATACACATAGATATATATAATTTATGGGGTTTAATAACACCGGAGCCGAGATATTTAAGATTTAAGTGTTCAGTTTTTGGTACCAAAAGTACGCCTAGGTAAAAATATTTAATATCTCGGCTCCTATGCATGAGTATACACATTTCATAACAAAACATGTTTTTTTGAATTACTCTATCATAATTTACCACTTTTACTAATGGCCGCTCACCTTGAAAATGTATGACTTTTACAAATGACAACATTTTTACCCAAAACCTTATACCCTGGATTAACACATAGGCTATGTCATCGCGGAAAATTAAAAAGCTCTCAAGGGCATAACGGTAATCGAAACCTACGCGGACGAAATCGCAGGCAGAAGCTAGTATTCAGATAAATGTACGTTCTTCTTTACTGTGATTAAAACATATCTGCAACATACTAAATCTCAATTGTTCTTGAGGTATAACTTGGAATTATTAAATCAATTTGTTGAGGATGCAGTTGGCAGGGGGCCAGGTTCGCTTGGCGACGAGGGCATGATGAGGCGCCAAAAACGTACCACCATATATGTAGGAAATGTAGGTTAAAGTGCTTTTTTAGTTCCGCCACGATGGTAATACCTTGGCTCGTTTAAAAGGTAAATAGCGTAGGCTTTTTAAACGCTTGTTTTCCAAAGACTTGTTAAGTTGCCATGCGAGTAGCACAAGTCGCAGAATGGTAGAGATCTTTGGAGAAGGCCTATTTTCGTACACGTTTGGACTGACATAACGTAGAAGCCATTTGTTCCAGTGGTCACTTATTCCAGAATGGCTGGGACAAGTTTTTTTTCTGATTACCGCCATATTGAATATTGATTACTGTCATAACTTTAGTGACACACGAGATTAAGACATATCGATTGAGATCTAAAGCGCCACATAGGAACTAACACATATATAGGTTGGAAAAAAATATGGGCCCTGGAGGGAACTGCCTTAAATCTTTAAGTTAGATCATTTTACTTAAGGAAAATATTCTTTTATTCAAAGATTTTCTAAAATGTTCTTGTCACGCGGGAATCGAACCAGCTAAAAATAAAAATACTCGATGTAATTAATGTTAAATTTCACGATGTTTTTTATTTCCGAGACCAAATGTTTATATGAGAGATTTTTACTGAACAATAATCCTATCGATTAGTAGAATAAAATAGCGAGTGTTTACTTTTTCAATTATTTTTCCTTCACCGTAAGATCACCGGGTAATGCACTTAAGTTAGAAAAACTCACTAGTACATGGTGACCGCGGGGGTTCGAAATCGTTACCCGACACTTGTCTTTGGAAGACTGTTCAAATTACAGTAATATTTTTAAAGTATACTTTTACTCGAGTTTCGAAGGAATGATGGCTCTTACTAAGAGCCTTGTATATAATTATGTATGTGGGTAGGTATGGTTGTTTGTTCCTTCGTAGAGCCGGAACGGATAGCTCCATTTGGGCATACGAGGTGCCGTTAGATTCTTCTTAGCGGCGTGATGTCACTTGGTACTTATTTGAATGAAAATGCTCTCAAAACATAAGACAGGTTTTAAGCCTTGCATACTTTTAACACCTGACGGAATACGTATGTGTCTGTGGCATTGGCTTCCAAACCGATGGACCGATTTCGAAGCGGTTTGGTTTCAAAGATAGCTTGTTTAATCAGGATAGTTAATAACTAAGTTTCATGAAAATCGGTTGAGCCGATTAAGAGATATCAGTCCTGAAAGAAAGAGTCGGCATTAGGGTAAAGTAGCTACGGGTTGTTTTTATTTATAGTCACTACATATTATAAAACAAAGTCGCTTCCCGCTGTCTGTCCCTATGTATGCTTAGATCTTTAAAACTACGCACCGGATTTTGATGCGGTTATTTTAATAGATAGAGTGATTCAAGAGGAAGGTTTTTATGTATAATAAATTCAGCTTTATGTACGGGTGTTACAGAAAACTCACATTAACCGAAGCGAAGCGAGGGCGGGTCGCTAGTTAATAATAAATAAAACAATTGATATCGCAGTTTTCGCAATGGACGTAACATTTACTATGCAGTATCAATTTATTCATCGTTCATATAAAATGTCAATCTGAAAAGGCAATAGCTGTAAACCGACGCTTAGCAATACCAGTTCGACAGATTAGGTGTCGAACCTAAATGGACCTCTAGCTCAATTCCTATGCCATATGCAATTAGTTTTTTTTTTACATTATACCCACAGCCCACGTCAAAGAGCGATAGAACTAGCTTTGGCGTTCGTCGCGTGATTTTACCATCGTATTTTCTGCATAGGGTTTTTTGAGGTTTAGACGAGATACATTTTGCCCTCCTTAAAAAAAAGGGCGTAAGTCTCATAGAACCGCGTATGTATTAGTGGCCTTACTTTGGACTATAAAATTACGCAGGCGTCCTTTTTGTTAAGGAATTGCATTCATTTGGAGTTTTCGAAATTAGTTTACGTTAGCGTTATGGCTGATTTACATTGGGTCAGCAAAAGTATGCTAGTAGAAGTACATTGACGAGTGGATTTTCACGTTCGAAGCGAGAGCTGTTGTAACGACGCAATGTACAGTCAACAGCTTAAATAAGTGATAATTTATGTACCTTGTCACTTTAACATTGTCTTTGAAGTGTTATACAAAATTGTGGAACGATTGAAAGCGATAAGGTACATAAATGATCACTTATTTATGCTGTTGACTGTACCTACTTCTACTGGCATGCTTTTGCTGACCCAATGTAAATCAGTCCTCATGCATCTTTTCCAGACAGTGATTTTAAACGGGGTGTTTGGGCGTATCTTACCTTGGTCGTATTTTAAAGTAGTTAATTTCATTATTTTTGGGACAGTAAAACAACGTCATTAACTAAATCGCAACCTAATTATTTTATAGAAACGTTAAAAACAGCGAAATACTGTATGGAAAGTGAACTAAAACATCTCCCTGTAAAGTGAAGTATAACACCGTACAGGGTGTGCTAAAAGTTTTTAACGCATATGACAATACTCAACGCAAGAGTACGAACGAACTTCCTATTTTGTACGCTCAGCTACCCCTACCTAAGGCATGTAACAGCTAAATAGAGCTAAACCTAGTACGGACAATCGACCCAGATAAACGGTACGTTTCACTTTAGAAATCCTTAGGTTCGAAAGGTCAGAGTAGGAAAACTCTGACTAACCTCGATGGTATGGAACTCGTCCAACTTTACTTGCTTATTCGTTAACTAATGTATAATTTTAGTATGTTACTTTACTTCACAGGTGACCTACTGAGCTGATTTGGATGAAAATATGCAGAGCTGTCAATGTCATAGATAATAAATACATAAGTAATCTTCTTTATAAGCAGATTTTGGTGTGGCCATGTTAAATTAAGAGATGATATCGGGTCTGGTTTAAATATGAGAAAAAAATATCAGTAATAATCATCTAAGGGGTGTTCTAAAATTCGATACATGCGCTCAAGTTTCACACCCTTTACTTTATATGTGATACATTGTTGATTTGTAGCAGTCTGCGACTTTTGCGCGAAAGTAAAAATCCCGATAAACTAATAATGATTGAGTCTCTGTTTATTGATCGCACTTCCCGTCTTAAAGTTACTAAGTCCCTGCAGGTCCACAAAGTAATTAAAGTCTACAGAGTGCATAAAGCGATGCGATCTAGCGGCATTCAGCTGTGACCTGGATCCAGCTCAAAGGCCGGCTTTAACCCTACAAATTTAAGTTTCATTATGTGAAGCTAGTAGAGCACTACTAAAAGTGCTGAATCAGCTTCCGTTTCTCGAGGGATAAGATAATTTAATAAGGTTATAAAAATTAAGCGTATTATGTGTCATGTGTCATGACTATATACAGAGTGTTTGAAAGGTGAGCAAAACGTTTTTGCGCAAGATTATTTTTATATTACTTTTATGTGAAGTACAAATGGATGTATTGTACAGTCGGCCAAAAATTTGGTGTACCACCCTACGGTTGTTCATTTGCACGTCATGATACAACAAGTTCGATTTTCCCTTGCATTAATGTTATGACAATGACAAGTATCAACCTTAACGATAATTAGGTCTCACAGAAAATCTACCAGCTATATATTATGGTTAATTAACATTATATAGACTATCGATTCATCATACTTTGAATTTTTTCTTTGGCATAACATAACTCAAAATCAAATCAAAATCAAAATATTTATTCAGTAAATAGGCCACATTAGGGCTCTTTTACACGTCGGTAATATAGGGCGAGTCTACCAGCGCGGCAGCGCTTCGGACGAGACCATCATTGCGCAGAAGAAGCGCCGCAAGAAACTCCAGCAGAAGGTCACTGACAATATATACCAAATCGATATTAGAAGCATCCACGGGCTTTGCATTGTGGATTGCATATTTTTCGTCCTCAAGTTTTTAACAGATGTATTCGAGAACCATCGAACGAGAAAGGTCAAGTTGTGTTAAATCAACTGCAGTATGGCAGCATATAATTTTCTTGCTTTCCCTCAAGGCTCAGTGCTTTAAATTACGTCAGAATCTCAAAGTGGATGCATAATTTATACGTAATGGGCTGTAAATTGATCTCCAATGATTTATTAACATTGTTAAATTAGTTTAATCTTCAAGATGTTTTTAGACTACTATTAGTTATTTATGTTTAGTGGAAGAAGCGAAAGAAATTTGTCAAGATCGTAGCAAATGGAAAGAAGTGGTCTCTGCCTACCCCTCTGGGAAACAGGCGTGATTTAATGCATGTATGTATGTATTAGTTATTAGGAACTGTTAACTTCGTTAGTTAGTTGTCATTACGCCATTAAAGATATACCTATAGTATTTAGGAGACATGAGTTGTACTGCGTTTGATCTCACTTTTCACTAGTATAAAACAAAGTCGCTTTCCGCTGTCTGTCTATCCCTATGTATGCTTAAATCTTTAAAACTAGAGATTTTGATGCGGTTTTTTCTTAATAGAGTGATTCAAGAGGAAGGTTTTTACGTATAATAAATTCTGTTTTATGTACGTTTGTTACATAAACTAAGCCAAGCGAGGGCGGGTCAAATCGACTTTAATACATTATTTTTTTTATGGCCTAGAGAAGACAAACGAGCACACAGGCCACCTGATGGTAAGTGGAAACTGTGACCCATAGACATTCGCATTCACAAGACTGCAATGCAATCCTAAGACAGCAAATGCGTTGCCAAGCCTGAGGACTAAGATGGAATGCCTCTATGCTAGTCATTTCACCGGCTGTCTTATCCCCAAACCGGAACACAACAATGCGAACACTGCTGTTTGGCGAGGTCCTACCACCCGCAAAATCATAGATTATCCATACGTGTTTTGTTTTCTGTTGATGATGATATGACAGTCTCGTCCGAAACAATTGAATCATTCGAACACATAGAAAATCGAAATGCACAAAAAGCGGTTGGACCGCAAGACGCTGGAATTAAACAAAAAGCCATTTCGCTTTGAAACGGTCGCATTCTTGGACGCGGGCCTTTTGCGAAGATGTTTCGGCTGTCCGGTTTAAATTATGAAGTATTTAAAACGAGGCAGAAACGGATTTGCATTCTAACTTGATTACTATTTCGTTCATTGAATACAAAACGGACACATTCCAAAATGAGTCAGTGTTGCATTTTAAAATTAGAAGCTGTTCGTATAAGATTTTCAATGCAAGAGCAAATTATTTTGGAATGTGTCCGTTTTGAATTCAATGAGCGATTTATAAAACGAAAAAAAAAGTAGGTCAAAAAACTTTGAAGTAAAATCTACATGTAAGCATTCGTTTGTTTCTTCTGGTACGTTCATGAGTTGCCTTAAGGTTAGGGTTACTATCCGTCCGGATTAGTCCGGACTATTAGGCTAGTGCGGAGTTTGTCCGGCACTTCAATTTGTCCGGTTTTTTTTTTAATTAGATGGTATAAGAGTAATGGAACTACTAAAAAATAACTGCATTGAAAAAATGGGACTAAGAATTTTGGACTTTTCTCGAAATGTCAGGCTTTATGTCAGTTCAATGTTTTGATTTAGTGTACCTATATTGTTGTTTTTTATTATTTCTGATGATTTGATTTATTAAGTATGTTATTTACTTATATTAAAAAAAATGCTAATTTGGGTGCATGTTATTTTAAGACGATCCTTAACGGTGATAACTTTGTAGTTACGTATTGTTATTGATATCCTGACTTCTTATTTATATTTTTGGTTATATTAAAATTTATGTACCTATATTGTTGACGATTCCAATGTAATTTCTTGTACTTTTGACATAACATGCAATGTATACTGTGACTTACTTTGGAAAATAAATATCATTCATTCATTAAATTCCTAAATACTTAATGTTGAAAATCTCAAATCTGTATAAATATAATGCAACTACCATTCCATCTCAGACTTGAACTGACACGCGTCTCAAGTTGACAAAAGAATTGAATAAACGTGTTTTTCATCGATATACTCGTATTGTTAAAACAGCCGTTGCTTCTTCACAGCGTATGCCTCGGAACGGGGGCAAGGCTTCGCTTTCCAATAGTGCTGTCGTGACTTATGATTGATTATTTCACTTATGACTTTAGTTACATCTACGATTTACTGTGAACTAACCGCCCTTGCAGAACGTGCAACTTTAATTGAAACACAAGAAAGACCAAATTGTTGTTTGTTTTATACTATACTAGCGACCCGCCCTCGCTTCGCTTCGGTTTATTTGAGTTTTCTATAACACACGTACATAAAACAAAATTAATTATACATAAAAACCTTCCTCTTGAATCACTCTATCTACTAAAAAAAACCGCATCAAAATCCGTTGCGTAGTTTTAAAGATCTAAGCATACATAGGGACAGACAGCGGGAAGCGACTTTGTTTTATACTATGTAGTGATCGAAGAAAAAGACAATACTGATCTTCGTCTATAGACGTAATATAAATAAGGATACACTAATCATCGTAGGTGGTTTAATTAAAATATAACAATTATCTGACGTAGTATTTTTAAGACCTATTGTTTCTAAACAAGGAGGCCAGAAATTAAATATTCAGTTCTTGTTTACGGTTCCCTTTAGTTAAATTACAGTCTAAATCATGACCTTGACAGTTCCCGTTAAAATTGTGTCAGTGGCAATAGTTTGGCAGCTGTCATACACAAAGACAGGCAAAAATTTATGACAGGTAGGGAATTCCTATATCGATAACCTCAATCATCGATGCTTGTTCTACACACCACTCAAAGTTTTGTTCAAGAATATTTTTTTTAATGAAAAGTGTAAAAATTGAACTGAACTGGCGGCCAACTGCGCAACTGTTTAGTATTTTTTTTTTTTTTTTTTATGGCATAGAGAAGACAAACGGGCACACAGGCCACCTGATGGTAAGTGGAAACTGCGACCCATAGACATTTGCATTCACAAGACTGCCATGCAATCCTAAGACTGCAAATGCGTTGCCAACCCTGAGGACTAAGAAGCAATGCCTCTATGTTTGGCGGTAGGTTAATGGATAAGATGGTGGAATGAATTAGTATGCATGCTCGACCAAGACAAACGTGGTAAAATTGATGTGAGTGTGTGTGAGACGGCAAGTTATGATTTTTTTTACATTAACACCTTATTTCTCACAACCATAAGATAACAATGCTCATCAGCGCTTAACTAATCAAGACAAATTTTCTGCGCCTGAGTGGGTATCGCCAAATTCAGAAGTGGGATTTAAGGTAAGTACAACAATTGTACAAAGTTATGTTTTCCGTTGTTACCACAATACAGGTAATAAAAGACAAAAAGATAAAAGACTAGATGCCCGCGACTAGGTACGCGTAAGATTAATTTCCTGCTCCTACCCCATTTGTTTCCGTTGGGGGTCGATTTTCGGAAAATCTTTTCGTAGTGCACCCCTAGAAAACCTATGGAATACTCCCTCCAAATTTCAAGCCTCTAGGTCGAGAGGTTTAGTCTGTGCGTTGTATGTCAGTCAGTCAGTCAATCAGTTACGGTACTGTTTTTTTTGATATCGATCTCTCCTGTGTTGTGATGCGTTTGTAGTAGTTCCTAAATCTTGGATGCTAGCTAGGCATGTATTTAATACATACAAACAATGACGCCTCTTTCCTGTAGAGACCACTTCCCTCGCTTCCTCCACACTCATAAGTCCATACATGTGCGTCGGTTTAGGGTACTCCTGACCTGGCCCTTTTTTAATACGTCCCCGATTTGATCGTATAAATTTAAGTACCTATGTATTACTTATTTGTGTTTTGAGACTAGTATATGATACAAGATCAGTGAATTAAAACGGCCCTAAGAAAACCCTGACAAGATCGAAATGACCTTATCAATCAATCGTCCGTCTTGATTAGTATACCAGACAAAGCTTGGCAAAAAATTGTTGCCTATTTTAGTTACGTAAAGACAACCTTGTCTTATTAACTATAGGGTCCCTTTTACATTTGGGATTACTTCATCAATGGCATACCTGGTGATTCGGGAGGCTAGTTCGATCTTCACACATCAAGAACGTACAAGGCTCAAAAATATCCTTACTATATTTTTATACGTTGTACTGTGTTGCGATACATTGCAAGTATCAAAATAATATAGAGATATTTTTGATCCTTAGATATTTTCGAGTTCTTTCATGTGTATATATCTGTTACTTACAGGTATTAATGACAGGTGACTTTAAGGAGTCGTTTTTCTGGCCAAAGGATTGGCTAACGGCTAAAATAGCACAAGCCACCTGCTGGTACTCTAAACTCTAAAGCCTAACATATTTTCAATATTACGTTGACGATCTCAAGACTCGAAATAGTGAGGTTCTTTGCCATAGCAGAGTCAACCCTTTGATGGAGTACCTAACTTAGCTAAAGAATCATGAGTTTTGAATTTGGAATTGGATTTTTGATCCTCCATGCATCTATTGGTGGGACTTCACTTGATTGTAATGCGTCCAATGGTTCCATTACTTAAGTATATTGCATCTCTTTTATTATCCAATGTGAGATATGCGAGACAAATACTGTGTTGTTTTGCGATATCTGCGGACTACATCCTTCCGGCCTTTTTCTAGGCCATGACTTTACATATGGCCTAGGTACACACGGAAAAACCATGACTAGTCCAGACTAGTTAACTTTATGGGATATCGCGAGTTAGGAATCATGTAATTTTCTTGTAGAGATTTTTCCCAAAGTGCAAGATTTATACCTGTAATTGAGTGGTTTCATTAGAACTCTACATATAGAGATCAAAATCTCATTAAAAAAGTGACTAACCTTGTTTTTCAACCATACGAATAGTCGTTTATATTGAAGGATTAAATAGTTTAAACTTGTATTAATTATTTTACGGTAGTCATAAAACAACTCTACATAAAACTTGATGATATGTATGTAGGTATTACTAGGTATGTATGTAAACACTTTATTGTACTGAAGTTATTACATTAACTAAATATAAAAAAGTTATTATAATACATAACAATCATAATATTCGTTTGATGATACAGGTTAGGTTAGGTACAGTTTAGTTCACAAATATGTCATGTTTATACTGCCAATTCATTGTCACAGCTTTTATAGTGACAAGGTACTAAAGTGTACACATATTTATTTACTCGACTGTACCTACCTAATTAGGGCAAAAAAATTAGCGCTACCAATTGCTATCAATCCTGGCGCTATTGCAGTTAACTCTTTGAGACAAAGATAGTTGATTCTATTTCATTATCTTGTTTACATAGTATAAAACTAAGTCACTTTACGCGTGGGTCTGTCTGTCCGTCTGTATTTTCGCTAACTCTTCTTAAACCATTGAAGCGATTTAGATGCGGTTTTTACTATCAGTTAGATAATTTTACACGGAATATTTTGAAGTATAAAACATTCTGGTTTATGTAGATACGTGTCATAAATTGAAGCAAAGCGAGGGCGGGTCGCTAGTAATATTATAAAATATTTAAACATGCATTGACAACATTACAAGCAACTTAATTATAAAATAATTAATAGAACAGGAGTACAAAATCATGAATAAAAGTAATAAAATAACCTAGTTTCCCAATTTTCCTCTATTTTATTTTGCTACATTAGTACAATGATATCTGTCCAATTTGCATAACATACCATTGAAAAGAGTTTTGGCCCGCGGCGTCTGTATCGATGACATAGCACTATCTATGAAGAAAGACCTCATCCTTAGCACAATATTATGTTTGGCAATATTCGATCAGTGACCAATCTATAGTGAGTATTTTATTTATTTTCGCGTCCGACAAAAATAACTCAGTGAAACACATCTCGTTCCAAATACAACAAACAGTTCAAAAACTCAAGCATTTGACGAGACGAAACTCACAATAATGACCAGTGAATCAGCATTAAAACACAACACAGAATATTTATGAAGCCCATTAAACTCTACAAGTACACTGCACGGAGATACCTTTCCATCTGGCGGGGTAATAGGCACCTCGAAAAAAGATGACCCGTCTTGTCGATGGAATGCAACGCGACAAATTCGAGATGATCGCCGCCGAACGAGGTTTCTGATCGCGATCTCGCATTTCCACGTGTCCGGGTAATAACGCAGTTAAATAAACGTAGGTAGAGTTTCACAAGGCGCGGTGCGAATGCAATTATTTTATGCTCGATGTGCTGTGTCCGCCATCATAGCTCGGCTATCGCCCGAACGATTCGAAAATCAATTGTCTTTATTCTAAATTTAAATCGGATTCCAAATTTAGAATGCCTTATTTTTAAAATTTATAGCCAGTGCTGTCGTAGTGATGTAACATGTATTTATCGCTCTTTAACTTATTCATTAGCATGAATGAAAGATAATTGTGTCGGTATTGATAGGTACGTTCGTGGACTGGTTATCGTCATAAAAAGGTCTTTTAAGGTCGAGTGTCTAGGTTTATTGCGGCGGGGAGGTAGATAAATACTGGCATCGAATTCCTTTGTCTAGAACGAGTTAGATATGTATTTAGGCGTATGCTAACTCTCATAATAGCTACAGGTGTCATGAATGACAAATTATCGAGTAAGTAACATGCATCTCATAAAAATATTGAGCAGGTGTTGTGTTACAAACTACTAATAACAAAAACAAATTACTCATCAAATAATGTAACTTTCTACGGAGATTAGGTAATACCAGTCCATTGAAGGTTAAAAACAGGTTTAATGACAAGTTCTTAAATTAATGAGGTTTCTTGTATATTACGATAAAGCTTTAATAATACTATATGTAATATCATAACATGTCAAGATAACGTAGTAAATACTAATGTAATATGATAATAAAATGATTCACCAATGCATTTTATGAATGGAAGAATGATGTATTGAATTGGCTCGTCTATTTTAAGAAGCTATTATCGTAAAACAATGCGTTCTTAATTCGAAAATAGGTACCTCTTACTAGGTTTGTTTTGGTTTTTACATCACACTAGATCACATCACTAGAATTCGCACAGCGTTCACCAAAACCGATTCTCACTCACTTTTAGTCTACTCAAACGAAACGCTTCCAAATTCGAATTAAGAGCGGTCCGGCCGCCACTAAAATTATTGATTTAGTTACAAAACAACAAAAGATATAAAAGGCAAGCGTCCTCCCCGCGCGACCGGTCCAAATCGATCAGAATGATAATTGTCGTGCACAAAGAGTACTCACCTTGCTCACAACAACACTTCACTACACTTTGGACACTTTTTGGGCACTGTACACTGTTTTTGTATTGTTTTTCTGTAGTTTGAATGGGTAATTAGTGCGAATTATAAGCGGTTTGACACGAGACGCGCGCGGAACGGCGGTCGCGGGCAAGATGGCTCCCTGCTCCCTCCGCGTATGCCCCCCTCCCCTCTCGTACGTGCAATGAAAGATAGGTAGCCGGTGCGCGCGGGACCATGGGACGGGGATAAGTGCTGAGATATCTCTCGAGCCGATGTTACGTCACTCAGCTAATCTCAGGTTTTAGTATATGAAAGAAAACCTCATAACTTATATTTATTTTCTGGTTTTGATGATTAAATGGTAAACACGGAACCCTTTTCATTTCCCCATGTCCGCCTGTCGTCGGTTTGTCTGTATGTCTGTTAGTTTTGGCTGAATGACTAGTGCACATCGAAAAAAACCAAACGATTCTTGTAGAATAGATATATTTTATTTTAGGGTGTGGGCGGTACCAAAACGCAGGTTAAAAAAGGACCCTATTAACTTGTCATTAAGAATGAAGAATAAGGGGTTGAAAATAAATATTTAAAGGCTCACATACATAACATCACAATACAATACGATACAAAACACATTGCATCATTACCAACCATTGTTGTATGTTAGTGTAGCGGCAATAGTGTTAAAAAAACTCCTGCCTACCTATTACGGTTCATGACATTCAGCCCGGTGACAGACAGACAGACAGACATCTGAGGCAAAGTGATAGGTTTCAGTTTATCCGTTTGTACCCTTAGAGTACGGAACTAAGAAACTCAACTTTATGACACGAAAAATGTAAATAAATCCAGACTTATGACTAACTATAACTAGCCTAGCAGCCCACCCTCGCTTCGCTTCGGTATATGTGAGTTACCTATAACACACGTACAAACCAGAACTTATTATGCATACTTACTACTATAACCTGCCGTAAAAAAATAAACTAATGGTGAAAACCGCATTAAACCAGTTGCATGGTTTGGAAGGAGTTAGTGGATATAGAGGGACAGACAGTGACTTTGTTTTAGACTAAACATAGATTTTAGGTATATTCTTACAGGTTTTTTTTTAATAAATAATCTGAAATTAAATTTTTTAAAAACTTAAATAATTCATCAAGCATTTCTTTGAACCTAGTTCTAGTGTTTTATCTTAAAAACGGGACGGAACTCTCGGTGCGCGCGTCCCACTCGCACTTCACCTGTATTTTTACATGTAATGTAACTTTATGTGCAGTATCAATGAGTATTATGTAACTTCATGTGGTGTTTAAAAATAACATTCCGTTTTTTTACTTAAGCGTGTGAAAAAAAATATGCCTACATTTCCATAGATAATTAAGTAATTAAACCTTGTAATACTTCGCTAATACTTACAACAATAAAATTACGTTACTTGATGTTATCCTGATATTGTTTTGGTTTTTTTGGTGTTCAATAAGGTGTATTTGTATTGTATATTAATAATTAAGTAATGAAATTTTCCATCAGTTATTTCATCATAAATCGTTGAATCCACAGACCGTGTCCAGCTGAACAAAAAAAACAAATAATGATAATAATGGTGATGTCAGTCAAATGTCACCTTCAGAAGTCATTGGTATTTGATGTGAAATTTAGTTTTAATGCGATTTTGTACTCTAAAATAGCCATTACAAAAATAAAAACGGATTTATATGGCTATACGAGTTTCTAGTATGATATCAGATTGGTGTCAAAAAAATGTTGCGATGGATTATCCCAACAATAATTTAGCAATTCATTCTTAAGCTCATAAATGCACAAAAAGAAATCGCGGTTTCAAATGAATAGCATTATTAAATAAAAACACCTATAAATCCTTCAGATCTATCGCAAAGCCCGTATACCGTCTGGGCCGGTCGCGGGACATATCTCGCGACAGTACACCTCGTCTGCCACGGCACTTTTCCCTTCACACCGCTTTGCCTGCGGAGATCGCCCCTCCTGTTCTCCGCCTAACCTTATACTATACTGCTCTCTTTACAACAGAAAAAAACACCAATTTTCCAAATTCCCGAATCGGACTCTCTCGCTCGGTAAGACGGCCGCCATTTTAGATCGCAGATTACGAGCCGCGTTCGATGTTTAAAACCTAAACGCTCAACCGTCGCTGTGTTACTACGGCTAACACAAACGTATTACACACGATTCTAGTCTATTTTTTTCCGTTCTCTTCAACGGTGACAACGTGTAACGCGTAACTGGAATGGTTTGAGCGATAAAAAGCAAAATGGCGCGTACGTTTGACGAGTCGGTTTATTGTATTGATTGAGGTTTCTTTGCGTCCGGTGTAAATGCTTGTAAGTGTTGTAGCAATAGGTTGTCTCTGTCGCGTACCTGACGGGCGAATATGGAGCTCGGCCGGTTCACAATGCTTTATGATGGTTAATACGTTCCTAAAACGGAACGGTGCGGTTTGCGAATAGTGTTATAAAGATATAGGTAAGTAATTCGTTATGATTATACAGCTACTTTGTTCTATGCTATAAGAACGTGTTAATCCTATTTTTTAGCAAACCGACACAAAGTACGATAAGAGTAGGTTATGATTTTGAATATAGGGTTCCGTAATGTATTATAAACCTCTTTTTAAAAAGTTAGTATTAAAAAAATATGTTTTTTTTTAAATTCACTTCAGTCCAGAAAATATTTTGAACTTAGTTTGTTCATTTATTTTATATTAAGTATATAAAAAAAATACGCTCGTAACAATAGACAAATTACAAAAACACTGTTTCCTTTTGTAAAATTTGGCTAAGCAGTTTACACTTGAATATGATTATTTATTTTGTTTTGAGTTTCAAAGCTTCCGAATATTCACTGCCAAGTTACCCCGCGTGTGAATATAAACAAAGTTTTTTTATAACAGAAGAATATAACCCACTAATAACTACTTAAACGCGTGGACCAATTTTCATAATTATTATAATCAATCGATTTGTCTTAATTTTGTGAGTGTCACTAAAGATATGACAGCAATCAAATTTCAATATGGCGGCCAGCAGACGCCATATTGTGAAAAAGAAACAAGTCGACGAACTATGACAAGTGAGGTATTATTAAAAAGGTATTTAATAATATGAAAAATGAAAAATGAAACCTAATGTATAAAGGTTTATAACGTTTTAAAGTTAGTTAGCAAGAGTCGGGTTTATAAAGCTTTTTTAGAGTTCCGTACCAAAATGGTAAAAAAAGGAACCCTTATGGTGAGGCTTCATTGTCTGCCTGTCTGTCACAGCAGGTTTTCTCAGCAACTACCAATGCTATAAACTTAAAATTCGGCATAGTTTACAACTCATACTTGCCCACATATTATCTGTTTTGAGTAAAAAATATATATATACAAAATTTAAAAGGGGTCTAGAATGGGGGGTTTAAACATCTGCACATTTCAAAACTATTTTTCTTTTAATTTTCTGTCATGTAATTTTTGATTTATAGCCAAAAATGTACCAAAAAAATGACCGTCCCTCCCCCTTATCTCCGAAGTTGATTAACCAAACCATTTGAAAAAACCCTGACGTATAGATAATTACTCATATTTTACGGAAAAAATTTAATGACGTGTTAATTATTTACACTTTTCATGAATTAATAAAAAAACGCTGAATCTGTATTAAAATGTAGGTTACTCAAAATTGACCTTATTAACTGAGGATTTTCTTTTGAGGTTACTAATCATGGTATCTTAAATATGGAACCCTCGGGGCGCCAGTCCGACTTGCACTTGACTGGTTTTTTATTTTTGTTTAACTATACTTCTGTTTTTTTAGAATTAGAAACCACGACAACATTATATTGCGGCTCGTGAACTGTAATCTCTTTACAATTTGTACTGGAGTAACAATTGATGACACGCAAATAAAGTGACATTAAAACAATTTTGTTTTGCGGCTATTGTACTGTACTATTGCTAGGTAATAAATAGTTGAACAGACGCAATATAATGTTATTGTGGTTTCTAATTCTAAAAAAACTGAAGTGTATGTGTGTCCAGCTACTACGAAGCACACGACGATCACACCACATTTCGCCACCAGGGTTCAGCTGAATACCACCGCTGTGTCTCCGGCTGCAGCACATGCAAGCCGAGTCCTTACACTTCACACTGCAGTGCAACGTTTTTTGGACGATATGCAACAATGTCTCCACCCACAAACAGAAATGAAGCATGTCTCAGTTTATAGATCTTGGCAACATGATGTATTTTTACTATGACGACGATCGACCTGTGTATAGGTTTTTTTTCGGAATTTGTTTTGAAATACACACATTCTTGCCTTGCACGCTCTTGAAAGATGCAAGTGCAACTAAAATAAATGGTTAAACTGTAAGAATGGTTAAAGTGGTAAGAGACGACTAAGGGAATAAAGGCTGTGTAGTACTGTTAGGCGATGGGCTTGCAACCTGCCACTAATACACTGGTAAACATCTTAGCCTAATTGTGCAAAATGTGGTTACAGAATTATTAACAAGTTTTTAGAGCTGTTAGTAATTCTGTAGCTCTGCCTACCCCACTCTGGGAATAAAGGCGTGAGCTTATGTATGTATGTGTGTAATAAAAACCCGCAAAAAGTAACTTTTTTTAATTGTAAGTTCGGTCGGTGTAACCGAAGTCAGCTTTTGGTTTAAAATATTGTGGGACGCTGACTTCAGTTTGGCTGACATAACAATTCGTACTATTTTAAAAGAAGTTATTTTTTTGCGTTTTTAATGGCAGAATTTTGGTTTTTAAAACCATTTTTTTTTATTGTATGCTCCTTAGTAGGTAATCAATTCATAATATGTTGTTATGTAGTCCCACTTCTTAATTAATAAGAAAATATAGTAGGTATACTTCAAGCTCGCCGCTAGCAACGCTGTTGCAAAGACATAGTGATATATTTTAACCATATAAATATGATTCGTCATAAATAGTCGCTTAACTATCTTAATCGAGATATCTTATCGCCACCCTTGAAATAGGTACCGTTGTGGAGTTCGGGTGGCCATCTGTGGTATTCATCATCAGATTCACTTCCCCAAATGATATTGTTTGAATGCAAATGCTGGACTTGTTATTGAAAATACTAAAAAGCTATATCTTCTACATACAAGGTATTGGATCACTAGTGGTCCAAATGAAAAAAAAAATAGCTCACACCCGGGGCTACCAAAAACACCCCCATGTATGTTCAGCGATTTTTAGTACTTTCGGAGATAGTGATCATTTTAGTCGGAATTATGGTAATTTGTCCATATGTCCATGTTACGAAAAACTCATCATGTTTATGTATTATTTCAATATTTGTTCAGTGGTTTCTTACATGGATAAAATCATTATGAACTTAGAATGTTTGTAAAGCTACTTGCCAGTTTTTTTTTCATGTCAACTTTTTGTGTAGGTAATCACACAAAGTTACTTTCTCCATACTAAGTGAACCCGTGTTTATTTTTCATCTAGTATCTCTATGCCCGGTTCCTATATTCAAGAAACGAATCGTTTTCCTTACGTCTCGTTAAAATTTGACACATTTTGTACGTAGCAAATGTCAAATTTTAACGAGACGTAAGGAAAACGATTCGTTTCTTGAATATAGGAACCGGGCATAAGACTGCGCCGAGCAAACGTCGAGCGCCCAGTGGCGCCCTCATTACTATTATTGTGTTTTCTAATTAACTAATGAATTTCCTTGCAATCGGACGATACGTTTTTGTAGCGCAAGTAAAAACACAATTTATGGGATACGTAACAAACTTTAATAACAATTACCCTCTGAGTAGTCAGTTTAACGGGAAAAGGTGGCCACTTTTTTCCGTTAAGTTGATAACTCAAAGGGTAATTGTTATTAAACTATGTGATATACCCTATAAGTTGTGTTTTCGTTTGTAGTACAAAAAACTACCGACCAATTTCAAAACACAATAATACTAATGATTGCGCCACTGTACATCCGGCGTAGGTACGCTCGGCGCAGTCTTAATAAACTAATCTCAACTCTAATGCTCGTCTGAGATGCGTCAAAAATGACAGTGTTCTATGGTTTGACGTTCATGTACTCGTGTGTGATATACCCTATAAGTTGTGTTTTCATTTGTAGTACAAAAACCTACCGACCAATTTCAAGGAAATTCTTTAGTTAATTAGAAAATACAATAAAAGTAATGAGGGCGCCACTGGACGCTCGACGTTTGCTCGGTGCAGTCTTAGGCCCGTATTAATAAACTCATCTTGGCTGAGATGCACGTCACAAGATACGTCAAAGTAAACGTCAAACCATAGAACACTGTCATTTTTTACACATCTCAAGATGAGCATAGAGTTGAGATTAGTTTATTAATACGGGCCTTAATAAACTAATCTCAACTCTAATGCTCGTCCGAGATGCGTCAAAAATGACAGTGTTCTATGGTTTGACGTTGACGTATCTCGTGACGGGCCTCTCAGGATTCTATGTCGACTATCTCTGCGTAAAATTTCGTAGAACCGTGAACATCGGAACAAACTAGACACATTTCCGCATTTATAACATCAATAAGAATCCAGATTAGTTGTATTCTAGGGTAACAAGAGCCATTATAACCCTTATTACACCAAAAGCAACCACCGTTTATTGATTAACAAACCTATATGCAATGGCCAAACAAGCGGTGGCTGTGTCAACCTGTCAACTGTGAGCGATACCAACTAACCCGGACCTCCTCGCGTCGACTAACATCACCCGCTTCCACGCAGAATCATATAGCACCACAGACGGTGGGAAGGTCAAGCTGAAATGGGCGGAGACGCAGAGCATTGACCTTACGCGTGTGTACGCTTTCCATCAAGCGAGACAGAAGGATGGCCACTTTATTTGTAAGGTTTGAAGCGACACTGTGCAACCCAGTGTCGTTCTGAGTCCGCACGCCGAGTTAACTTGCGCGGTTTTGTGTAATATGTGGGATTTTGATAGAAAGAGACATGCTCCGATTGCAAAGTTATCTGTGCTGGTGGGTGGAACTGGAAACGCATTTGTTTTGCATAAAAAGTATGAAGTTGTTCGACAGTGGCGCCTTTTTCAGGTGCATTGTTAAGTTGGTTTTAGCTGTGTTAATTTTGAAGCGTTATTGACATTTCATTCGATTAGGAATTCGATAGAATAGTAGTTTAGGGAAATGAATACACATCTTTGAAACTTGTGAGGCGCTTGGGTTGCGGACAGTAGTATAGATTCATTATTTTACACTGACCACGTACTTCGTCCGAAAACAAGAAAATATGAATACTGGATTGAATTTTAAGTTATCTATGATCTTACTTAAGACTGCGCCGAGCGTACGCCGGATGTACAGTGGCGCCCTCATTACTTTTATCGCGTTTTCTAATAAACTAAAAAAAAACTTGAAATTGGACCAATTGTTTTTGTACTACAAATGAAAACAGGATATATGATATAGTTTAATAACAATTCACCTTCGAGTTATCAACTTAACGGAAAAAAGTGGCCACCTTTTCCCGTTAAGCTGACTACTCAAAGGGTAATTGTTATTAAAGTTTGTTACGTATCTTTAGTTAATTAGAAAACACAATAATAGTAATGAAGGCGCCACTGGACGCTCGACGTTTGCTAGGCGCAGTCTTATCATAAACGATACAGGCAGAAGTATTCAATAAACTCTAGCCAAGGTTTTTTTAAACCAAAGGCTTCGTAAGCTTTAGCTGGAACAAGATGTTCCATAGAATGTACGTATAATGACTTCGCTAGACCCATCATGGATATGTTTTCTGCTCTCCTAAGCCAACAAGCAGTATCTAAAATTCTATCACCAAAGCAAATTCAATTCTATAGCGTTACTAATAAGGTTGTTATTACTACAGGAGGTTTATCTTCGTTAACTGCGTTTTTGCTTAGGATGGCAGTTTATCTCTAATTTTTACTTTTATAGGTATATTATTGGGGAGCCTGCCATTTGGTCATATGTATCAGCTCCGAAATTTTCACACTTCAAACGTAGAACACCCTTCTATTAGCGTTGGGGGTTAAAGAAGTTTTTCTCAAAAGCATACTAATGTTCTATATATGTATTTTTTTTATGCCTCTGCTCCTTTTGGTTGCCGGTTTTGAATAGTGCCACTCTAGTTACTATAAATAAATATAAATATGTTATTTATAGTACTCACATATACAATAGTCATTTAATACATTATAATGATTTAATATACCTATAGAAACAAAAGCAGACCAAAAGAGACCAAAACATGAACATGATGACGTGATGAGATAAACAATAGTATGGTAAATAATATTTTTATTCATTATTTACTAAGAAAATAAATAAACCAATTTCTGCTAATGGCTTAAGAAAACTTTATCCTCATTTATACGTAGTCGGTTAAAACTTTACTTTACCCTCATTCTTCAGCAATGGGGTAAATAGACCGGTAGAATCATCAACATCCCGTTTTTATGTTATTTTTTGCAGATTTGCTCGTAACATGAGCTTGCAGTGCAGCTGCCGTATGCAAATCGGGTGCATATGATTTCGGGAGAGACGGGACATCCCGAGGGACTCGCATCTTGACTATCTAAACTGCCGTAGCAAATTCGTCAGACTACCACTAGCGTAGGAAGCTTCCTTTATATCTATCTATGCACATCCCACTATAATATTAGAAATTCGAATCAAGTTTGTGTGTGTCTGTTTGTTACTCCTTCACGCTGCAACTGCTGGCCGGATTTGAATGAAATTTGGAATGGAGATAGCTGATATCCTGGATTAAGACATAGCTTACTTTTATCCCGGAAAATTAAATAGTTACTTACATACATACATTAAATCACGCCTGTTTCCCAGAGGGGTAGGCAGAGACCACTTCTTTCCATTTGCTACGATCTTGACAAATCTCTTTGGCTTCTTCCACATTGCATACATCGAGTCATGCACGCACGTCGGTTTCGGGTACTTAATATTCGGCCCTTTTCCAGTATTTCTCCGATTTGACTCGAAAAAGTACGCCTAGGGCTAAATATTTTCCGAGGGAATAACGATAATCGAAATCTACCAAGACGAAGTCGCGGGTAGAAGCTAGTTAGTATGTCCCTACCGTTTCTGACTGTATGTAATCGCTAATATCAGAAACTATTGTACTGTATCACTTCCATACCTTGTCGCTTTCAATCGTTTCACAAGTTTGTATAACATTTCAAACATGACGTTTAAGTGACAAGGTACATAAATGATCACTTATTATGCTATTGACTGTACGTATGGTATGGGTTTTGATGAGGTATTCACTACTATTTCAACTATTTCTTGAACATGGTTTGGAATCTTACTACTATCATAAAATGCGAAAGTTTGGATGGATACACGTTTCTTTCCCCATCACGCCAGAACGGTTGAACTGATCTGGATCAAATTTGGCACAGAGTTAGATTATAGTTTAAAATATCACAAAGGTAACATTTTATCTTGGAAAATTTTACAGTTTCCAAGGGAACAAATACATAGCGATAAAATAAGGACAAGGATTATATTATCCTGTAAACGAAACAAGTGTTGTCACCCTACTCGCACCGAAACACTCAATTCTGTGACAATTTTGTATAATGGATTCATCCGGGTTTAAGATTAACTGTTAGTTCTTTGCGCCTAGCAAAGAATGTTACGTAAAATAAAGTTATCTTGACTTATTCACGAGTAAATAGTTTTATCACTTCTCATGCTTTTAAAATTTTACTTTAGTCTCTGTACATCGGGACTAAAGCTCCTTATTATTCTTTAGGGGCTAAAGTACTTATTTAATTTACTTTTGAAACTCCCAAACAGCCAATCACAGTGTTTGTCGATGAAGGATTATTGGCATTTTCAGTGATTGTGTATTATAGAGATTTTTTTAGGGCGTGGAAATAACCTCAAAATGATAACTGTGCAAAAATATATATTTAATTATATTAAGGATTAATTCATTTTATAATAAAATAGTTTTTAAGTTTGAACCGGTGTTGGCTAAATATGCAAACATATAAAGCATCACTTTAGAACGTCGTTTTTTTTCCTCGCATTCAAAGTGAAAAGTAGAGTGTTTAACGCGAGACTAAACAACCATAATGACCATCGAACTATAACCACTCTCGCTCAGCTCGGGTGGCTAAATATCTCGTGTCACTAATACTTGTTTTAGTCCCTTGCTGAACAATGTACTATTATAACCCAAATAAAACAGTTTTTAAAGGGTTTATAAAAAAACCGCGCAAACAGAGTCTTGCGCAAAATCTGGTAATGAATAAATTAATAATTAACATGTGAAAGAAAGAACAAACTATTCGTGACAAACAGACAAACAGAAACAAAAGACTGACAGAGCTGCTTTGAGAAGAAGTCATCTCTAAGCATCTGTAGTCTTAGTACCAAATGCCCACCAATTCCAATACAAAACTGGCTCCAAATCGAGTCAGTGGCGTTGAACGCGTGAAGGACTCCAAAAATCAATCAGACTGTCCCCGGCGCACCGCTACGGGGGTACAGGCGGCCGCGTGAGAGGTACCCTTACCAGGAGATACAATTAACGTACTCGCTAGCGAGTCGATGCTCTGTCCCTCGCAGACCTCGGAAATATTCTTATAGAGTGCAAGGGACAGAGCATTCGACTCACTAGCGAGTATAGTAATTGTAACTCATGGTAGGGGTACTGGAGGTGAAATGTATCGTCGGCCATAAATATTGATTTTATGTGAACGCGTTGGACGGCAGGGGTGGCGCTACGGAGAAAACTGATTGGTATAATATAATGACGTTATCACACTACAAACATACCTTGACGCCTGGGTAGTGATTCTGTAAACAACGCCGGTCGTGCGGACTGTCGAGTGATACCAAGCGGCGAGATTAAGTAGTCCCGTCAGTGCGAACAAAACACATTGTAGCGCGTGCATTTTCAATTAAGCAGCCTTATACGTTTGACCTATCGTGCTGCTAAATTGATGAAGTCGGTTAAAAATGCACGCGCTACAATGTGTTTTGTTCGCACTGACGGAACTACTTAATCTCGCCGCTTGGTATCACTCTACAGTCCGCACGACCGGCGTTGTTTACAGAATCACTACCCTGTAATCCCAGAGTGGGCTAGGCAGAGCTACAGAATTATCTACAACTCTAAAAACTTGTTGTTAATTCTGTAACCACATTTTGCACAATTAAGCTAAGATGTTTACCAGTGTATAAGTGATAGATTGGAAAGTCGCCTACCAGGTCTACAAGCCTTTACCATATTAAAATAAATAAATATATCACTGGACAGTCTCACACAAATTTACCTATTCCACTAAACTAGGCTTGTAATATGGGTATTACATGACGATCTAAATAAAAAAAAAAGGTACATAGAAATAATCTAACACTCGATGTCACACATTGCCATTGCTTAAGGATAAAAACAGCTATTAAAACTTGAATTAAATTAACTTCTTTAAATGCATTAAACATGTCATTACCTATTAAATAAAATAAAATAAATATATCAATTTAAAAGCGCAGTGCCAACCCTACACCGCAGAGTTAAGCCCGCAGGGATGTCACACGTCTAAGGGCAATGAGATGTGAGAACGAGACAGAGACGCTTTCTCAGAACGGCAGAGCGAGATGACCATATATCGCAAGCTTGCGTCTCAAGAGTTGCTTTAGTTTTATTATATTATTATTTTCATTTTGTGAAGTTAAGATGGCTTTTAATAGGACTTTTTAAAGCTTTTCGTTGAATACAATCAAGTACCTATTCAGAATGCACTTATTATAGTAAAATACTAGCATTTGCCTGCGACTTCTTCTGGGTAGAAGCGGTTTTTCACTGTTCCATTAGTCTGTTGTGTTTGTATGTTGAATAACTAGCGACCCGCCCTCGCTTCGCTTCGGTTTATGTGAGTGTGAGTAGCCTTGCTCGATAAATGGGCCATCTAACACTGAAATAATTTTTCAAATCGGACCAGTAGTTCCTGAGATTAGCGCGTTCAAGCAAACAAACAAACTCTTCAGCTTTATAATATTAGTATATAGCTTCTTTTCATCTTTCGTTTCGATTTCCTCTGCGTAGATTTCGATTATCGTTATTCGATTAGGTAGATGTTTTCGAATACAAAGTAGCCTATGTGTCAATCCAGGATAAAAGCTATCTCAATTCCAAATTTCATTCAAATCCGTCCAGCCGTTGCACCGTGAACGAGTTACCAAACTCACATACGAGGGCTGCTACTTATGTAACCGGAATAGAAAAAATAAACAAACGTACATGGCTAAATATGGTTTTATTGTTTTTCGAAGTATTCTCCGTGATAATCGATGCACTTTTGCATACGTTGAAACCAATTTATAAAGCACTTTTTCCACTCTGACTGAGGTATCTCCAAAACGTGCTGTCTGAACGCGTCGACGGCATCTTCACGGGTCGAAAATCGTTGACCACGTAATTTATTCTTTACATTTGGAAATAAATAGAAATCATTGGGTGCCAAATCAGGGCTGTAAGGTGGATGACCCGTTAATTCTATATTTTGACCTTCCAAAAATCGAGTCGTTTCACGTGATGTATGACAGCTGGCGTTATCATGGTGCAGAATGATTCTCCGTCGCTGGTTGTTTTTCCGTATTTTTTCAAATACTTCCGGCAAACAAATGGTCGTGTACCACTCCGAATTAACCGTTTTACGATTCTCTAGGGGCACTGTAGCCACATGGCCATTAATACCAAAAAAGCAGGCCACCATTTGCTTCAAGGTGCTTTTTGCACGAGTTACTTTCGTAGGGTTCGGCTCATTTTGAAACACCCACACCGTTGATTGTTGTTTAGTTTCGGGATCATACGCATAGATCCAGGATTCGTCACCTGTGTAGATATTATAAACAGCTTTTGAGTCACCACGGTTATATTTTTTCAACATTTCCTTGCACCATTCGACGCGAGCCTCTTTTTGATCCTTAGTTAAGTTGTGCGGGATCCAACGCGAACAAATTTTTTTCACAGCTAAGTGTTCATGTAATATCTTATTAATGCTCGTCATACATATGCCTATAGTCGCCTCTATCTCGCGATACGTAACATGACGGTCATGCATTATAAGTTTTCGCACAGCTTCAATATTTTGTGGTACAACGACCGATTTCGGGCGACCATCCTTAACTTCGTCCCTGAGCATACTACGTCCACGATTGAACTCACTAAACCAGTGATACACAGTAGTTTTGGATGGAGCTTCATCACCAAAAGTCGAAGTTAGTTGAACTATGCACTGTTGTTGCGTTAAACCACGCCGAAAATCGTAATAAATCATAGCACGAATATTTTCACGAGTGAGTTCCATTCTTGCAGCGAGATTAAAATTTAAACCCGCCAAAAACAAAAGACTAGCGTACATAAGAAAAAAAATATATAGCGGCCAGTATTAAAAAAAGTTCAAATTTTACCATGGAGGTCAGATATAGCGTTTAAAAATGTTGGAATCCTGGATTCCGGTTACCTAAGTAGCAGCCCTCGTAACATAACACACTTTAATTATTAGTAACGACAGTTAATGGCCCTCTTACACGATGTTCCATCATGGGCCAACGTAAGGGACGAATTTACACATTAAAGCGAGCAACATTTTCTTGCATCTCACTCTTACGCATCACTCCGTCCCATGATAATGGCTACTCTACACGATGGCCCATCATAGGGACGGAGTGATGCGTAAGAGTGAGATGTAAGAATATTTTGCTCGCTCTAATGTGTAAATGCGTCCCTTACGTTGGCCCATGATGGGCCATCGTGTAGATGGACCATAATGACGCTAGCCCATGATAATGACACATGAACAGCCATAATATGACAGCAGCAGGCAGCAGATGAACACCAAGGTACGTTGTATGACACATTCCAGGAATAAGATCACAGTAACAATCAAAATGCTATGGATTTTAGTTTTAAAGAAGGTAAAATCGTTTTTACAAATAATAAATCTATGTAAACGTTCAGTTTTATACGTAGTGACATTGGAAATAAAAAGGTAGATAAGTATAAATACTTACCCCCTTACTTATAACCGTGTTATAAGCTTTTTTTTTTTATGTCATAGAGAAGGCAATCGAGCACACAGGCCACCTGATGGTAAGTGGAAACTGTGACCCATAGACATTCGCATTCACAAGGCTGCAATGCAATCCTAAGACTGCAAATGCGTTGCCAACCCTGAGGACTAAGATGGAATGCCTCTATGCTAGTCATTTCACCGGCTGTCTTATCCCCAAACCGGAACACAACAACACACACACACTTATCAACACACTTAAATCTGTAATTGTGACATTTGCATCTGACAGAAAGTGACAAAGCATGGCATAAACTATTCCAAGGACTTGACAGAAGCGCGTGGAGCTAACCCCATGTGCTTCTGTTTAGTCCATTGGGGAAAATTCTCTTTTACCGAACAATTGTCTTCGCGTGTGATATCCACGGACTTATTGCTTTAATAAGTCCATGGGAGTGTCTATAAATAACTTGACATTGGCGAAATACCTACACCTTAACAGGAGTGAAAGCCATTAATTAAAATGAAAATAAAAAAAATATTTCCAAGCTTATTCCACATTTATAAGTAAACGGTTACCCGGAATAAGGCTGAAATTACTAGCATAGAGGTATTCCATCTAAGTCCTTAGGGTCAGGCAACGCATTTGCGGTCTAAGAGCCTGTTGTTTGATCAGTAGTTAAACTAACTGTCAAAAATCCCAACTAATGGTGTAGCTGCCGAAACCAGACCACTGAAGAGGAGGTTTTGAAGGCGTTGCTAATTTAATTAAAAACTTCGATATAACGACTGTAAATTTTATTATAGGTTGCTGGTATACAGAAATAGTGCCAAAATTATGCGCAGCTAAGTGGAAGTTTAGAAAGCTAGTGACTTGCCATTTTATTACTCGTTTAAGCTCAACGGATGATTTTAGTGGGGATGAACGTTTTGATATTGCTTGAAGAGCAGATTTAGTTTATTACGATTTAATGATTTTAGCATTTAGTTAATTTGTAAACAATTAAAAATAGGGGAAAATCATATAACAAAAAGAATTAAAATTATACAATAATAAAAATGTTGCATACGCAACAAATGGTTATATCTCAAGGAAATGTGTCAAATTGTCGATTCCTTTTTCGATTTTTTGACAATTGGGTATGACCGTCAAAACTTGTACTTTTTAAATGAAGCTGTACGCAAAAATTTCTAAAAAAAAAATGTGCATAGATATGTTATGAAACTATCGAATACTTCAATCTCGCTTAGTATTTTAATGGGTTGGAATAATTAAACTCTTGTAAATGATTGTAATTGCGGCAAAAATTTGATTAAAAGTCATGTAGGTAGTCAGAAAATCGTGCCTAGGTACCATCCCCTTTACATATTTTCTTCTTTTTTTTTTATACGAAAACGATTTTTGATATGAAATTAATCACACCGTATTCTATGATTAAAAACCTATAAACCAATGAAACAAACATTTACACAATTTAATATTCATATATACAAAAATGTGTTTCAATACAAAGTCCACACAATTTTCCAAACGTAACACACTTAAGTTTTCATCGTTAGATTTTTTTCCTTCATGGTATGGTAGCACCGTATCGTATTTATTTGCTAGAGCAACACCGTAGGTATTTAGTCAAATGTCGCACATCGGGTGTATAGGTGCATTATCGGTGGGATTTATTACTTTTCATAGTGAAAATAACGTGAATTGGAACAATAATTACGTCGGAAGGACATTTTGTCAAGGTAAGTGTAAATATTATGTTTTATCGTTGTTCTATTCGAAAATATAAACAATATTCTATGAAACAAACAATTATCACAAGTGTAGCGTCCAAAATGGCGACGATAAACCAATTTGTTTTTTGTTCCAGTGTGTTTTTCTAGTGTGTTCATGTATGTGCGTTATGTGAGTTACGTTGTGTGTTATGTGTGTTATGCCGTTCTGCCGTCCGATCACTAAAAGGCCGTTAAGTGAAAAAAACACTTTTTGAGATATGAGCAAAAAAGGTGATAACTTAATTTTCTAAATATTTTAAAGACTTATTACGTTTTTTGAAATTGATAATTATTTGTCTATTTTTGCTCTATCCATCAGTGTCGGAAATATATTAATAGGTTCTATGGTATTTTTTTTATAAAGGTTTTTACGCTTTAGCCTAGCATTCTTCTATTAAAAAATAATATATTTACAACTCTTAAAGACGGCTGGCTGAACTGTAGCCGCTTTTATGCGTTGTAATATATTGTAACTGGAGGACTGCGGCATTACAGCCCACAGTTATAAATAATACCACTACTAAATAACGGTTAAGTCACTTAACCGTTTTCTTGAATTGTAACTAGTAAAAGTAACTATCATCAAAACTTTGAACAAAAGCGTTAATGACCTTAAACTGTCTTTATAATGGTGTCCTTAGAAAGCAAAATACAAACACAACTACAAAAAAAAGGGTTTTATAAAATCCAATCAATGCTAACCGTGTTTTAGTGTAGCAATACTCCATCGTAAACTGAACGCATTGAGGTAAATAGACGGTTAGGTCTCACTTCTTACTTGTAACAATAACAAGAATTGTGGTCAAACATGTTTATTATTGCTATAGAAGTAAGTGAAATTTATTATTAAAGTAGGATATTTAGTATTTATTAGTAATAGTACACTTCTTCGTTGATAAATCTTTTATTTCTATAGGTAATTGTTACAAACAAATCTATAAAATTAGGCAAATATTCGATAAAATAGCTAGCTTTACTAAGTTGACCTCACAGACGCATGCCCCTCTGTTGTCAGGCATTTCATACCAGAATTGCATTTCATGAGGTGGAGTCATATCATCCAGTGCTTTGATGATAGAGTTTTTCCTATGCAGGGGTGTTATTTTTTCAAAAACAACGGACGGTTGGACGGACTAGCGAAATCGCAGCGGCGAGTTAAAGTAATCCCGTCAGAGTGAACAAAACACATTTTAGCGCGTGCATTTTCAACTAAGCCGCCTTATACGTTCGATCCATCGGCAGAAATCATGCTGATAAATTGAAAATTGAAAACCTTTCTCAAACTAAAACAGGTATCAAATTCCTTGACAATAAAATTAAATAATGAAGAATACAAGCTATCTGGATCATCCCGGGTACACGGCATTAACTTAATTGTTTGGTGGCCTTAGCATTTAAACAAGTGCAATCGATTTTTAGAAACTGGCCTCAGTATAAAATCTCGAAGAGAATTGACAGTGTTCCCTTAAAATAAGCTTGTCGACCGCAGTGGTCCGAACTTAACATATTAACTATAGATTTCTGAATAGGGTCAAAATGACTAAATATATTATCAATACACGTTGCACTAGTTGCTGCGACTCTGGTAGGTTCATAAATCAGGTTTACTAAATTAAAGGATCTAAAAACGATCGGCAAGCTAATAGACATGGGCGATTTTTCGAGTAAATTAGCATTATAATCTCCACTCACAAATATACACTTCTTGCTTTTAAAACACAACTAAAAACATTTCCTAAAACGCTCTCAAATACGAGTAGTTTGTAATCCGCTGAAGGGGGTCTTTATACGCAAACAATAATAAAATGCTCCATTTCAATACACGCAATTTCAATGTGACGTTCAATGGACTTCATAACAATATCCTTACGCTCCTTGCATTTAATGTAATTTTTGACAATTATTAAGAATCCCTCCGCCTGCAAGATTGCCTAGCAAACATGTTATTAACTAAACTATGTTGTGATTATTAAAATTAAACATGCACTTATAACCTTTAAGCCAATGCTCAGTAACACATAAAACGTGTATATTAGTACTGTCAATAAATAAACCAATTTCAAGTTCCTTACTAGAAAACCTCTGTATATTATGATGAATAATATTTATTACGTTACAACCAAATTTATTTGTAATGCTCGTCGACCTGCGGGCAGGCACGGGGCCGGCGCGGTGGTCGCCGCGGACGACGGCAGCCGCGGCCGTTGTCGAAGCTGTCAGTTTAAATCAACTGGCAGCTCCGGCGCAGAGCCGGTGCTAATAAAACTCAGCGCAGGCTCCGTCCTACAGTTATCACTCGCTATGCCAGTCATAACGGGGTCTAATATGTGATGTTTCTTGGTTACAGATCAGGGTAGTGATTCTCTCAACAACGACGGTCAGACGGACGAACGAGTGAATGTCCAAGCGGTGAGTTTAAGTAGTCCCGTCAGTGCGTACAAAACATATTTTAGCGCGTGCACTTTCAATTTAGCAGCATGACTTTTGCCGATGGATTGAACGTATAAGGCTGCTTAATTGAAAATGCACGCGCTAAAATGTGTTTTGTTCGCTCTGACGGGACTACTTAAACTTGCCGCTGCGCGCTGCGATTTCGCTCTTCCATCCAACCGTCCGTTGTTTTTGAAAGAATAACACCCAAGCAATAAACATAAACAGTTATAATTATAACACAGGGCTTTTCCCGGACAGAATCAGGTAGTCAGATTCTAAATGTAGCCACGTCAATCACGGGGGTACTTAAAACGAAACAAAGAACCACATAGAATGACAATAGTAGTACAACAATATTATAGTAATAGCGTTTAAAAAATATATTTATTTTCTACTTCAAATTTACAGTCTTAGTGAAAAAAGTTATGTTAAGACACGTATTTTCTGGCTGTATTTTTTTATAATGAGTCCAAATTCGATGGGTCTACGTTAAGTACAACGGAGCTCATGTTGCCGTCGTCGTCCGGCTCTAGACCAGCGTCGCTATTGCCTAACGCACTCGTAATCTCAATTAGCTTCGAAGCGGAACAATTGTTTTCATATTGTATGCAGAAAAGCCTTCGGTTTTTAAAATGAAAATAATTGCGATTGCCCCTCTGTTCCAAGATACCCTATTACTGTATTATCATCAAAATCTCATAAGTATACCAAATTCCAGCTCAATCGAACACTGGGAACTGGTTCAAAACTTGTTTACAAGATTTAAGCTAAGTAAACATACAATACCTAACTTCATAATTATATAGTAATGTAAAGTTAAATAATCTAACAAATAAACTTTACAAGCAAACTAACCACAAATGTAATAAAACTTATTATTTTAATACAAATTGCTGGCTAAAACTCTTACCTTGCCTTCGAAGTCGGCGCGCGGTTGACCCTTTGAGTCGCTGAAGTTTGCCGTTTTTTAGCATTGTAATGCCACTTAACCGTTTTATAGTGTTGCATCCATTGATTGTTTTTAATGAATTGTCTAAACTTGAAAACGGTGACTGTCTTTAAGCGTTGTAAATGTTTTTTACACCTATGTGTTCTACTACGACGCAACAGTTAAGAACCTTTAACGATGTTTTAGAGAATTAGCATTTAGATAACGGTTTTTTTAAATTGTACCCCCTGACGAAGCTTGCATAAAATAAATTGGTAAATCACAGCTAGAGTAGGATAACTGTTTTAAAGTGAAGTTCGTTGCAGTAACCGTGTTTTAAGATTGCACTGAGAATCATTTGTAGCTGTTATCAACACAGTTATTTGCCTTTAAACGTGCTTTAGTGTCGTGACGTAACTTAACCGTTTTTAAGTATTGAAAGATCCAAAAAAACCTTTACTTAGCCGGGTACGGGGTCCCCATATCTCTGAATCTATAAATGATAAAAAATATTGGCCTACAGTAGTCGATAGAGAAAAAAAATCTCTTTCGCGCTATATATAAAACTCAAAATTGACAAAATGCTACTTAACGGTCTTTTAGTGATCGGACGGCAGCGTTCGTTACGTGTGATACGCTTTTTGCTATGATAACACACGGGAATCCAGATAAGGGTTGGTTTATATTGGGTCCTTACCTATGAAATTGGCGTTTTTTTTTACGTGTTTTATTTCGTACGGAATTTATTTATTTCAATTTTAACTTCCAAAATATTTTTAAATTTCATTAATACACTATGCAAGGTTTTAGATACAAATAATATGGTTCAATTTCTTACGTACTTAATGTTTAAAATTAAAGTGTGAACTCTTTTTAAGTGCTGCAAGTTCAAGTGTTTCAATTACGCAGAGTTTTATGAAGCGAACTATTTTTAAGTAACTAAGATATGTATAATATAGCTTAGAAGTGTCCAATATTCCTGACAGAATTTTGCTTGGTTTGCATTTGACGTTACTAAATAATCCGCAAAATTAAATGTATGAAAACCACCGTTTTCATAAAATTCTCCATATAAAACGCCAATTTCATAGGTAAGGACCCAATATTTGCATGCTTTAAATATAAAAAGCTAACATAGAGATTATCAGGAGGGATAGGTGTCAACAAATATAAATATGAATGTGTTGTTGGTTGCATGTCTGTTGCTTCTTCACGCTGAAATTATTTGACCATCCGATGGAAACCGGGGGAATAGCCGCAGGATAAGCTGCCTATTGTGTATGTACATCAGTGCTCGTACTGATGTACATACTTATTACTTGAATATAAATATCTGTTTCTGTTTGTGCTTCTGACAAAGGGTAATTTTTATCCCTTAAAAATAGGGCTGGTGTAAACTCGGGTGTCTAGTGATAATATGAAAAAATATTAGGCGCGTAGCATACCTAAATATAATATACATTATAATTATGATTGTTAAGTTGATTCGCTTTTTTATAATAGTTTTTTTTTGATAAAAATGCCTATTATTTTCTTGTAACAAAACTAGAGATGTATTGCACGTTTTGATAAAAAATATATTCGAAATAACTAATTCACTAAAGGGGTTTTTTCTTTCTGCCGACGATATGAATTTTTAAAGTAATATTATATATTCATTTAAAGATGGCGCCATCCAGATCAGCTGAGCGGCAAAAAAATTACCGGGAAAGGCTGAAAACTTTACACCCAGAAAAATACGCAGAGGCTCAAAGAAAAAACGCAGAAAGAATGAGAAAGAATAGAAAAAAGATATCGGAATGTAAAGAAGAAGAAAAAAAAGTCTTCGTCAAGAGTGGAGAAATCAAAAAAAGAAGGAAAACCTTGCTTTGATAAAAATATATTGGTAAACATATAGTTTGATTAGTTTTATTGCTCTAGTGCAATATTAAAAACAATAATTTAAGTTTTATTACCCTTGTGTTACCTGTTTGATGACTAAGTACTTAACTTACATATATTTTGATAGACTTTAGTCAGTTTGTATCATACGAGTATCAAGCTTAGACGTGTCATAAACTCATAACTAAGGTCTAATTTCTAAGAAGATTACTTGTTTTTTTTTATTCTTTTCATTTATTTGTATGTGTTTGGAAATAAATCAAACAAGATTAATTTTACGATGTTTTATTCGGATAAGTACCAGCGTCCAGTTCCTAGATCTGTGTGTAGGTACGTTAAACAAAGTAGGTACAATCTTATCAATAAAAATAAATGGTTAAAAAAACAAAAACCCATGCATTTTTGGAAGCGGGTTTTTGTTTTTTTTAACTTTTATTTTAGTTTATATTTTTTTGTGATCCTATTTATTATGCTGTTATATATCCCCACTTCTCAATTAGTGAGAAACTATAGAACATTTCAGGCTCGCCGCAGGCAACGCCGCGATAATATCATAGTCATATTAAAACCAAAATGTGCTCCCTCATAGTCGCTCAAATATTTTAATAGAGATATCTTATCGCCACCCTTCGAATAGGTACCGTTAAGGAGTTCCGGTGGTCATCTGTGGTCTTCATCAGTTCCACTTCACCAAATAGTACTTTTCAAAAGCAAATGCACCAGTTACAGTGAAAAATACCATCATCAGATCCTGACGTGTTGACAATGGAACCAACTAGAAAGTATACCCATTCAAAAATGAAAAAAAAATTTAATCGGTCCAGTGATCTCTGAGTAATTGGGAAACATAGGTACATAAAAAAAACAAAGATCCCCACGAATTGAGAACCCCTTTTTTTGAAAATCGGTTAAAAATAAAAACCGACATGTGAACTCATCTTTAGAAATTTCGGCTACTTTCCAGTGTGTTAGTGTGTTATGTGTGTTACATGTTCCAGTGCGTTAAGGTACAAGTTTTGACGGCCTTACCCAATTAGTTTGGACAACAAAAACAACGGCCCCTTAGGATTGGATTGTCTATGGGTCACAGATAGTGTTGCCAGACGCACCGATTTCTGCGGGAGGATGTGCCGATTTTCAGAGGTCTGTGGACAATTCCCGATTTACCATCGAGACAACACGTGTCCCGATTTTCAGCTTAAGCTATATTTTCATATTAAGATTAGAAATTAATAACAAGCGAGAAGTCTAAAGGTTTTGTCACAATTGGCATTGGCAAGAGGGCTCTGTAATTCGCGCGATTTTTTGTACTATCCCGATTAGAAAAACTAAGTCCTGATTTTTTTCTAGCACCGTCCCGGTTTATAATAGACTAGAGCTGGCAACACTAGACACAGATCCCAGTGTCACATACCTATTGCCTAGTCAGCCAAAATATGTCGACCGTTGTCCCGTGGTAGCATGACAAAATCAACAAACACTGTCTAGTCATATTAGTGGATTGTGTTTACAAATGTCTGTTAGGGCCACGTTAAGGCACTGCATTTAATTGATACTTACTAGTTGTATTTAGATAGGTACCTACTTAATAACTAAATTACATAATTCAATTACCTACAGTTTGGTCGTTCTAAGGCCGATTTGACAGCTGTCATCTTAGTACAAAATATGTGTTTGAGGTTATTTTTTGTACTAAGTAAGATGACAGCTGTCAAAGCGGCCTTCTTAGAATGACCAAACTGTAGGTACTTAACATAAATCCCTTATAGGTATTCCAAAAAGTCATTCAAAGTGTAAAAACTGTTTACTGTCGCAAACTGTGTGGAAAGGACGCTATTTATATACTCGTAGGTACCTACCTACATTAGCAGTAATTCTGATAAGCATTAAAAATAAAACAATAGGTACGTAGGTATGTAGGTACTTATTTTTGGAACAGTTACGGCATAGATAATATTATTATAATAAATAAATACTTAACAGTCAATTAGGTAGGTAGGTTATGTGATTATAGGTACCTACCTATAACAAATGGAAACGTATCAATGCTCTAATCATCTGTTTATGTTTTTAATGTTTTTATTCATAGTTAGGTAAAGTATTTTAGTTGACAATTCAGTAGGTAATTTTTATTTATTAATTAGGTATTGAGTTAAGTCAGAGAGATACCTTGACTACCGTTTCACATTAGTCTAGTTAGCTTCGTCGAAGCTAGGTAAAACTTTGGTAATTTTTTAGGTATAGAGACAAGTATAATTTTTACCGAAACCAATTTAAGTAGATGGAAATAATTTATTATTTTATAAGACGCAACAGGTTAAAAAATTGTTCATAGCCTAGAAGTATGTAGGTAACTTGAAAGCGTTTTTAATCATTACATACTTACAATATCATTAGGGCGTTTTCACTAAAAAGTGTACCCAATTAAGGACTGAAATTAAGGAACTTTAACTTTGTCAGTTTTGTGACGAAAATTAGCCATACAATGCGGCCGTCAATATATAGCAAATTTTCGTCACAAAACTGACAAAGTTAAAGTTCCTTAATTTCAGTCCTTAATTGGGTACACTTTTTAGTGAAAACGCCTATTATAGTTAAGTAGGTATGCTTATCTACCACCCATCAAAATGACCAAAGACAAAGAAACAGGATAGATGTATTGCAGAATTAGGATAAAATTATTATTAGGATAGCAATTGAACAATTTATTATGATTGAGGTACCTACTTAAATAAGTTCACAGTACAATTAAACACAATTTAGGTACCCAACTCAACGTCAATTTCTAGGTTAGGTAAAATAAAAACGGAGCAGTATAATCCACGTACCTATCATAACCGTGCTGTTAGTCGGTCGGTAAACATCTCAATCCGTGTAACGATTAACGGCCTATTAAGTAAATGCAAACATTACAATGCACAAAATCGCAAGACAGAATGTTATTAGGAAAAGGAAACTCACCGTTATGAGAAATGCCGGAATACTCTTCACAAAACGCACAACACAACACCGTCTTGTTTATTAATCGATAAGTAAGCTGAATAGGTAATTTCAAGTATTTTGTCCATAAAAACTTTTGAATTCAGGCAGAAAAAGATGTTTTGATTTCTCACGCTCACAACAAGAAGCCTCGCAATGAATGAATGAACAACAGCGAACTAGAGTCGAGTCACTGTATGTTTACTACTCCTAGCGACATCTCGTGGTAAGATAATCCAATCTCATAACCATTTATGCATTTAGTCCTTGTGTTGCGTAGTTTGCAATATTGCTAACAGATGACTCTAGCCAAGCCGTTTGTACATGTAAACATAGATGTCGCTATGCGTTTAGTTCGACTATAGAACCATAGATGTCTCTGCCAACCTGTAAGCTAAATGTTTATCTGTAAGCAAATAAATAAATCTTAGTTTGATAATAAATAAAGTCACTGTCTCTACTCTAAGCAGGTATTTTTCTCCAAAAACATATTTTTTTAATAGTTCCTAACATGTTCACTTTACGTTTTTATTTTCTACCTTGCACGCCTATTTAACCGTGAATTAAACTATGCAAACAGTAAAAACAGTTGTAATGTCATACCAACATAACAACAAGTGCCTTTCGCATGCAAATTTATGTGATCATACCACAGAAACAGTTATAAACATGGTGTCACACCCACAAAGTCAATAAAAGCGTGAAGGGACCATAACAGCCTTACAGCGCCATCTATCGGCGAGTAGCGTAACCTTCGTGACGTCACCGGGGCAGGTTGCAGTTACAACGGTAACAGGGTTCAACGAACCGCGGGCTTTTTGTTTACGCGGGATTCCATGCAGCATTGTGATTCGTAAAGACCCGTTTACAATGGATGCCGCATGCTACATGTTTGAGCTTGCTACAAACTTTGACTGGTAATGGTGTGGCACCGTGTGGCACCGTGTGGTACCGTGATGGCAATCCAGGGAACCTTAATGTAAGGAATTTTTTGGAGACACTTTTATTTACCGTTTGTCTGTCCGTTTAACGTGAAAAGGACGGTAAAATATTGCCGTGTCGTGTAACGAGAAATCACAAAAGCGTCCAATGCCTATATTATTATTTATTATTTAGACGACGCGCTGGCCTAGTGGGTAGTGACCCTGCCTACGAAGTAGCGGTCCTGGGTTCAAATCCCGGTAAGGGCAGATATTTGTGTGATGAGCGCGTATTTGTCCCTGAGTCATGGATGTATTTAAGTATATATTTCTCTATATAAGTATTTATATCGTTGTCTAGTACCCATAGTACAAGCCTAGAGCTTAGTTTGGGACTAGGTCAATTGGTGTGACATTGTCCCCCTGATTTATTTATTTATTTATTTATTTATTACTCCCAGATTATTTTACTACTTACTGGTATAAAAACTTAACTCAATTTATTTATTTAATTAGATGCGTCTTGACAAGACTGGCAAACATTTCACAAATAATTATCTTAATAAAATATGTACAGTACTCCAACGAAAACGTTAAGCACTTTAGTACGTTGTCACAGTAAACTTCAGACAGAACATCAAATGACACACATGACATTGACAATGACATTCACAATAACAAGGTTCTAAGTATGCCCAATATTTTGACTGTAGTCACAAAGATAGACAGATAATAGGGAATCGGACCCAGGAACGCGAGCTCCTTGGGGTCATGGCCAAACAGGCTAACGTATCGTCAAGATCAACTTTAATTATAATACTAAAAATACTATGAATCCATAGTTAAGGGATGGTATCACCATACTTCTTCCAGAGGCTTTTGAAGTGCTTTTTTGAAGAAAACTGTTGGTCCAGTAATTAAGTTCGGGAAAGATAAAAAAAGGCAGTTTTTTTTTTGGCAATGAGGGTTTGACTAATGCAACCTTGAACATAAACCTCCTTTCATAGTTTAAACTTTATTTGGTTACAACAGAGTCGTTTGTCGCACTGCGGCATTCCAAACAAGGTGTCAAGTGTGAACAGGCCTTTAGAACTGTAATTTCGATGCACAAATTATATTTTTCTGATAAATTTATGATTCAAAACTGCTTAACTTTTTTAAATTCGAAATTTTGGAATGCGGAAGAAGACGTCGTAGAGGAGTTACGTGCCAGCAAATGGTATTTTGGGTTTTGTTTGAATAATATTGTCATATTTTTTTTCAGCGGCCACGGGTGCTTTTTACATAGTTATTTAGAGGACCTCGAAATATATACTGGCATAGATGTATTTAATTTACAGCGTTTAATAATATCGGAGCCGAGATATTTAAGATTTAAGTGTTCAGATTTTGGTACTAAAAGGACGCCTAGGTAAGAATATTAAATATCTCGGCTCCGATGCACTTAAGAGTATTACATTATGTAACAAAATAGGTTTATTTTGAATTATTCTATCATAATTTACCACTTTTGCTAATGGCCGCTCACCTTGAAAATGTATGACTTTTACAAACGACAACACTTTTACCCTAACCCCATTAGAGATAACTTTAAAGTGGTAAATTAGTACTGTTTCATATTCTATCCTTTAAATATATCTATTTTTGTTCTGTGTTTTTTACAATTCATAAATTATTAATTTACAGACGTACATAAGTACATAAATATGCTGTGGTGTCACCTATATTCTTTGTGGTCTCCTCAACCTCTTTAGCGACAGTAGAAATAACGAAAAAAAAACTGCGTGATTTTTAATCAACGAGGATTCAATGAGGATTTTTTTATACTTGTGGAATATTTTTTAGGGTTCGAGTTTTAGGGTCCCGAAGTCAAACTAGAAGCTCTTATAGTTCGTCTGTCCGTATGTCCGTCTGACCGTAGTTTAGCTCAGATACTCTCGGTACTACAAAGCTGTAATTTGACATAGTTATACCCAAAGCTGTAATTTGGCATAGTTATACATTTTAACTAGGTACGTCGACAAGGTTGTAAAAATTTACCGTTGATTTTGAAATCTTAATTGTTTGTTTGTACGTACATGTAAAGAAAACACAAAAGTATTAATGTATTTGTATGTATGTTTATTATGGTTTACTAGATTAGGTAATAGGTATTTAACGCACAAAAAAATATCTTTCATTACCAAAAATAGAAAATGATCAATTAAAATTGGTAACCCTTTTTAATTTTATAACGATGTGGATTGAAAGAAGTGACTAAAATCGAAAAGGGTATGCTAAGGTGGTTTGGTCATTTAGAAAGGATGGATGAAAAAAGAGTTACGAAAGAGATATGGCGAGTGAGAATGAGCGGAGATGTCCCTAGGGGACGTCCTAGACGGACCTACAGTGATCAGATTCGCGATGTACTGATTAAGGGCCAAAGCAAAAGCACCCGAAACCGCCGTACGTGCATGAAGAGATTGATGAATGTAGAGGAAGCGAAAATTGTGTGCTTAGATCGGTGCACTTGGCGTTCCATAATCTCTGCCTACCCTATTGGGAGACAGGCGTGAAGGTATGTATGTATGTATGTATGTTATCAAAAAACCTACCGTCTTGTTATTAGAGTTCAGAAAATATATTCAAAATTGTTTAACGACCACCCTTAACCCCATTTATTTAAAAACTAGCGACCCGCCCTCGCTTCGCTTCGGTTTATGTGAGTTTCTTGTAACACCCGTACATAAAACAGAATTTATAATACATAAACCTTCCTCTTGAATCACTCTATCTATTAAAAAAACTGCCTCAAAATCCGTTGCGTAGTTTTAAAGATCTAAGCATTTATAGGGACAGACAGACAGGAGGAAGCGATTTTGTTTTATACTATGCCTGCCTTTTTTGTGCCTGTTGAAATGATTACAATTGGGCCCTGCGACACAGGGAGTCCTAGCGCAGGACCCAAAACCATTGTTATGCCTTAAGTTAAGTTTATTCTGAATAAATATTTTTCATTTTTTTCATACAAAAAGAAGTTTTAGTGATGAAGTAAGTAATATTTATTTTTTAAACTTTATTGCACTAATGAAATCTAACTGGTAGAGAATGTCATTAGGCATTAAACTCACCTTTCGTACTCACATTTGTATTTTTGTTCGATTAAGATGAAATAAATAAGAAGCTTGAAAGTCTCAACACTTAGTTCTCACTTGAATATATAACGGTTATCTCAACGGGTTATTTTTCCAGGAATCAGGAGGATCGAAGATTCGCTGAAAAGACGAGTAAGCGGCTCGGCGGTTACAGATTACACGAAAGCAATCATGTTTCATTAATATTTATAATTATTAATTATTAACTGTAAAGGTTATTTAAAATTTAATACATACATCCACTAAATTACGCCCGTTTCCCAGAGGGGTAGACAGAGACCACTTCTTTCCACTTGCTACGATCTTCACCTGTCACTAATACACTGGTAAACATCTTAGCCTAAGTGTGCAAACTGTGCCTACCTACAGAATTATCAACAACTTTTTAGAGTTGTTGGTAATTCTGTAGCTCTGCCTACCCCACTCTGGGAATAAAGGCGTGAGTTTATGTATGTGTATGTATGTATGCTACGATCTTGACAAATTTCTTTCGCTTCTTCCACATTCATACATCGAGTCATGCACGCACGTCGGTTTCGGGTACTTAAGATTCGGCCCTTTTCTAGTATTTCTCCGATTAGATTCGAAAAAGTATACCTAGGGCGGCCAATTCCGACCCTTCCACTCACTTTCGATCTGTATATCTCTTTCGTCAATCTTCTTTTATCCATCCTTTCCAAATGACCGAACCATCGAAGCATGCCCTTTTCAATCTTACTTTTTAATTCCTTACTCTATCAATCTGTTTCACACCACACATACTACGCAAAGAGCGCATTTCAACTGCATACACGACTTTCATGCTTGTCCTGCCACACCCAACATTCACTACCTATACATCAGGGTAGGGGCCAGCACTCCATTGTGAACAGCCAGTCGGGCTTTTTGTGAAATAATACTGTCAAAATTTAATCATTTATAAAAAATATAACCGGGGCCACTATTCTACCTACGACGTGAAAAAATTTCGCTTTTGACCTATTCTCGTATCGTCACGTGTCACGGTATACATTACTTGCCCTCGTCCATTTATATGAAAAAAGTAAATACTTAAGTTTTATATTAAAATTGCTTATGGGGTCAGGGGTAAATATTTAAAGAGTTCCCTAATTTCTTCACGGGTCCTTCATCATGACTTAATTAGTTGGAAATGGAACCACCTCAGGGGTGTTATCCTCTCAAAAACAATAACGGACGGGCGGACGAACGAGGGAAATCGCAGCGGCGAGTTTAGGTAGTCCCGTCACAGCGAACAAAACATACGAAAATGCACGCGCTAAAATGTGTTTTGTCCGCACTGACGGGACTACTTAAACTCGCCGCTTGGACATTCACTCGTTCGTCCGTCCGACCATCGTTTTTGAGAGAATCACTACCCTGAAGTATACAAAACCACCACGAAACAAAAAAAAAAACAGTCCCCAATTTGAAGAAGTCGGTGACTATATATAAAAAAAAATATATAAAGCCGAACATCTTCTGCTTCTTTTTCGATGTCGGTTAAAAATCAAGCGTATTGATGGGTTGTCTTCATATATTATTTTTTTATGGCATAGAGAGGGCAGAGGGGTTTGTGAGTTCCCTTATAGTAAGTATAAACTCTGAAGCCCATAGTCTTATTCGACCTTATGTTTGCAATCTTACGACGACAATCTCAAGACTGCAAATGCGTGCCCGACCGCCGAGGGGTGGGGACTTTTAGTATCTTCAGACTAGTTCAAACAAAGTTCCGAAGTCAAACTTTCTGCTTTCGGCCATTCCGTCCACACCCCCCTTTTGAGCATTCATTTACCAAGCTATAATGACAAAGTGGTTTCACTGGAGGGTTCCAACAGAAGACCAGCGCTGGGTTTGAAGACTTTGAAGCCAGCACAATGCTGATTTGGAACCATTTCGTGACAACAGTTATTTTGCCCTCAGTATTTTGTTGCGTTTTGTTTCAATGTTTGTCACGAATAAATGTTTATTCTACCTATATTTTATTATATTCTACAGGCAATATACAAAGGTGAACTTATTCCTTTTAGGATGGTGGTAGCTATCCGGACGGACCCTGTACAAGGCCCTTCCTTCCATTGACCCGACACCTGGGTAGTGATTCTGTAAACAACGCCGGTCGTGCGGACTGTCGAGTGAATCCAAGCGGCGAGATTAAGTAGTCCCGTCAGTGCGAACAAAACACATTGTAGCGCGTGCATTTTCAATTTAGCAGCACGATGGGTCGAACGTATAAGGCTGCTTAATTGAAAATGCACGCGCTACAATGTGTTTTGTTCGCACTGACGCCACTACTTAATCTCGCCGCTTGGTATTACTCGACAGTCCGTATGACCGGCGTTGTTTACAGAATCACTACCCAGCAACCAACCTTGTTATTACCGCTGGAAACAGCAATATACAGATAACTACAAACATAGGGAGGGTATAATGTGGAGGGGGGGATTTTCCTGCCGTACCCGGAGACATTTAAAAGACAGTTAACTCGGATCGTTCCTTTTTCAAACTCGTTTCCTTATGATAAATCGTCGTAAGGAACGACTTACGTTGATGACGCGTTAGACTAGTTGGTAGTGACCCTATATGTATACCTACGAAGGTAGCGGTCTTTTAGATAAGTAGGAGCACGAATTCGATAGCATTCATACAAACATGCTAGGTGTTAAAAATGAAATAAGGTAAACGTCCAAGTGCTCAAGATGTCAACCGAAAATATTGGGTTATTCCCACCTGTTACCACCCAATTGGTTACCACTGGTAACAGCTGGGTTTTTTTCCCATCTGATACAACTCGTAACTACTGGGAATAAAAATTCCCAGCTGTTACCACTAAACTAATAGGTGGTAACTACTGAGATTTGTTTTCCCAGTAGTTACCACCAATTTCTTTAGTGGTAAGAGATTTGGTGGTAACTAATGAGTTTTTTTTTCTCAGTAGTTACCACCAAATATTTTAGTGGTAACAAATGGGAAAAATATTCCCACTTGTTACCACCGAGTATTACTTTAGTGGTAACAGATGGAAAAAAACCCAGCTGTTACCAGGTGGTAACCAATTGGTGATGATAACAGGTGGGTATAACCCAAAATATTTATTTGTGTCGTGATTATTATGTTCATTTATACATTAAACACAAAACATTTTCATGTGATTTGTGAGATGAGAGCTTTACTTTTGTTAAATGGAATTTGTTTTATATGGTAACGATATGAAAAATTTTCAAAATGAAAAGAAATGTTAGTCAATCGGGTTGTATGAGTAAATGTCAGGTGCTTTAGCTGGCAGTACTTTTCTTTATTTAAACGTTGGCGTGTGAAATATCAAAGCCAAAAACATTTCTCATCGCTAAAATGAGGTGACAAAACAAAACTAATGTTAATCTTATTTTGTTATTGCAAATCAAAGTATGGAGACAAATACTAGTACAGAGACGAGCACTCGGACGTTTACCTTACCTTGTAGCCATAAATATTAATTGAACTTGAACTTGAAAACAATCCACCAAACGGCAAAAACAAGCGGTGAATAATTCGCCGCTCGTGTTGAGAAATACAGGAAAAATTATGTAAAAGTTTACACAAGAACAATGTTATGGGAAACCGAAGAAAACGGAAAATATCGTTTACGCAAGAAACTTCCAAGGTCACGGAAGCCCCTCGAAGTTGCGAAAAATTGTGAAACTTTTTCTTTTAATGATTATGTAACTCCGATATTATGAAACATGCCTATTCTACCTTGGGTGGGTATTTCCTGGGGTGTTATTCTCTCCAAAACAACGAACGGTCGGACGGACGAGCGAACAAAACACATTGTAGCGCGTGCATTTTCAATTAAGCAGCCTTATACGTTCGATCCATCGGCACAAATCATGATGCTAAATTGAAAATGCACGCGCTAAAATGTTTTGTTCGCACTGACGGGACTACTTAAAACTCGCCGCTTGGACATTCACTCGTTCGTCCGTCCGACTGTCGTTGTTGAGAGAATCACTACCCTGATAAGCCAGACAGTGAGCATCTCTAATACGACTCCTATAGCAATCACAACCTCATTACTAAGGAGAGGATTGAATCTTATCTTATCTTATGTTACAGATGGGCCCTTTCGGATACACTTCGACTCTCTAGGATCTTTTGTGCAATTACCCTATTACTTGTACGAATGTACAAGATTTCCTCACGATGTTTTTCCTTCACCGTAAGAGCATCGGGTAATGCACTTAAGTTCGTTGGGTTCGAACTCGGTGCCTTACAATCGCTACCACCATCTTATCCATTAACCTACCGCCAAACAGCAGTGTTCGCGCTGTGTTCCGGTTTGGGAATAAGACAGCCGGTGAAATGACTAGCATAGAGGCATTCCATCTTAGTCCTCAGGGTTGGCAACGCATTTGCAGTCTTAGGATTGCATTGCAGTCTTGTGAATGCGAATGTCTGTGGGTTACAGTTTCCACTTACCATCAGGTGGCCTGCGTGCTCGTTTGTCTTCTCTATGCCATAAAATAAAAAAAACGAGGAGACCCCCTAAGCCACTAGGCCACCGACTCTCTTTCATTGAAGATTGAATATACTTTGGGAACCAAATCTGAGATAATGTTTTTACAAGCTTTTATTTAACTTGCAATGTACCTATGTATGTATGAATGTAAGGGTTAACTGCCGTACTCAGAGACGTCAATTAAATTTAACGCTTGATTTAAGTTGCTCTCACATTCTTTGGTATAGCAATAGAATAAGACAACACGTCACTAAACAACAAGCATTAAAGGGGTTTGGGTAAAAGTGTTTTCATTTGTAAAAGTCATACAGTTTCAAGGTGAGCGGCCATTAGTAAAAGTTATAAATTATGATAGAATAATTCAAAATAAACATGTTTTGTTATGTAATGTAATGTAATACTCTTAAAAGTGCATCGGAGCCGAGATATTCAATATCCTTACCTAGGCGTACTTTTACTACCAAAAACAGAACACTTAAATCTTAAATATCTCGGCTCCGATAGAGTCCTCTAAATAACTATGTAAAAATCATGCGTGGCCGCTGAAAAAAATAATGACAATATTCTTCAAACAAATTTACCCAGTTTAAATTTGCAAGTTAAATTTGGCCCAATTCCCGGTTTCCGATCAAACTAAAAATGTACATACGCTTTTAGTTCTGGAGCTGAGCTGATGATGGAGACTCAGGGTGGCCATAGGAACTCCTAAATTACACATGATAAACCCGTCGTGTTAGGCCTTGTTAAAATTGTCTTGACGAGTAGATGACGACTGTGCAAAAAAAGTACAGCCAGTAACAAAAGCTTGTCACAAAAATGAAATTTTCGACACAAACATATTTTGGCTTAGGAAGGTAGTAAAAAGGTGGTAATTTTTGTTTTCTTCCTCCTGTTATTGAGAAAAGCAGTATATCCGCCTCGATTCTTTTCGGCCCTCTGACTCGACCGTAAATTACGTATTTTATAGCCTCGACAACAATCTACTATCAGAGCATCGCCACAAAAGGTCAAAATTACGCAAAAATAAGAAAGACTTTCCATCTAAGGACCGTATTAATAAACTCATCTTGGCTGAGATGCCCGTCACAAGATACGTCAAAGTAAACGTCAAGCCATAGAACAGTCATTTTTGACACATCTCGAGACGAGCGTTAGACTTGAGATTAGTTTATTAATACGACCCTTAGGCCTGTATTAATAAACTCATCTTGGCGGAGATGCGCGTCACAAGATACGTCAAAGTAAACGTCAAACCATAGAACACTGTCATTTTTGACATCTCGGGACGAACATTAGAGTTGAGATTAGTTTATTAATACGACTCTTAGTTTTCAGGGTGGACATAAAATTAGCAGTCGTAGGATCGCAGTCTGAAGACTGTTATCTTGAGATTGCATATGTCTACGGGTCTCAGGTTTAACTTACCATCAGGTGGCTTGTTTGCTCGTTGGCCTTCTCTATGGCATAAAGAAGGCCCATGTCATGATGACACTTTCGAAAACCTTCAACCATTTTATAATATAAGGGGGGACAATCTCACACCAATTGACCTAGTCCCAAACTAAGCTCTGGGCTTGTACTATGGGTACTAGACCGTGATATAAATACTTATATAGAGAAATATATACTTAAATACATAGAAAACATCCATGGCTCGGGAACAAATATTCGAGCTCATCACACAAATATCTGCCCTTACCGGGATTCGAACCCAGGACCACTAGCTTCGTAGGCAGGGTCACTACCCACCCACTAGGCCAGCGCGTCGTCAAATTTTGAATTTAATATTGGGATAATAGTTCTGTATCGTTACCATGACTTACAATTACCGTACTCACACTCTATAAGAATACTGTCAGGTCTGCGAGGGACAGAGCTTCGACACGCTAGCGAGAACGTAAATTGTAACTCATGGTCAGGGTACTGGTAAAAAATATCTTACAGCGAAAGTACTAAGGTTGTCTGGAAGAGATCGTTGTATCTGTTGTTGTAAGTAAGTAAACTGTTTATTGCCTACAATGAAACCGTTTTACACTGTACCTACACGAATATAAATGATGTACAAAGGCGAAGTTTTCCAGCAAAGGTTGTAATAACTTTTTGGTGTTACAAAAATATGTATTTATATTGTACTAGCTTCTGCCCGAGACTATGTTCGTTTTTTTTTTCGATTAAGGTTATTCCCTCGGGAACTTTAAAATTTTCCGGGATGAAAAGGAGCCTATATCATTCAGTGAATACAAAACGGACACAATCCAAAATGAGTCAGTGTTGCATTTTAAAATTAGAAGCGGTTGCAATACGATTTTTAATGGAAGAGCAAATTATTTTGTAAAGTGTCTGTTTTGTATTCAATGAGCGATATGTTAATCCAGGGTATAGCCATTCCAAATTTCATTCAAATCCATCCAGCCGGTGCAGCGTGAAGAAGTAACAAACACACACACACACACACAAACTTCCGCATTTATAATATTAGTAGGATTGTATTCTACGCGTATAGGTGCTAAGGCAAAAAATTATGCGCCTGTGATATTTTGTTTTGTTTCAAAAACAAATCAGTCATTTTGACAATCAAACTGAACATATAAACATAATTTAGATGATTATTTAATTTACAAAATACATTGAAATCTCGAACTATTTTTTTAGCAAAGCTTTAGAACCATATCCTGCAAATTCAGAAAAAAAAAGGTTTTCATACTACAGTTAGAATCTTGACAGGTGTCAGACTTCAATATTAAGGTCTCTCTGGCACCCCTTGCGCACGCACTCTCACGCAACCCCGCCATTTGTCGAGAAAGCATCTCAAAAACGACCACTATCTACTCAAGCACAAGCAAGTAAATCGTTAATGGATCCAAGAAGCGAACGCAGAACCGGCCGCCACCGTTACCGAACGAAAAAATACAGTTACCTTACGTCTCGCGCCACGAAAAATGCACTAGCACTCTCATCACCAACTATACAGGACGTGCTGTCGAGGTGACAGCCCTGTTCGCGCCAAAAGTGTTGTGTCTGTGGTAAGATGGCGGATTTCGGATAACAGTGTAGCCAACATAGACAGTGTTCGTAACTTTTTTTTGGGATTATAGTGGTGTGAAAAGGATTCAAAATGCCGAGTACGATAAGAGGTGAGTTTTTATATGTATTTTTAGTGTAGTTGTTTACGTGTGTTGTATAAACGAGATTATTTACATTATCAAGGTTGATCAAGTTAAAAAAAAACGAGCTTTAAGAGGTTATTTAAAAAAATCTGTCAACAGAAAGTTTATTGTTGATACTTATTTTGGTCGTGCTTAAAGTCTTTGAGTTTGAGGTGAACGGACTCACAATAAATATAAAAGTGAGTAATATTTTTACTTGGTGGTTTTTTAAAAGTTGGTGTTTATTTACATACTTTATAATTGTAATAAAATTTCGCCTTTAATACAGGAAATCAATGCATTTCATATAAATGACTCATCAAATATGTAAACATTGAAGCACACGACAACGTTACAATATCTGAGTTTAAGGATAATTTTTAATTATTTAAAATGACTCTACGTTGAGGTAAGAATGATAAAATAGTTTTTAGTATAAAATATAAAGTAAATTTATTTTTATTGGATGGGATGATTATTTATTGGGTGTAGTGTACCTAGGTTTCCTGGTATTGATGACCCATAAATGCTTAGGTATTATTTAGGGTATTAACTATTGCTGTACCATTAGATCCTTAAAAAATATAAAAATACTCTGAAACCCTTTCAAAATGACGAATTTTACAACTCTTGTTAACTAAAAACTAGACAACAATACTTATAAATTCTACAGTACAAATTATAAAGCTTAAAAACAAAACAAAATAAAGGAAAAATTGCGTATCTGTCATTAGTCTCCTTAAGTATTCTCGACCTTATTATTAACAGGAGAATGGTGCAATATAGGATGTGTCCTTTTAGAAGGACATCCACATAATTTTGATAGTGTTAGGTTAGGAACACACTAGCTAAATAGTAATTGTATATTTTGTGTGCCACGACCTTTACCGGGAACTAACCTAATGGTCGCAGTTTACGACTTTCGATTGCGTAAGGTCGTTGACCTTTGTGTTACTTCAGAGTTCATACAAACACATTAAGTCGCCATTGAAGACCTAAAAGGCACTTATGTAATTTTTTAACATTGTTGTTATGAAACTAGAAAATAAACATGTTAGTATGGTTTTAAAATTTATACCCATTTAACATCTTTTTTGATTTTTTTTTATACAGTAACTAACTTTTTAAAATAACAACCTTTTTTTATTATCTTTAATACTGTTTGTTTGTTCGTTGGTTTATTTTCTCGGTTCATCGCCTAAACCGATCGACGTGTAATTTTTCACAAATGACACGACTTCTATGAACGACAACCTTTTACCCAATTTAACCAAATAAATCACTTATATTAACCTTTATTTTGTACTGTTTAGCCGACGCCGACATTTTTCGCCAATTTAGCCACTTTGCCTCTTTGTCGGCATTTCAGCGACACTGACATCACTGTCGAGCCCAGCGTGTACCGTTGCGGCGATCCCTTTCTTCGTGACGTAGTGAACGGTACTGCAGTGATGCTGCCGAGATAAGGCGGGGCTTATCGATAAAATGATACGAAACTTTTTTTCAATCATGATGAAGTTATGTAACGTACTGACGTTTGACGTTTGTTTGACGTTTACTGAACTATGACCTTTGTGTTTGGAAAACAGACAAAACAAACATTTGACATGTGCTCGTTCATATCATACAATAAAAGTGACTTGGATTTTTCAATCGATCGAAAAGTGCTCACAAATAAAAATTACATAATAGACATAACATATTAACCTATCCGTGTAAAACTATTTATCAATAAAATACGAAAGCGAAATTGCGATTTCCAAATTCAATTTTAAAAGTACAATTTTTGTGTTTATCGATTTCTTAAAGGCGTTTTCACGTAACACTCACACTATACTGTTAACCCAATTATATTACATAATATGCAATAACAACAAAACAAATCCTTCAGAATTTTACCTACCTACAAATCATCTTCAAAAAGTTTATTTAATGCCATTCATTACTTCATTATTTAACAATCAGCAATTTTTTTAAAGTGATTTATTACATAATTATTTATTCGATAACAAAGTGAAAATAAAATCGACGTCGTCACGTCCCTAGCTGTGACGTAGCTAACGGTCTCACCCACATACTGCTAACTGCGCTGCGCTCGCGCCGTTAGCCGGTCGCGATCCGTGGGACGCAGCAAGAATTGTCTATGGCATTCCCGCGCTTATTTGACGTAAGTTTTGGCGCGTTTTTTCAGTTTAAGGTTATGTTGACATTTGCCTCTAAGCATTTGTTTAATTTTAATGGACTGCAAACAAAGGAGGTTTAAAGTTCGTTGGAATCTTTTGTTTTTAATTCATACGTAGGTATGTTCCGAGATTACTCGAAAACGATTGGGATGATTTGGAAATATTTTTTTTGTTACAAAGTAAAGTACCCATTAGTGGTCCCATTGTTATCCCGTCAGGATCTGATCACTGGATCCTGGAGAAATCAGGGAACTCTTCAAATATTATAGGCACACATCGATTTGCTTTTTTTCAAAAGGGGTATGTCTCGCGCATGGTTGGTCCCATTATAATTTGGTGAAGCTCTGGTAAAGCCATGGAAAGTCAACGGAACTCTAACAATTTCGAGTCACTTTTTCTTTTTAATCGTTTTTTATATGTTACAAATTAGATTGCAGTCTTGGGATTGCTATCTTGATATTTTGAATGTCTGGTCTGAGAGCTTACTTATCATAATAATGGTGGTATGTTGGCTTGAAAGCCCATAGTTATTCCATAAAATAACATATTAATCTTGTAATCTAAGTTTTGAGAGACGAGAGGACAGATCTCCTTTATTGAAGTGGTAGATTGTTTTGTCTTTTTTTGCCTTTCCTAATAATACCTAATGAAACAATATGTGTTTTTTTATCATTAGTACCTAATATTTCGATACAGACTCATAATTAAAAAAAAAACAAAAAAATAATGTACCAACTAACAGTTATAAAAATTCAGTGCAATAATAAAAATGCAATGCATTTAAATGCGTCTAGACTGTATCACCAAATCTTGACCGAAACCTATTTTGGCTACAGGTCAACACCCTTAAAACATCTTTTCTTGGACACGCGTAGTTGACACGCAAATGTATAATATTTCGTCCCTTTACTTTCTCAACCTCGTATAGATGTAGTGAATAATCCTTTCCCATCGTTTTTTGTCGGATATGTTCGTATTTATCTATCTTTCTCAATTAGCTTCAGTACCCATCAATAAGCAAACTGAGAAAGCAAGATAAATACGAAGTTATCCTACCAAAAAAAGGGAAAGGATTATTCTCTACATCTGTACCTATCTAATTGAATCGTTAGATAATAAAGCAGTCTTTGTTATTTAGCTAACATGACTGTTTTTACTATGAAACTATTCGATCAGATACGATATTGAGAAAGTAAAGGGTGGATTTTGCTTTAATGATAAACCATTCTACTTTGACCTTATAGTCTTGTAGAAACTACTGAAAATAGGAGACCAACGTATACTGGATATTTGGTAATCATAGACCAAATAGTATGTAGTACTCGTAGTTTGGATAGATAGGTCCTTTCGCATACACTTTAGCCATTAAGGATCATTTTGCTTAAACGAACCAATGTTACTGAGATAGCTCTGTGAATTAACAAGCTGAAATGGCAATAGGCTGGCCGTGGAACTGATGGCCGTTGGGGAAGACGAGTTCTAGTGTGGAGACCACGAACTGGCGAACGTGGAGTAGGGCGCCCTCAGACTAGGTGGAGCGATGATATAGCTGCACTTACGCCAATGTTTTATGCCTTTTTTTAAATATTTAATTTAGAATTAATTTTAATATTTAAAAGAGCCCTCATGTGGCTAATTTACTGAATAAATATTTTGAATTAAGTAGCGTGAATTCGTGGACTCAAAAAAATACTGTACTTGATTGAAGATGTCTCTATATTATTATTTATTTATATTATTATTGGCAGATCTTATGCGATATATTTTTCAATGGGTTTAAGATCCCACATACCATTAGCCGCTATTTCATCATCTTGACAATCACAAGTGACAGGTGACAATCGGTATGGGTCTCTATTGACTGCCATAATTATTTTTAGTCATGTTTTTTAAGTCATACTTTTCGCAAGTCATAATGCATTTTTCTCAGGACACGGTTATTTTTTCAGGATTTTTATAATACTAACCTAACCTAACCTAACTAATCTACACTATAGACGTTTATTAAAAAGTGTAACTTCAGCCTGAAAGTAGTTATGACTATCAATACATTATGACCAACGATATGTATGGCAGTCAAAGGGATCCGATTTGGCATACATTACAAAGTTAACAAGGTAATACATCACTGGATTTCATATAAGACTGCGCCGAGTAGACTGAAATGTCACCTGTCACCTTTCATTGTCATGATAGTGAAATAGAGGGCAGGCCTAAGCGTTCGGCCATCTCTATGCGATAAATAAAACGTATTTCCAATATCTTGCTCTATAGTTATTGGCAAGATATCGAAACCAGTTTGAATAACCAGCCGAAAGAGGGCGTTGACCCGCGACTACCATTCCGTTATATTTGTCGTGTAATGTTTGCTTGTAAAAATGTGGGAAAGTAACTTGGCAATTTGCATTTTATTTTGGCTCTTTGGGAATTACGAAATGTCAAAGAAATGTTGGTTTGGTGATTCACTTGGTATTGACGTGTAAAAGAGCCATGGCCAAAGTACCTAAGTTTACCGAACATTTGATTTAATTTTGACACTTTGCAAAATTCTCGTAAGTACGGTCACGACCACGAGCGTTAATTTGGGACCTATTCCAAGAAAAATATGCTTGAAGTCGTCAATGTCATTAGAGTGTCACGTCATCTACCTATAAGTTTTAGGAAACCTCAACCTCAACCTTATTGTTGTAAAATTTCAGCTTGACTTTGGACCTAAGGTGGGTACCAAGTTTAATCTCGTGACTGTACGAGTATAGTTTATCAATTTTAAATGAACTGATTAAAGTTAAATTCACTGAAGGAGGACCGTATTATATTACATACTTAAAATAGATCACTATATTTAATAAAATAAAAACTTACAAGGAACAACTAATTGCACTTTGCGTATTAAAAACAGCGCGTTCTTATTTACACGGAGTAGGTACCTACCTGGGCACTTTTCGAGTCTTTACTCGTATTACCTACTCAAAATGTCTAAAAACATTTTAAAACCACACATTCAACCTTTTTACGACGAAACGGCCTTGCCAACAACCTACCCGACGCAACTGTAAAAAGAAAACAATTGACCAAAAATACAGTTCCGATTTTAAAATTCGCGCCACGAAGCACCGTAACAGTAAGAGTTGCATAACGGACGCATTTCGGGGTTCAACGAACCTAGTTCGGCTATTGCCCGTTAGTTGGCGCACGTGACTGCCAGTTTTACTTTTACCGAAGTTCCGCTATTCTGCAACAGATGGCGGGGGTCGTTGAACGTTTTTGGTAAGATTACAAAGTAAGAGTGGATGCGTCTTTTGTTTCACTGATTTCTTACGTTAATTTTGGAAAATACCGAACACAGTTAATCACTGAATTTTGTTACTTAGTTTTGCTTCAATGTATCAATTCTGAATATTTAAATTTAGCTAATGTTTTTGTGTTAGGTATAATGATTTTGTTTCAAGATATTTTACCGACAAAGATCTTAAGTCTTCTTTCTAAGCAGACTAAGTGTTAACGCTTAATCAACACAGAGACTAAGACAGGCAGAAAGGGACAGGTCAGGTACCAGGTCGGTACCCTAAACCAACGCGTGTGTATGAACGGACTTATAAGACTCTAATGAGTGTGGAGGAAGCAAGGGAAGTTCGTCTGGATCGTAGCAAGTGGAAGAAAGTGGTCTCTGCCTACCCCTACAGGAAAGAGACGTTATTGTATGTATGTATAAAAACGGTTTAATATGTTTCTTACTTTTTAAAAGGAACGTTAAAATTGGATCATGTTGCCAATTTCGTCTTCGTTACTACAAAATTTTTGTCAAGCTGCTAAATAAGTACCCTCAAGTGTTCAAACGTCTCGGTAGCCCCCCACCCTGCGTAGTATCGTACGTAGATAAGTTTGCAGACGCCTCAAGGACGCCGGTGCCGCATAGCGTCCAGACAAACACATACAGCCCGCTGACGTAACAGGTCGAGAACCCGAACAAAGGAGACATCTTTTGCCACAGATAATTTTTTTTTTTTTTTTTTTTTTGATATACATTTTTGATAGGTACTTGTTTTTTTTTTGTCTTTATCAATCGCCCAAAGGTTAAAGGAAGATGTTCGCTTTTGTACATTCCAATTCTGTAAATATTGTATTTGATTTTCTGTTTTTTGTACAATACAGTGTTTACATACATAGATACATTTTGTTTTGTTCTACTCTACAACGCATTGCGACGCAATATATTCTGGGGTGTACAGTCAAGGGCAAAAATATGTATACACTTTAGTACCTTGTCTAATTGTCGTCATATTTGAACTGCCATATATGAACTGTCACAGTGGTTAAAGTGACAAGGTACTAAAGTGTATACATATTATTGCCCTTGACTGTACTATCAGCCCAATGGAACCCTGACCCACCATAGAACGGTGTCACAGTGACATTATAAAACAATTTGTTTGACACTTCTTATGACTTGAATCATAACGTCTCTGTGACACAGTTCTATGGTGGGTCAAGGTTCCAATGGTCTGATAGTACATACCTACGACTCTATACAAGGGGCTTAGGAATTGTAGGTTTACATGTTATGGATATCTTCATGTTTTATTAGTATTTCTAAGTAAATCAAGCTTTGAAATAAAGATGAAAGAATATTGACGAAAGAGATATACAGATCGAAAGGGGACGGGTCGGAAGGGGCGTCCTTTTTGGAGTCAAATCGGAGAAATACTGGAAAAGGGCCGAATCTTAAGTATCCGAAACCGACGTGCGTGCATGACTCGATGTATGAATGTGGAAGAAGCGAAAGATATGTGTCAAGATCATAGCAAGTGGAAAGAAGTGGTCTCTGCCTACCCCTCTGGGAAACAGGCGTGATTTAATGTATGTATGAAATATAGTTTTGATACATATTTTATGTACAGTCTATGACACGCGGTTTATTCAATTAAATCAAGAGTACAATGAATTGTTAGTAAAAATCTTCCTAAATAACTATACTCGGATTGTACTAAGATGATGATCGTGACAGTCGTATTTCGTAATTTCAATCACTTACTATACTCACAATAATTAATTATTTTAAATCCTGAACGGCATCGCTAGGTTTGTACCGATGTAGTATTTATGTAAAGTTAAAGAAATAAGTATAATAAGTGTTTAAATCAGCTGTCACAGGGATCATCTTAAAATAACGTGAGCATAAGCAATATACTAAAATGAACATGGAATTTATTTCATGACTATTGACTCGCCCTCGCTTCGCTTCGGTTTATGTGATTTTTGTGTAACACCCGCACACCATCATCTTGAATCAATCTATCTATTAAAAAAAACCGCATCAAAATCCGTTGCGTACTTTTAAAGATCTAAGACTACATAGGGTTTTATACTCCTAGTGATACTATTCAAATGTTGCCTCAACCTCCCATCTTAGTGTTTACAGCTTTTCAACACGAGATGGCGCTGTTCTCAACAAACGTCTTCCTAGGTTATCTATCCTTAGATTCACCCTACGGTTAACGTTATTACGGAGTCACCTGAACCAAAACGTTGCAGGAGACGGCTGTGTTTACCCCGGCTTCCCTTGTTTTGAAGCGTTACGCAATGGACTAGTAGCGACAGCAAACGAAACAATAACAAAAAGTAAGCTTTAAAAAACTCGACTGTTGTAAACCAATTTTTCAAAATGAAAAATATTGAAAGTAACCTAATCATTATTTTTTAAATAGCTATTCAATGATTTTCACTTGTCATAGTTTCATCGACTTAACTTTTTTTCTTTATTACAATACTAGCGACCCGCCCTCGCTTCGCTTCGGTTTATTTGAGTTTTCTATAACACACGAACATAACACAAAATATATTATAGATAAAAACCTTCCTCTTGAATCACTCTATCTACTAAAAAAAACCGCATCAAAATCCGTTGCGTAGTTTTAAAGATCTAAGCATACATAGGGACAGACAGCGGGAAGCGACTTTGTTTTATACTATGTAGTGATGGCGTATGGTTGCAGCCATATTGAATTTTGATTACTGTCATATCTTCAGTGACACTCACAAGATACGACAAATCGATTGACATAAGAATAATCAAAAACGGTCCACGCGTTTAGTGTCTAGAGCGCCACAAAGGAAGAAACATACATTTAATAACAATTCTCCTTCGAGTTATCAACTTAACGGAAAAAGTGGCCACCTTTTCCCATTAAACTGACTACTCAAAGGATAATTGTTATTAAAGTTTGTTATGTATCTCATAAATTGTGTTTTTACTTGCGCTACAAAACCGTATCGTCTGATTGCAAGGAAATTCTTTAGTTAATTAGAAAACACGATAATAGTAATGAAGGGGCCACTGCACGCTCGACGTTTGCTCGGTGCAGTCTTAAGATATAACCACATGTACATAATACATAAACTCTCATGCCTTCATTCCCAGAGCTTCAGAATAGCCAATCGTCGGTGAAACTGCAATACCGCGTAACTTACAAATTCGATCAGTTGCAAAATTTACCTTAGCAAGTAAGACATTAAGGTAAATTTTGCAACTGATTGAATTTATAAGTTACGCGGTATTGCAGTTTCACCGACGCAATAACTCTTAAAAATTGTTAATAATTCTGTAACCACATTTTGCAAAACAAGGCTAAGATGTTTACCAGTGTATTAGTGACTGGTTGCAAGCCCATCGCCTAACAGTACTACACGCTTTTATTCCCTTAGTCGTCTCTTACGATATCCACGGGAAGACATGGACTGGCACTATTCTAACCCGGAAACCACACGAGGGTGAATCATTGGGAATATGTCCTACAAAAACGTAAATAAAACTATTTATTTTCTTTGTTCCGCTCAAGGCCACTGCCCTCTTTTGCTGCGCACAGTACTCAATCGTTCGCGGAGGGCCCGTATAAAATTCGATTATGTACTTTTCGTCATTCCTGGTGGATCGAAGCGGGGCGAGAGGGACGCGTGTAGCCCGTAGAGTGGGAGGGTGAATGGGCGCAGAAAGCGCATGCGCGGGCACGTGTCGGCCGTAGAGACGGGCGCACCGGAGGTTGGATTGTGAGGACAGATCCTGGGATATATTCTAACATGCAAGCATAGAGACTTTGTTTTAGTTCAGAAGGTACATGCGTGTAGTTAGTTCTTGGTTGTTTTTGTTGTAAAATCAACAAGATAATTGGCGTATTGATTTTTATCTTAATATTTGGTAGGTTTGTGTTACATTTAATACATTTAGAAAGCAATATTTTTTATAGCACAGGAAAAAAACGCACAACAAAAAAATACTGAATTGCACAACAAAAAAACCAAACGCTCAGCAAACTACGATTTTGATGATCATTTGGTTTGGTTTGGTTTTTTAGGTTGTTAGGTTTTTTGATGTGTTTAAGTACTAGCCATTTAGAAATTAGTTTTTTTTAATGTCATATTAACAACGAGACAAAGCTACTTATAGTCTTTACTTTTAGGCATTTAAAAAAATGTAAACAAAACTACCACGTGATAAAGTTCGTCAGCCAATAGAAGCAGACAGTGTTCTGCTTCTATTGGGTGACGTCAAAGTCGTCGTTCGTCAAAGTTCGATAAAACAGTTTTGTTTTGCTCTTTAACAATGTCACGTGGTTTGGAATGTTTACATTTTTTTAAATACCTAAAAGTATAGACAATAGATGTAAATATTTTTTAGCTACTTTTGCACCGTCAAATATCTTTTAAATAGAAATTTGTTGTTGTTTGTCTAAGAGCATCACTTTAAAAAAACGTGTGTTATCGTTTGGATAAGGCGTTCAGAAAAAAAACGTACCTAACTTCGAAAAAATATGTAGTGTCTTTTTTAATTCGAATATTTGTTAAAAACGATCATAAACTTTATTGAAACTTTGTCAAGAAATATAAGTTCGTTCTTTAACATTATTAAAAAATTGTCATAAAACTATGATTATCAAAGCACTTTATTTAAAACTGATTATAGAGATTGCTAGAGCAATTTGAACCGTCGATTAAAACATATTTTTTTTCGATGAATGTTCTATTTTTTATGTATTTAAGTTTAAGCAAGTATCATTCGTAAATATTATTTACTAAATACTTGAAAACTTTGTAATATTTATATAAAAATACATCACAATACTTTATTTGACTTTTGTTTTTATTCTATGCATAATCACAACAATAATTAATAAAAAATATCAAGGAGACTATCCATGGATTAAGTAATAAAATGTGCTATAACCGATACCCGTTACATGACTATTTGCTAAAAATTACAAAAACGAACAAATTAAAAAGCGATATCTCGAGACTTATCTTCCCACCCCTATCCGGAAGTCAGCACCGGGCCTACGCCGGCGCGTAGCGCTACGCTTTCGTAGGCCGCTACGGGGCGGACGGCCGCGCGCTAAATAGGACACCGTGCCAATGTGTCACCCACAACATGTAGCCACAACAGTGCCTCCCACCACAACACTGCCAACAACCACGCACAACTAACAACAGCATCAGGCCGGTTGACCCCTGACCTACTTCCGCTGCATCTGCGCGGTGCAACGCTGCAGTCAAACTGGCCCAAGGACGACCATCATGTGTTCAGTCATAATCAGTGTTCATTAGTTTATCAAAACGCAATAATTTTGTAACTTCGACTGATATTCTAAGTCTGACCTTATTTCGAGCTTTGATAGTGTAGTGTTTGAGAGTTAAGTCTGGAAGATGGCGGGGCGGGACAACTTGGAGGGTCACCTGAGCCAGGTGATCCAGCACCACATGTCGCAGGGGGGGGCGGACGCGCAGGTGTTGGTGCACCAGGTGCAGTCCCCTTCCGGGAGCGGGATGAAGCGGCACCAAATCATCATCGATATCAAACAGGACATCACTATGGACGAGCTCTCTACCCGTTCTCTGGCTGAGAGTGTGATGGAGACGCTGGGAGCACGTTCAGCAGCGGTCTACATAGACAACGCTCCTCATCTTGGAGACTCCAGCAACTTGTCCTCTCTGACCACAGTCAACGTGATAGTCGCAAACGACATGACTCAGCCGGTCCCGAGCCCGCAAGTGATAGATTGTGAGGATGCGACCCCGGAGCCTGCAGAGAGCCCAGGAGTCCTGCCAGGAAACATAGTGGCTGTTGACAGGATTGTGGAGATGGCGAATGCAGCCACGACGACCGAGACGACCACCACCACTGCGTCAGTTACCACTGTGCCCACTACGACTGCATCAGGTATTTATTTTGTTTGTGTCACTAATTTGCAGAGACTAACGGCCCACTAGGATTTAACGAAGAATTTTGAATAGATAGTGAATATCAGACATAAAGTAATTATATCACATTGATTCAGCATTCACGATTTACCCATAAACATTGAGTGTTTCAATTCGTCTTTGAAATATCAACTAGTTTAAATACTTCCTAGTTCGATAGTAGAATTATCATCGCTAGATGAACAATGCTTTGTGTTTGTTAACATAGTTCAATGCGCTGATATGACATAATATTTATCTAGTTTGCATAATGTATTACAATGCTGAGGGGTCCTATTCAACGTAATGTCTTCCTTTTTACTTTATTTTCTTTTATATTGTGTATTGAATGAATATTTTCTATTCTATTCTCTATGTACAATACCATCCAGTTCTTGGATACAGTGAGAGTAGTGGCACAAACAATGTCGGAGATCGAAAGTAAAGAGTGACGTTTTGTTAAGTGTTTTACTAAGCAAGGTTTTATTATGTTCTTATAAATTGAATGACAAAAACTCTGTTAAATCCATTTACTATATAACAGGCAATTAGTGTTTGATTTGTGCAGAGGGGAAGCTCTGTCACGCAAATAGACTGCGCGGAAAAACGCTCCATAATATTGATTGGGTTGGTATAGCACGAGAAATTTGCCAAATGGATGAGCGATTTAATGTTGACAGCGCGTCTAATCTAAAATGTTAACTGTTTACAAAACAAAACAAATTAGGTCTGACTGTGTTTGTATACATTTGTTGCGAACTAATTAAGTAATGAAAAGAACAAACCTCTTATATTTATTTAAAATTCGTACTTCAAAATACTTAATATTATAAAGCTGAAGAGTTCGTTTGTTTGAACGCGCTAATCTCAGTAACTACTGGTCTGATTTGAAAAAATATTTCAGTATTAGATAGCCCATTTATCGAGGCTATAAATCGTAGTCACATAAACCGAAGCGAAGCGAAGGCCGGTCGCTATAGTACTTTATACATACTAATGGTCATGACAATTGTCATTTGCTAATACAATTGGATGTACTGTTTTTATTCTTGTAAGAAGCAGGAAACAATCATTTGGGTCATATCACGGTAGACAGCCATTGAGTAAGTGCTAAAAGAGGGGGATAAGATAAGATACGATGGTAGGTAATCACGCGTAGCCTATATGAACATCCGTAATAAAAGGGGGAAAGGTTGCCTTCAAGCATACGTAGGAAAATGTGGAGAGAGAGCAAAAATAGATTTGGGGACTCTGACCTTAACACTTTCACTGACCTGACGAAACGCAATATATTTATAGCTGACGTGACAATGTTACTATTTCGGTCAGATACAGAGTGAAAAAAAAAATGGGCCCTGGATTCTGGAGGTGCCTTGAATTCTTAAGTTAGATCATTTTACTTAAAGAGTCTTCTAAACTGCATTCACAGATTTTCTACAATTGGTTTCACCCGGAATTTTGAATTTAAAATTTAACTCCCTGTACTAGTACTGAGACTTTATTTAATACACAAAAACATTGCCTTTGACGTTTTATTGTATTCTTTTTAACTTGGCTGTATTATACTGTCAAGAAAATAAGAGCTATCAAATCGTTAACAGGAAGCAATGTTGTTTTACGACGTACAATCGCCCCTCATGTACAGATGTACTGTAAAAAAATGACGTACCTAACTGCGGAAACAAAACCACATGGATAAAGTTTCGGGCATCTTCTAGTTAATTATAATTACATAGGTAATAAATTAAGTAAGATTAAAGCCTACGATTAACGGTAACTCCTGCTTTCAGAGCTATATCTCTTAAACGGCTAAACCGATTTTGATGCAACCTACATAAAAACCACCGCTAGAAAACCTGCCTTTAAATAAAAAAACCCGCATTAAATTCGGTTCGCTCGTTTAAGAGCTACGGTGCCACAGACACACACACATAGCGCTCAAACTAATACCACCCCTTTTTTGTGCAGGGGTTTAATCTCTCTATTCAGCCTTCAAGTGGGCGTTCACCTGAGTTCTAAAATAAATATTGCACAACGGAATCGTAACGGGAAAATCGATAGTCCCACTGCGTACTGAAATAGGTCCTGAGCCATCCCTGACCTAGATTCAGCTAGACCTGGACAAGCGTACTAATTATGGGGAGGTAAGCGAGGCTAACGTTTCGCTTTTCTATAAACTTGACACGTGTGAACGTGATCTGTCATCGGTTTACGTCGATCCAATTCTATTTACGAAAATCGTTAAACGTTATTCATCTTGAATACTTAAACGTGTTGTCACTTTCTACCTTGGTGAATTGGGAAGTGACAGAATGTCCTAAGGGAGAGTGCTTACAGAAGTTTTTGCAACTTAATAAAACAACGTATAGGATGTGTTTATATTTAAAATATTAACAAATAAATGCGAAGGATTGTTAGCATTTATTGCTCTCGTTATTAAGTTAAATGTGGAATTGTGAATTTATTTATTTATTTTTTATGCTTTAACGATTGCTGCAGATTGTTTTAAACCGCATGCAGGGTGGGGGTGGGAGGGAGTACTATAATAGCGATAAAAAACGGAGTCACGAGGGAAAGTTACTCATTAAATAAAGTATTCGAGAATAAGACAGCTGGCTTGGATAATATTTAGCACATATACAATGTATTTTTGAAACAAACACAAAATTAATTAATTGCTTGTAGATTACCGGAAAACCTATAAGAATTGTATAAAAAAAAACCCTATGTACGGAAGGTTGTTACCACGCACAAGTTTTTCAACGCACTTTGCCGGTTTATTATTTTTGAATCAACATTTTTAAAAAATGTGATGTTTTATATGTATCAAAATACAGAACTAAAGAACAAACTTATAGCAACTCTACACTTTCTTAAATACCTAGAACAACAGGTCAAATACCTTTTGTGCTAAATTCACGTATTTAGTGAAAGTAAACAATTATATGAATGTCTATTTGACAAAAAAGATAATGTATGTGTGTTTGTTTAGCCTCAGCACACCTGCGTTTACTTGGAAGAATAATTTATATTCATCCTGCTATTTATTTACTTTTACTTTTTTTAAATATTGAAACTATGGAGCTATAATGTACCTACTTAAGTAATTTGTCTACCTCAATCCATAGACAAAACTAGAGTTTAAAAGCGACTCAAGAAGTCGAGAAGAATCTTGCTTACTTAAATTTTAAGATAACCTAAACCAATAACAATTTCTAAATGTGATCGTAATGATTGTGACATTAAATTTAATAAATAAATTAAACTTATTTATTTCAAGTATGTTGCTTAAAAGTAATTATAATTACAAATTTAATCAGCCCTAGCTATATTTTTATCAATTTATACATCTTATTAATTTTTTTAACGCTTGTAAAGAAAACAGGATAAACATTCACAATTCACTATTCTAACACAACCTTTTTACATAAAACGGACAACTAACGCCATCTACTAACTATTGTCCAAAACTTTTCCTTTCCCGCCTTTTTTACCAAACCATAGTGACAAATAATATTCTATTTGCGTACGCCGCAGGCTCTGTATTGATCCAGCGTGCACCCCACCAGCTGTACGTTAACGTTGATGGGAGATATTAAATTTGGAAACTGTCGGCGATGGGTAACCGTTACATGGAAAGATTTAAGGTTAATTTAATGCGAGACTTAAAATTTGTACAGCAATAAGACATAGGAATTCAGGGTGCAACATTGTATGACAGGGAGTTCCTAAATCGATAAACTCACTTATCGATGCTTGTTCTATCATTTTCGGGTGTTAAACGTCTCCATCTTGGCTGATAAATCCTTTTCAGATGGCGAATTGACTATTCAATTTCTGTGGAGGATGTTGGGGCATATTTTGTTTTTAATATGCTGTGTGAACTTCATACTCGTCTTCAGAACAATACTTGACTTACTTGTTTGACTTATAGCTTTGATTTCAGTGTTAAAATGCTGTTTTTAGCGTACCTACTCGTACATCATTGTTGTTGTTAGATCGTGCACTTATACCTACCTAGTTCCTTCTGACTGAATGTTATGTTACGAGCTGTTTATTTGGTAAAGTTTAATTATAATTAAGGAAACTCCAGACTTACTTAAGTGGTAATTTTGAATAATAATACTAAAACAAAACTGTATGTTTCTTAAACAAAAAAAAACATACAATACTAGGGATGATCACATTTATCGATATAGGAACCTCCTAACTGTCATGAAATTTTGCCCCCTAGATTCTTCTGTCTGTTTATAATTATTTGTTTGTTTAGAATTGTAAAGAATGCCTTGAAAGGATATCCTTTGAGCTAGCTGAAGCTATTTGATCAATCAATATTCTCTGAAACTGTTTTGTTCTCAAGAATCTTAATCAGCGGTTAGGTAAGATGAGATTTGTATTGTAAGCACAACAACATGTGAACAGACAGCTGTACCTGTTTCTGTTTTGTTGAAAGATGAACGTAATTTCTTGTATAACTTAGGCATGTTAGAGTTAACTAATTCAATTATCATTCTATATAATGTCTTATTATTCTTAAACTTTATAATTTAGTATGCTAGAGTAAAAAAAGCGGCCAAGTTCGAGTCGGACTCGGACTGTAGTGTAGGTAGCTTATGACAAGCATAATTAAAAAATAACTGTTACTAGGTCTCGTTCAAACCAATTTTCGGCGGAAGATGTACATTTACATCATATACTTTTTTTAGTTTTGTCATTCTCTTGTTTTAGAAGTACACATTTTCCCACTTTGGAAGTGTCTCTCGCGCAAACTATTCAGTTTAGGAAAAAAAATAATTAGAAAACTCAATATCATTTTTGAAGACCTGTCCATAGATTAGATATCCCACACGTATGATGAAAAACTCTCAAAATTTATAGTATTTTTTTTCTATTTTATTGTGAAAATCTTAATGCGGTTATGCGGTTCACAGAATACATCTACTTACCAAGTTTCAACGGTATAGTTCATGAAGTTTCGGAAAAAAGTGGCATACTGACGGACCGTCAGACAGACAGACATGACGAATCCACAAGGGTTCCGTTTTTTGCTATTTGGCTACGGAACTCTAAAAACCATCTATGCATCTATTATCAATATAAATCAAGAATAAACACCTATTAAGTATCAACATGCAGTAATTACGAAGTCAAAGAGGCAGTTACATTATTAGTTAATACTAGTTTTAACCGTTAACGCCATCTATCGAGCAAAACTTGCACCAGCTTGACACATATAAGAACCAGTATAGGCAGTAACTGTAATCCGTCTAGCTTCTGATTTAGACTTAATAGCTTAAGATGAGCACAATTATACTAATTAAAAGTAATTAACTCGGGTTAAAGACATCTAATGACATCTAGCGGGTAAAAGTTACCGTTGTTGCGTTATAGCGTACCTAAATGTGAATTAGGGTTGGCGCTATTGTTTTAACGGGACAATAGATGGCACTAGTGTCTATGTTTTAATGTGTAATGACTAAGTTTCGTGATAGTCTGATATCTGGTCATAATAATCGTTTTAACAAAGAGCGCGTTCTGTAAATTTTCCTAAATATTAACTATAATGACGCTATATTCATTGTACACTAACAAAAAGTTACTAAAAATCACCAGCGTAGTAATTCTGTGGAAGTTTTTGTCAAAAGCGTCTCGTCCACGAAAATACGATATCATTACGATATAACATCACTGTTGCAAAGAATAAATTAGGTTGTATAATATACAATAAATTTCAAAAAGACAATGTTATAATAAGCTATAATATTACAGTCCTAAAAGCGCAAGTACCTCATCGAACGTTGCATAATAAATTACAATTTAATCGGAAATGACAAGTGCCCCGCAATCAGTTTGACCTAAATATTTTGTGAGTAAACTAAAGTGATAAAGCACACGCATTTCAATACTAACCATGTACCTACTAAGTACTTGCATTAAATAATAATTGGCTAAATAATCTTTTCAAAATAGTACTTTGACAAAAACGCATCAAATCTGAGCGTTGATAACAGCGACATCTGCCGGCGAGTAGCGTAATGTTTTCACCGAGTACCGTTGTGTGGGACCGTTGACTGACACACTTCCCGCACAGCTGATGATTTGTCGCTGTGTGACGTAGACATGAGAAAGTTACGTTTGTGTGCGAGCGAATCCGGGATGCGTCGCGCCGTTAGGTTCTTTACAAACCTGTTTTAAACCGGCCAGTGTTAGAAGATACTTTGCACACAGACTTTGTGTGGAGATGCCAGCTCAGTTTGAATTGGCGTTGAAAAGCCCATTTTAGAAAGAACTTTTGCTCGTATTAGAGTGAAATAGGCGGAGAGCTCTGCTAAAGCTGGACATGTTTAAGTGCCTTAACATGTTTTGTAATAGGTACCGGGGCGTTTTATTTGTTAGTGTTTGAACAGTTGGTACCTACTTGTTCTAACGTTTTTTTTGTGTTGAGTTTCTAAAAGCTTTGATGCAATCTTAGGTTACGGAGGAAATAGCTTTAAGGTTTAGCTTTAAGATTATACCCCGGGGCTCTATTCTAATCAGCAAACTCATATTGCTTTTGACATGCTATCGTATTGTCAAGGATGTGCTAGCTCCTATTTACCTGAGAGTAATGGCGGCTGTGTTAAAAACTATACGATAACGTGTCTAACTATACTCTGCACTAAGATTCAAAGATACGAATCTGCGATGTTTTAATTTATTTTTAAGCTTTGTATTTTCCACCCAGCAAGCCTCTAATACACATCTTAGCCTGATTGTGCAAAACGTGGTTACAGAATTATCAACAACTTATTTAAGAGTGCTTGGTAATTCTGTAGCTCTGCCTACCCCACTCTGGGAATGAAGGCGTGTGTTTATGTATGTATGTATGTATGCAAGCCTGATTTTTCCAGAAATGTTATTTATTCATTATATTTTTTTCAGGTAAGATCCTGTCTTGAATTAAAAAAGCCTAACAAAAGAGAAATCAAGTAAGTACGAATACTAACTGGCAACCTATCTCTAGCATTATTTTCGTTTCGAAATGTCTAACTGTTCAATGCTTGTTTAGTGACGTGTTGTCTTATTCTATTGCTATGGCAAAGAATGTGACAGCAGCAACTTTAATCAAGCTTTAACTTTAATTGACGTCTCTGAGTACGGCAGTTACTTATACATATAAAGCTTTGTTTAATTATTAGATTATGAAACCGTTGGGAAAAGTAAGTTTGGACAAAGTGTATGACGCAGGGCAATAAAAGATCCTAGCTAAATTTAAACCGAACTTATACCTTTAAGGCATCTCTTCCAGTTAACTTGACCGTATGATTGACGTAACTGTATGTACCAGGATAAGCAAGATAACAAGGATATGCGCAAAAAGTAAATAAACCAATATTTCTACAACCAACTATTAATTTTATCAAAGTATACAAATATTGTATAAATTCTATTACTACTAATTAGTTATGGTGAAAATCCTGAGTTTTGACACATTTTCCTGCTCAACTACGCATGAATTTATTTACTTCTTATTGTTTGTTATACTCATTGTTTTGTATAATGCTAGGTTAAGTTTTATCAATGTATATTAAAAAAAAATACTGACTGTTGAGTTTCTTGCGGCGTTTCTTCTCAGCAGTGGTCTCTTGCGAAGCGCTGGTAGATTTTTGACGTGTAAAAGTGCCCGTGCGGCATTTACTGAATAAACATCTTTTATCTGGGTTCGTATTATAATATATAAAGTTCAAAATACATAATGAATCATAAATTATGATTCATTACAATCCTGAAAATTTTACCGTAAACCGTAAATTTTTCAGGATTGTTATAAAACAAACCTAACCTAAGCTAATGGGTTCTATACGATGGGCTTTTAAAAAATCCTTAAATAGTTACAAATTCAGAAATAAAACCATTATATATTATGACCATTATGTAGGTACTATGACCCATTATGTATTTTGAACTTTATATATTATTATTATGACACGTACCCCTTTTATCTTTTTATCTTTTAAATTGGGCGTTTAATCTAGGTATAAAACCTTATTCTAGTTTTGTCGAATCCGTCCTAAATGTCCATGAACTATACACCAACCTAAGTCGATGAAACCATCAACTCAACGTTGAAATACTTTGTTTTTGGGTCATTATTTGAGCGTTTGTTCTAAATCACTTTCGTGGTCACATTTTTGTAGAAGTGGCTGCAGATTTCGATTTCGTTTCTGGTTAGGTACCTACGTATCTAAGTTTACCGGACATCTAACAAATTTCTCAAAAATTCAATTCTTCAAAAATATGTCCACAAAATTGAGGCGGTTGAAACGCTCGAATAATGACCCTTTTAATGATGAGTTTTGGGATTCCAGTAAATTGGAAATCTGGTATTTTGAGGGTACAGATGTAATGAACAATCCTTTCCCATCGTTTTTGGTCGGATAATTTCGTATTTATCTATCTTTCTCAATAAGCTTCAGTACCCATCAATAAGCCAACTGAAAAATAAAGATAAATACGAAATTATCCGATCAAAAACGATGGGAAAGGATTATTCACTACATCTGTAAACATAATTATGATCGCATATATTTGAAATCGGGATTTACATTTGATGTTATTGAGTGAAAACTTTATTACCTATACTATACAATACAATACAAAACACCTTATAGTACACCAAACAAAAACATTACTTACAGAGAAACAGTATAATTAAAAATAACACAGCAACATGCGGTCTTATCGCTGATTAGCGATCTCTTTCAGACCTTAGCAGGGATATAGTGTCAGATTAAAACATTTTACACAGTACTTACACTTATATTTCACACAGTAAAGGAAATTAATTCCTAGACCATTTTGGACTATGTCAAAGTGACGTAATCAATCAAAACGTAAGAGACATCTTATGATTTTATCATATTTAAGATGTCTCTTACTCAATAAATTCTCAAAATTCCGAATTTTCATAATTCCGAACGCAATTTTTTGATAGGAGACTTAACTTTTTGCTATCGCTTATAAATCAACCCTAACCTTACCTACGTATTTATGACAATTAAATTAAGCATTTAATCTAAAATAGGTCCCGCGCAACCTAGCTTTCGGAAACATGAAAATTCGGACAAATGAATATTCGGAGAAAAGTAATTGGGAATTTTAAGCTGTTCCCGTAACAAATAACCCCAGAAACGCACTGGATTTGTATTTATTAGATTAGCAACATGGTTTCTGCCGATGGATCGAACGTATAAGGCTGCTTAATTGAAAATGCACGCGCTAAAATGTGTTTTGTTCGCTTTGACGGGACTACCTAAACTCGCCGCTGCGAATTCGCTCGTTCGTCCGCCCGTCCGTTGTTTTTGAGAGATAACACCCCTGTATGCTTCTCTTCACCAAGCCATCAAACAAATCAGATCAAAATATTAAATAATTGTAATGCATAATACGACGTGGCAATAAAATCGAACGTAAATTGATCTGTATGCACATGCAACGGCTCTCTTATTACATTTGCAACGTCAGTAAAATTGTTTACGTGACTTTGGACTCGGTGGGTAGTAGGTTTGATTCCAGACAGGGGGCTGGGGACAGAAAAATTTAAATAGAGGTAGCTGCCCTGGATTAACACATAGGCGGACGGATGGCTTCCATGCCATCATGCGCAAGCGCGTCGCGTCTCTGGTGAGGCGCCTGCGCGGCAGCCCGAACAGCCTCCTACAGACCGTGGCGGCGCGCCTAGATGGACCCTTCCTGTTCCATTGGGACAACTTGCACAGGGCGTCTAACTGATAAGTAAATAGTAACGTTACAATACCTAACATAGTTTTAAGGCTCATTGTTACTAAAATATTATATGGAAATTATTCTGAAATAAATTATTATTATTATTATTATTATTATAGGCTACTTTACATCCCGGAAAATTTAAAAGTTCCCGAGGGAATAACGCGCTAATCTCAGGAACTACTGGTCCGATTTGAGAAATTATTTCAGTGTTAGATAGCCCATTTATCGAGGAAGGCTATAAACTATAATATCATACTAAAAAAAACCGAAGCGAAGCGAGGGCGGGTCGCTAGTACTTACATAAAAACATTCCTCTTGAATAACTCTATCTATTTAAAAAAAAACAAAATCCGTTGCGTAGTTTTAAGAACTGAGCATACATAGTTAGGGTTTATTAGTTTGATTATTGTTTCACTTGTACATTAAAGTATTTACATACACACATATACATACATAAAAAACTCGTTAATAAAAAAATACCTCCGATATGAATTTGTTGTTCGGAAATTTGAAGAACAAACTGTTATTTTGAAATACTGATATTTTAAACGAATTGAGTATTCCAATAAAACCAAATTTATTCACGTAAACATATAAATTTAAATAAACATAATATATAACATCCGATTTCTCAACAGCGAACTCAGGAAGTAGGTAGTTGTTGACGCAGAATTCGATGCTAGTACGAATTAACAGTTTCTAGTTACAGCAATTGTGATTACTATCTAATTATACAAGTAAATAGTTCTATTATATGTCAAAAAAATCGGTAACGTAATATTCGCATACACTTTCAAAATACTATGTTTATATCTTAACAAGTTAACTCGCCTGGGTTTCTTGGACTGAATAATAAATGCAATTGTTAAGTGCGGACTTCTGTTCCCCTATATAATCCCTAATCGTGATTTGTCCTAATGCATCTTTGTCCGAATTTTCATTTTATCTTAATTTTAAAACTTTTTAGTGTTGTTATAATACAAACCCTATCCTAACCGAACCGCAGATACAATTAGAAAACTCATCTGAAAACCAGTTTAGAGCAAATGAAAATTCGGATGAACGATATTATAGGACAAACGTTGTTAGGGATTCTGAGAGACACCCACGTGGAATTCGATACTGAAACTACTGAACAACGACGGTCGGGCGGACGGACGAGTGAATGTCCAAATATATTTTAGCACGTGCATTTTCAATTTAGCAGCATGGTTTCTGCCAATGGATCGAACGTATAAGGCTGCCTAATTGTGAATGCACGCGCTAAAATGTGTTTTGTCCGCTCTGACGGGACTATTTAAACTCGCCGCTGCCACATTCACTCGTATGGCCGACCGCGTTTTTGAGAGAATCAGACCCCAGGATAAGAATTGAAATGATTTCACCTTTCTTTCTTAAATAACTGCTACGCAGACGAAGTAACGCGCAAAAGCTGTAAGATCAATTGCTGTGGTTTGTGTTAAACTATAAATTCTGTATGTTTATTACTTTGTGTGTTTGTTCCGTCTTAACGGCTTAACGCCTTAACCGGTTGACGTAACATTTGGTACATATATAGTTTATAGCACAGAGAAGGTTGATGGGTAAATAAATAAACATACATACATACATACATAAACTCACGCCTTTATTCCCAGAGTGGGGTAGGCAGAGCTACAGAATTTCCAACAACTCTAAACTTTTTGATAATTCCGTAACCACATTTTGCACACTTAGGCGAAGATGTTTACCAGTGTATTAGTGACAGGTTGCAAGCCCATCGCCTAACAGTACTACACGCCTTTATTACCCTAGTCGGCTTTTACGACATCCACGGGAAGACTTGGAGTGGCACTATTCTAATCCGGCAACCACACGGCAATATCACACAAATTGACCTAGTCCCTAGCTTTAGGCTTTTAACATGTTATCATGCTGTTTTGAATTCGGCTGAAATTACATACATACATACAATCTGTCCCAATGGGGTAGGTAGAGACTATGGAACGCCAGGTGCACCGATCTAAACACACAATTTTCGCTGCCTCTACATTCATCCATCTCTTCAGGCAAGTACGTCGGTTTCGGGTGCTTTTGATTTAGCCCTTACTCAGTACGTCGCGAATCTGATCACCGTACGTCCGTCTAGGACGTCTCCTACCGACATCTCCGCTCACTCTCGCTCGCCATATCTCTTTCGTAACTCTTTTTTCATCCATCCTTTCTACGAGGGGTGATTGGAAAGTTCGCGGCCTAAGTATGAAATGAAATCCAAGGTTTTTTTTAAATATTTTTATTTCTCTACGTAGTCCCCGTCGAGGTCTTTGCACTTGTTCCATCTGGATTCCAAAGCCAATACACCACTTTTGAAGAAACTTTCCTCCAGGTCTTCAAAATAGGTGTCCACTTCAGCTTGGACCTCGTCGTTGGTCAAAAATTTCTTACCGCCCATGTGTTTTTTTAAGTTTGGAAATAGATGGAAGTCCGACGGTGCCAAATCCGGCGAATAAGGCGGGTGGGGCAATAATTCAAACCCACAATTGTGAATTTCTGCCATCGATTTTAGTGACGTGTGCACACGTGCGTTGTCCTGGTGAAAGAGAACTTTTTTTGTCAACAATCCGGGTCTTTTTACTTTCAGTTCCTCTCGTAATCGCCGTAAAAGTTCGCAATAATAGTCCGAGTTTATAGTGGTACCTTTCTGGAGATAGTCAACCATTATTACTATTATGCTGCATTATACTATTTGCGTCCCAGAAGACTGATGCCATGACTTTATTCGCCGACAAAATGGCCTTTGCCTTTTTGGGAGGCGGAGATCCAGCACGAACCCACTGCTTCGATTGCTGTTTAGTCTCGGGCGTGTAGTGGTGGACCCATGTCTCATCCATAGTAACATATCTGTCCAAAAAGTCTTGAGGGTCAGCTTCATACAGGTCTAGACAGTCGCGTGAAATTGTTAGACGAGTGATTTTTTGTTCCACTGAAAGGAGCTTTGGAACCCATCTCGCCGACACCTTCGAAAAACCTAATTCGTTGACTATAATGTTTTGGGTTCTTTCATAGGAGATGCCCACAATGTCAGCTATTTCTCTTACTTTTAACCGTCGGTCTTTCATTATCATGTCGCATATAATTGCCACATTATGTGGATTGGTCGCAGTGGTTGGCCTTCCGGGACGAGGGTCATCTGCGATACTGATTCGTCCCCGCTTGAATTCAGCTGCCCACTTTTTTACCATCGTATATGATGGACAGGATTGCCCCAATGTACACTGCATATCTTCATAAATTTGTTTCGGAGCCAATCCTTTTTTATGAAGATATTTAATTACAGCACGTTGCTCTAAATTGTCCATTAACAAAAATATGTTTACACGTATTTTTAAATCAGACGTAAAATTTATATTAAATTTTGTCTTGCAGTTAAAATTTCGCGGGATGAAAACTGAATAATGACAGTTCAAAATGGCGGCAGTTTTTTTTTTAATTTTATTTTTTTTAATGGTCAGGCCGCGAACTTTTCAGTCAGCCCTCGTAAATGACCAAACCATCTTACCCTTTTCGATTTTAGTCACTACATCTTCTTTCAATCCACATCGTTCTCGGATCTCGCTATTTCTTACTCTATCTATCATTCTGAAATTACTCTAAAGTAATAGAACTATCGTATCGTTGACGATAGGTACAATAAGTCAAAAGCAACATGGTTTTTCCGAGCAAAACAGAGCTTAGGCTTGTACATAGAAACGTAGGTATACATGTCAAGTAAAGGTTTTTTTTTGTTCACCTCGTTACATACAGTATAGCTCTTAAAAATCATTTACTTATGTAAGATACTACTTGTCTCAAACCCTTTGGAACGCCGACCCAACATAGAACGGTGTCACAGTGACGTTATAAACAATTAGTTTGACACTTCTTACGAGTTGAATCATAACGTCACTGTGACTCAGTTCTATGGTGGATCAGTGTTCCATTGATAGTGTACATGTTATTGTAATTTTTTAGATTTGGGAAATATTGAACGCGAAAAGTATCATTTTCGCTAGAGTTGCGTGTCAACAGCCAAAATGTGAAAATGTCTTAAATGAAAGCGCATATCACAAATTTAAAAGGAAAAATATCGCGACTGCGTAAACTTTGATTCTTGAGATACAGGCGACTAAAGTGTTTATAGGTGCGGTCACGAGCGTTAATTTGGGACCCATTTCAAGAAAAATATGCTTGAAGTCGTCAATGTCATTACAGATGTCAAGTTGATTGTAACTTTTAGGAAACGCAACCTTATTATTGTAGAATGTCAGATGTGGGTACCAAAAATCTAAAAACCATAAAGACGGCAACAAATAACATACATACATACATTCCTTCACGCCTGCAATCCCAGAGTGGGGTAAGCAGAGTTACAGAATTACCTACAACTTTAAAAACTTGTTGAAAAATTTGATAATTCATTAACCACATTTTTCACAAATAGGCTAAGATGTTTACAAGCGTATTAGTGACAGGTTGCAAGCCCATCGCCTAACAGTACTACACGCCTTTATTCCCTTAGTCCTCTCTTACGACAACCACGGGAGGACATGGAGTGGCACTATTCTAACCCGCCAACCACTCGGGACTAATAACTTAATAACTTACTTCGAATCTTTCACTTTCTTTTTTTACAATACATAGTAGAAAATTAATACTTGTTGTTCTCATGGCTTCGGAACCCTACACTGAGCATGAAATGACCTTATCCGTTTTTTTGTCTCTAAAAATCGGTTCGCTTATATTTTTCCAAATCATCATTTAGCAAATAGTATCATTTTACTAACCTTCATTGCGGAAATAGATACTTCCCGCCGCATTATTTAGCAATTTTATGTGACAACCAATTAAAAATAATAACCTAACCTAACTTATTTAATAACCCAATAACCAATATAATATGTAATGTTTTAGGCACAAACAATCTTGCTTGTGAATGTAAAATTAGGAAAATGATGTGCAAAATGTGGTCTTTAGTTGCTTTATTCAGCAGAAAACGGCAGTTTTAGCCCAAAATGATGCATTTTGAGGTTATAACATTGTTTTCAAGATAAGTCTATTGGGTATCAACAAGTTTTTAGAGTTGTTGGTAATTCTGTAGCTCTGCCTACCCCACTCTGGGAATAAAGGCGTGAGTTTATGTATGTATGTATGTATGTATGTATGTGTCTATTGGGTATGGAGTTTACGTGGTCACATGATTTGACCCCAACAAAATCGAACAGTGCTACAGGAAGCCGGTCGTGTACAGAATAGGGAAGGACACATAGACTAGTAACAGTACGTCCGAGGTATCGTACATTGACCGAGATATCGCATCCTTATCAGCCTTATCTCTCGGAATTGGGTTACCGTGTAACAGCGCAAGTGTTTTGGCGCCGAGTTTCGTCACGGCGTGTTTACTTCTCTAAGAACGAAGGACTTATTTAATATGCCAGGCTAGCTGGGTTTGGTAGAGTATTGACCCTTTTTGGTGTTTTTGGGCAGTGAATGGGGTGAAAGTGAAATTTGGCCAGACTTATGCGTAGAGTGTTACTAATGTAGTTTTCATCGATAGATAGATTGACACGGAAGGTTTTTATGTATATACCTACATTCTAGTTTAAAACTCAAATAACTAAACCGAAGCGAAGCGAGGGCGGGTCGGTAGTTGATTATATAAAAAATGCTGTTGACGGTTGCTTTTTGGTGCAATGTTATTTGGGCCGCCCCTTGGCTTAGGACGTAAATAGCATGCGTGGACACGTTAACGAAAAAAATTAACTCAAAATGTAAAGGTAACTATCGACGACTGTTTAAAATCTGTAGAAGATTACCGGTTAACATGAAAGATATAGGGATAAGTTCGCCTTTGTACATGTTAATCTTAAGTTTCTGTACGAATTTACTTGTTATTGTTTTTTTTTATTGTGCAATAAAGAGTTTACCTACATACATACATACATATGTATCTAAGTATCTACTTGCTAGTTGCTACTAATAACCATGGCTGTCTCGAACATAACTCAGAGTAGTCTTCATTAAAACCAATTGATCATACCTATAACACCATGGCTATGGCGACAAATATGGCGATAAATAATTACTATGGAAACAGAACTCTCAAAAAGCGTATCCCATACCTACTCAATAGTTTACCTGAAGCCATTAGACGTGAAAAAAATAAGAATAAATTCAAGAGACTATTAAAAAAGCATAATTTAGATCTACGTATATAATATTACTAGCTGTACCCTGCGCGCGTTGCTACGTCGTACCAACTCGGAAACCTTCGTAGACTCGTGCATAGGGTTTGCAATATTCGTTGGTTTTTAATATTCGAATAATATGAATAGTTCGATTTCCGATATTCGAATATTCGAATTTTTCGGATAATTTGAATATTTATTGAAACAAAACGAATTAATGGTTTAATGTTGTAAAATCAAATAAATAGGCCTTAAATATTTAAAAAAAATAGCATTCCGTGGTCAAATTAAATATTATTAGTTATTAATATAGCAAGTAGCAGGAAGCGAGCGACCCAACTACGTCACTCAACTCACTCACTGCTCGTTATTGTAATATATTTTTATGAGCTAAATTAGTTTTTTGGGAATGTTAACTTGTAGATACGATTAACTGTAATTAAGTAAAACAACATAAAATAATATAACAACCATAACACAATAACTGAAAAAGAAAACTAAAATTAAATAAAACTAACTCTAAATATATAAATTACCTAACTAAAACATTAAATCTAAGAATGGCCCCTGCGGCATTGTACCAAAGATGCTGGCAGCATTTCCTCGCTGGATGGTTTAACTTATACGTTGAGCGAGGAAACTGCCAGCTCTTCGGTCTCCCGTGACGTCAATGAGCCTCATCGAAACTTCTTTGAAGAGGCTTTGAGCGCTAGGATCGTGCACAACACTTTGCTGAAGATCATCACATGATCAAATGCATAGTTTACGATTCTATAAAGGACAAACATTCATTTTTAAATATTTTCTTTCTTTCTATATGGCATAGAGAAGACAAACGAGCACACAGGCCACCTGATGGTAAGTGGAAACTATGACCCATAAACATTCGCATTCACAAGACTGCAATGCAATCCTAAGACTGCAAATGCGTTGCCAACCCTGAGGACTAAGATGGAATGCCTCTATGCTAGTCATTTCACCGGCTGTCTTATAATCGAACCGGAACACAACGATGCGAATACTGCTGTTTGGCGGTACGTTAATAGATAATATATAGATAAATGTATGTTTAGCATACTTAACTGATTTTTTGGACAGCATAATACTGTTATTTATTTTTATTACAACGTAATGAATCCCTATCTTAGAGACTGCCGTTCCCACAGTCAAACTGTTACTCCAGTTTTGTGGAGCAATGCCTAATTGTTAGTTTTTGACTGCACCGAGCAAACGTCGAGCGTCCAGTGGCGCCCTCATTACTATTATTGTGTTTTCTAATTAACTAAAGAATTTCCTTGCAATCAGACGATACGTTTTTGTAGCGCAAGTAAAAACACAACCCTTTGAGTAGTCAGTTTAACGGGAAAAGGTGGCCCTTTTTTTCTGTTAAGTTGATAACTTGAAGGTGAATTGTTATTAAACTATATACCCTATAAGTTGTGTTTTCGTTTGTAGTACAAAAACCTACCGACCAATTTCCAGAAAATACTTCAGTTTATTAGAAAACACAATAATTGTAATGAAGGCGCCACTGTACATCCGTCGTACGCTCGGCGCAGTTTTAAGATTGCACTTATCACTACATAGTATAACAAAGTCGCTTCCCGCTGTCTGTCCCTATGTATGCTTAGATCTTTAAAACTACGCAACGGATTTTGATGCGGTTTTTTTTAGTAGATAGAGTGATTCATGAGGAAGGTTTTTATGTATAATAAATTTTGTTTTATGTACGTGTGTTATAGAAAACTCAAATAAACCGAAGCGAAGCGAGGGCGGGTCGCTAGTTAAATAATAAATAAATAATAATAAACCACGTTAGCTCTGTCTCACGTCGACGGATCCGCTCGTCAGCCTGGGTCCACGGCTTTTTGCGGCACTTACAATGGAAACATTGGGTCCGTGGTCTTACGATACCAAGAAGTTTGTAAAAGAGGTGTCAAAATGACTTATTTGACGATACGCTGGCCTAGTTGGTTCAAATCCCGGTAAGGGCAGATAATTGTGTGTAGAGCGCGAATATTTTGTTCCTGAGACATGGATGTTTTCTATGTATTCAAGTATATATTTCTCCATATAAGTATTTATATCGTTGTCTATTACCCATAGGATGCCCATGGCACAGGCCTAGAGCTTAGTTTGGGACTAGGTCAATTGGCGTGACATTGTCCCCTAAAATTTATTTATTTATTTATTTATAAAGACTTATTTCGGAGGCGGGTGATCCCAAAGCAGGTTTGTTCTTCGCGCAGTGGCTCAGCATTTTAGGGACCATGCCACTAGCGGGTGAACTGCAAGGGTTATTTTATTAATTGTTTGTTTTTAAGATGTTGTTTTTACTATTCGAACAAAACAGTAACTTCCATTGCTCTTCGTTGAATTATGATTCGGCGTTAACTGCCCAATGCGTCGGCAAGACTGAGTACCTACACTGTGCGTCCAAAATCTCCCAGGACGCGCTCGAAAATGTTATTAATACGCACTGACGGGACAACTTAAGCTCCGTAGTTAATAATTAGGCACCGAGTTGCCAACGAATTGTTTGAGAAAATAATGAATATGTTGCCACTTTACACTTAAATATTTGAAAACGAAAAAATCGTAAAGGTTCGTATTCTTGGCAAATGGGTTTATATAGTATATCGAATCCGACTTCAAACTTGGAACAAATGAACTTGAAACGATGATTCAGCTAAAATAGACACGATTTATGATAATAGATCACGAAGATTTTTAATAAGCTGGTATTGTAATTATTTAATAACGACTCTACGGGTTCCTTTGTTCCACACATCTGCCCTGCCGTGAGATAAGGCACAAGTGCAATTAATTCATAGAAGCATATTAAACTCTCAGAGGTCGTAATAAGGTTGGAAGTACAATACAATCTATATAGTAGATGTACTTTTTTTCCGTTGGACGGCAGACTTATTAGGACTTAATTCTTATAAGATGCACAGTAAAGTGCATTTTGTTTTAAATACATATATTACATGCAGACTAGATATCATTGTCAAAATGGTCAACTTTACGCATCTTGTCTAGGGTGTATTTTGTTCATGACAGTTCCAAAATATTTAAAAAAAACTTTTAAATAAGTACCTTAAGTATTTCGTCAATAAATATCATACACAAGGACAACAGGGTAGTGAATCTCTGAACAACGACGGTCGGACGGACGGACGAGTGAATGTCCAAGCGGCGAGTTTAAGTAGTCCCGTCAGTGCGAACAAAACATATTTTAGCGCGTGCATTTTCAATTTAGCAGTAATTGAAAATGCACGCGCTAAAATGTGTTTTGTTCGCTCTGACGGGACTACCTAAACTCGCCGCTGTGATTTCGCTCGTTCGTCCGCCCGTCAGTTGTTTTTGAGAGAATAACACGCCAGAAGCACATTCTACGCACATCAAGTTCCGAATAATTCATTTACTTTACATCGATATACGAATTCGATAAAGGAAAGGTAACTATGACAGCTCAAAAGAGGTACGAATAATTCTTGAACACATTTTTGGTATTTTTTTACCTGTTAAATTAGTTCATAAAATCATCAAAAGGTTGTATGTTTATGCCGTCTTCACGCTGAAAGGACTGGACGGATTTTGATGAAATTTTACATGAAGTTAGTGTATACTCTGAATTAACACATAGAGTGATGGAACCAGGAATGAACACTTGATTCTTATTTTATATATAATTAAGGTTATTCATTTGTTTTGCATCAATCAATTGGGATAGACCAAAAAAAATAAAGTACGGCTTTTACATTCTAATTCGGAAAAATAGGTAATTTTAAGAGACCATTTTCATTAATTTTTTATTTGACCCAATAGGTTTGTTTGAAATAGTTATTTTATGGATGACATGATTATTTTAAATTTGGGACGGCATTTTCTCATAAATTACAACAATTAAATGATATCTAATGATAAAAAGTGATTACAATATTGTGTTAAAACATAATATTTCAAGCGGTTTTTGCCTAACCCGTAAGATACACCTAGGAGTGTTTGAAGCCGGCAACGAAAGTCAAACAAAGGTTAAATATACTTTTGTCGAAATATACCAAATAGATAAATATTTCAAAAACTTAACAATGCAGAACGGTTTTAAAACCGTATTCCTGGAAATGGTTTTCGAATTAGAGTCATTGTAAAAATATAAACAATCCCAATTTAGGACCATATAAAATTTTAATTAAGAGTGAAGTGTCCACTACTAATGCCTGTCAGCTAAAACTGTCCATCATTGGTGCCGCCACCCCAGGCTTTCTATCATTAAAAAAATTACTGTTCCCATGGGGTGGTCAACATGGACGGGAAACTATTGATTTTATACACTTACTGGCTATCTTAGGGTGTTTAACATGTAACCGTACACCCATCTAACCTCTCTAAAACTTGTCTTCAACAATACTGACTGGCTTGCAGATGGCATATTCCAGTTTTCAATTCGCCAAACCCCTTTGTCTATTGACAGGACTTGCAAATACGAAGGGTCAACTTGTTTTAAATTCTAATCCGACTGACCCTGCGAAGCGGTCCGATTCAAGAGGGCGAATGTGTATGTGCAAATTTCGGATGTCCTTGCTGGCTTCCAGATAATAAATTACTCACGGTTTTTACTTTCTCATTCGAAAGAATAGGAAATTTTAAGACACCAATTTCATTAATTTTGTATTTGACCTAATAGTTTTGTTTTAATGTCTTTATTTATTTAGCAGACAATTTATGGGCGACATGATTATTTTAAATTTGGGATGGCATTTTCTAATAAATTACAACACTTAAATGATATCCAATGAAAAAAAGTGATTGTAATAATGTACCTATTAAAACATACTATTTCAAGCTGTTTTTGCCTAACCCGTAAGATAAACCTAGGAGGGCTTCAAGCCGAAAACGAAAGTCAAACAGAGGTTAAATATACTTTTGTCGAGATATCCAAAATAGATAAATATTTCAAAAACTTAATAATGCAGAACGGCTTTAAAACCCTATTCCTCGAAATGGTTTTCGAATTGAAGTAATTGTAAACATATGTACAATCCCAATTCGTCAAGGAATTGATAATTGATTTGTTTAGAAATAGACGAGAGCTATCTTAACATTGAAAATGCCTGGTAGAATAAAGCTTTTAGAAAAAAAGTCCATTTGTAGGGGTTTAAGAAACTCGATTTGAACAATACATTCTTGATACATTATGTAAAATGTATATTTTTCTTTATTAGTGACATTACAGACGACTACTTATTAGTTATTCTTTTATTATACCTACACTTATAGCAACTCGCCCTCGCTATGCTTCGGTATCGCAGTAAAGTGTTACAAAAAAAACTTCTGTTCCCAGTAAGATATCGATAGAAGATACAATTTACTTTTGTGGAGAAAAAGCTTAACACAGACGGAAAAACAAAAAACCATCTTTTATTTACTTGAATTTATGCATTTATTTTTAAATCACAGACAGATACTTCACACACACACACATTAAATCACGCCTGTTTCCCAGAGGGGTAGGCAGAGACCACTTCTTTCCACTTGCTACGATCTTGACAAATTTCTTTCGCTTCTTCCACATTCATACATCGAGTCATACGTACCCGAAACCGACGTGCGTGCCGTCGGTTTCGGGTACTTAAGATTCGGCCCTTTTCCAGTATTTCACCGATTTGACTCGAAAAAGTACGCCTAGGGCGGCCCCTTCCGACCCGTCCACTCACTATCGATGTGTATATCTCTTTCGTCAATCTTCTTTCATCCATCCTTTCCAAATGACAGATACTTCATTTTTAATTATTAGTATACATAATATTGTTCTAAACATTTATTTTGCTAAGGGACAGAATTGTTGTTAGTTCTGTGACAGTGAGTGATGTTAAAATTGAAACTGTAACTTTCTCGGCTTTTAAACTGTCAAAACGAATAACGTCTAATTTTAAAACGAATGATTTGGCCGTGTGAGTTTAAAATCGTTCAGTTAAATAAACTTTTGTGTACACAAGAATAATAGTCTATACATATTATAATGTCCCAATGCAAATAGCCTATGATCCTTTTGTCATTATAATGGTTCGGGTCACATTTAGTGCAAAATGTTATTTTGCATAAAGATATTTTCAATATACGATAGTAAAAAAAAAAAAAACAAAAATACTAATAAATAATATTTTGCAAAGGACTTCAAATAAATAATAATATACTTATTATTATTTTAATTACTAATATATTTTTAATTATCATTAATATTTTTATAATTATGTAATCCCTCGACAACGTTCTCGATATTAGTTTTGACAGTGAAGCCTAACACGTATATCCTACGGCAACTTTTTAAAGTGACTGTTCGCTAAAATTAATGCCTGTACCTTCACTGGCTGCGCGCACGCCGATCGCGCAGCAAAATTCAGTTTGTGTCGTCGACTTACCGCGCACGGCCGCTAGGCCCGAAAACACACGAAATCTCGCAAAAAAATCGCAAAAAAAAAATCGCGAAAAGTTCAAAAACGCAAATGTGCCTGTGAAGTGCTGTGAACGGATTGCTTTATGTTTGGATGTGAGTTGGTATTTTTTTTTGTTGAGATTTTTCGTCCGCCTTTTAAGGATCAAGATTGTTAAGTCGATTTTTTTATTTGTAAATGCTAAGTAATTTTTTTTATTTATTTAATTACGCTAATGACGACGTAATAGATATTATTTCTGTCATCGTGTCGTTTTATGCCACATTTTTTTCTTAATCAATGTAAACATAACCTCTTAAAAAAACTTTTATTATTAATTTATTTTGTAATAAACGTTGGAATGCGGTCATTATCAAACGAAAGTAATGTACATGTTTAAAAACACAGTATTTACATATTAAAACGCTTTTTTTTTAAATTTGCCAGATGTTAAAACGATGTAAATGGTACGTAAAACTCGTTATTTATTTTCGATAAAGAATGAATAACCACCCGCATATACTAATTGTCTATCACGAAACTTGCAATGTATCAAGGTTATGCAGTTGCATGAGATCTCGTATTGCACTCGTGCGACAGGGAAACCGATACACAACAGCCTTGCGTTAGAAAGGGACGGTCGGCGTTGGGAAACCGTTGGGAAATATTTTTTCTCTTTCGGGCCTGAAGGGCGTTTTTTAAAGTTTTTTTTTAAGATATTCGTTATCTGTAGGTTTTTTATTGGGCGTTTTTAGGTCGAGCTACGTGTTTGCTCTGGCTTTGTTTCAGGTTAAATATAAATAAACCAATCGAGATGTTAATGATTACAATCACGTATAAAGTAATTTATTACGATATCAGTTAGATATCATTTTTGGAACACGAAGAGCAACTGATTTTTTTAACAACCTTTATACTTAAATATTACAATTTAAGTATAAAGGGTGTTAAAAAAACTTAAATTCTAAAATAGTCCTCGCTATCTGTTACATGGTCTCAATAAAAGCACCTGTTTCCTACCTATGACTTTATTTTAGTTTTTTTTTTTAAATAAATTAGCACATACGATGTAAGAATGAGGAAGGTCGTTAGTTTATCTTCTATTCAGTTCTTTGAACTCGTTGATAATTTTTTATACATTGTATAGATTATTTGGCAAAGTGTATAAAAAAATGGCACATGGTTTCTTTATTTTAATTATAAAGTCAACATTTTAAGCCTTAGCTTTATCAGATTTATGCTTATTTTTTTATTTATTTATGGCATTTACAAACTGACCTAGTGAACGAAAAAATACTATTATAAAGAAATTAAAACTTGAAAACAGAAATCATCCAAGACTCTGGAACAAAATATTGCCCATACCTAGAATCGAACCTAGGACCGCTATAAGTAATGCTTTAAAGTATATCGTAATCATAAAAAAACGCATCGATATACATCATGTTTAAAACCACAAACAACATGTTACAACACTTAACCGAATGGTTCTAAAAATAAAAAATTGCGAAAGAGAGAAAGCTACCGAACTCGTATACCGTCGAAACAGTCGCTACTGTATATTCTCCGTAAAAATTCGCAGAAGGTAAAAAGCAGTATTAGTCAAATATTTGGCGCTTTTACTTTCTTATTTGCAAAACAGAGTTTTTTAATAATAATGTTGCTGTTCAGAGGGAACTTAGCAACACGATAAATACTCCATAATCCATAAATATGAAACAAGTTGTATAGTTCATTAACATGCTAAACTTTTTTTCTGGCATATACTCGTAGATGACCAATCTCTCAAGTGATTAAAGGGATAAGTTCGCCTTTGTACATTTTTTTAATGGTTATTGCATTGTTTTTTTTTCTTTTGTACAATAAAGTGTTTACATACATACATACAAATGAGCACGGGTCACCTGATGATAAGGTCTGAGACCCAAAGACAATTCTTCAGACTGCAATCCTAAGATTCCAAATACGTTGTCATCCTTGAGGACTAAGATTTCATTGGTTGTTTAACTCCATAGACAAGAATACGAGCACTGCTGCTTATTGCTTAGTAATAGTATAAAAAATGAATTTAGCGTGGTTCTGGTTACCGATAGAGTATAGAATTGGGTGTTTCACATTTGTATGAAAAAAAGCTTTTTTTTAGCCTTAGCTTACACTCCCTTTATAATGTAAATATCTGGTTTCAAGGTGACAGAACAATATTTATATTTAGCAAACTTCAATGCTTATAATTTTTCCATTAAAAATAACTGATATTTAAGTCAACTTATAAGTTGTCAAAGTCAACTTAACTAAAGTTTAGATATGTAGGACCAAGAATTCGAGTAAATTCATTAAAAATTGCTGTATGAAAAATTAAACACCCTTGTAACTAAGTATAGAATAATTTGACTGTCTTTGACATTTGGATTAGCCCTATTTTTGGGTATTACTGCAACTCCATGATGTGTGAGCGCCAATGTTGTTCTGAATCATTGTTGTGTTAGTTCTACGACTACACACACACACATTGGACACTCGAGTGAGTTTTTCATACATTTATCAAAATCTTCTAAGTGTAAAAATTCATTAAACACTTATTGAGGTAAAATGAATACGAGTACATATACATAGATACAGAGTGATCCCAAATAAACATTTCAAACATTGTTGTCTAATATAAATGGTGCTTAATTTAACCGCGCATAGAAAGGCGTTGTGATATTTTTTAAATTATTAATTTATTTAATGCTGTTAAACATGAAGCTTTTCCCGATTGTATTTAACTAAATATCATCATCAAAATAAAATGTTTAAGTACTTATTCATCTTATATGTTTGCAGGATGTAATATTACTTCTTGAATATGATTTTACTGTAAGGGTACAGTCATTCGCGTGATGCGAGGACACGGTAGATCTATGAATCAATTATCGTTGATTATACTTGTAAATATGTTTTTTTTGTTCTTTCCAAGAAGATAATGGGTGGATCGTTAAATAATTTACTAACTACAGATTGTAGTGTCTAAAAATTTGCTAATTATGAGGCTATGAAAGATTTTTATGATATTTACAATGTCATATTTAACTAGTAATATATATTAATATATAGGCATAGCTAATTTTGGAATAATCCGACAGCAAAAAATAGTGTGGTTTTTTATTACAGTTATTTTAAAAAACAGGTGAAAAATAGCAAAACCATAAAGTTACAAAATTAAATACGTTCATGTTAAACATTATCTATGCCCATAAAATTTCACAACAGCTAACTTAAAGTTTATTGTTAACGGTTACATCCGGCTTTTGATTTTAGCATATCTTTTATAATGGGTAATAATAATTATGGCATTGATCAAGCCGACTCTCGCGCACTTTCTCAAGATTTTGGCAGTTACTTTCACTCGGGGCCCGCGTGGTACAAGCGACGCGCGGGAGAGGGCGCTGATTGGAGCTTTGTGTGTACAGCTTGGTAATAGCAAAATGGATACAATTAACCCATATGCCCAGAACTATGTTTTGAATCAGGAGGCATTTAAAGAACCCATAACTTTGATAAGGGGATATAAAGATGGTCAGCGTTTTCGAATCAAAGGGCATATTGGCGTTAAGACAATGTTTGAAGAGTAATGGTACTATACAGTTAAAACCTAGTTTTCCGTTTTTTCCTGCTTTATCCCAACTTATTTGGGGTCGGCGCAACATGTTTTTTTCTTCCATACCTTTATAATAGTCGTCATCTCGGTAGTAACTCCCGGTATTATCATTTGATAATAGTTGTAGTACCATCTGTTACTCAAGTGGTTTGCCTGTAAAGTATACCAAGTGTTTTTTGTGGATTATGAGAAAAAGGTTGAAGGTGCATTATGAAGACAACACACTCAACAGAAATAAATAGGTTAGTCCAATATTATTCTCTTAAACAAATCACTTTCATATATGACGGATGATAAGCCGGCTAGTTTAAATAGCCCTCATCGCTTATAGGCACGTAAAGCTAACTTTGTCGCTTCATCTACAAAACTCGTAATGGACAACTTAAATTCGCGAGTTATTAATTCGTGGACGAATTAAGAGGACAATTGCTGTCCTTTACTAACAGTGAATCATTGCCATGTGTGACTGCGATAACAATATCATTATAACGTATTTCATCATGCGTTTGTTACTATTTGTGAATTGAGCGATTTTTGGGTTGTTTGTCATAAGGTATGATTAAAAATCCATTTCAATGGCTAACGACTGTGCCAGCGACCTTTACCTTCGTTTTAATACCTACATTTTAACAAACATATATTCAAATTGCTATTTCTAATTCCATGTCAATGACTTATGGAATCCATTTTGAACAGGTGCAAATAAATAAAGAAATAAGCTTAGCACTAAACGTTTTTTGCATTTGCATCAAGTGCTTTGATCGAGCATGTCAACGCTTCCGCCTATGCCCACGCTCCCGCTGCCACTCGTCGCTTGCGCCAAACCGTCTGTCGCTGTGTGCGTGAGCGCGTAACGTAATCTTGCGTAATGTCGCGCCTGCGCCTGCGCACGCCTCGAGCATGTGAATGCAACATTTCGGGGATTTTCCTTTCTATTTCTGTGTTTCTGGGCACCCTGTACTTCGTATCTTCGTATACATGATGTTTTTTCAAACAAAGACAGTTCTTAATTTGAACAGGCTGTAGATTTTGAAATTCTCGAGTTGTTTGTGAGGTGAGTCATGCTCATGTTTGACCGTTTAAAGATGTCGCTGCGAGTAAGATTGCCAAATGGAGCTTCCATTTATATCCTTGTAAAGTCTGTCCGTCTGGCTCTAAAATGAACCACTAATGGCTGAAAGTAAAAAATAAAAAATATACGGTGACGAAAACAAGGGTTCGTAGGTAGAAAAACACTCTCCATTCCTTCAGCAATAAAGGGACCGCTTGAAAAAATCGAAACACACATTAATATTTTATGGATGTCCGATCCCATTTATAATTCACGCGTTTATACAGGATCGCCAGGTACATATACAGGGTGATTAATCCAAGTGTGTTTCTACGGGAAGACCGAAACTATTTAAGATAAGGAAATGTGTCCTTTAGAACCATTTGGTCGATTTAAGAATGAAGATTGGAGTTCAAAGCTTTTTTTAAACTCTCTTAAGATGGATTTGAAATCTAAGTACCTAATCGAGAAAGAACTATTATTTGTATTCGAAATTTATTAAAACAATGAAAATCCCCTTTTTTAGTAAACTACCTACCATTTGAAACCCAGTTGTGTACTTATAGACTTTTGAAAAACATGGTTTCTAAGGGTCAGGCTTCCCCTTACTGTCCTATTTCAATTGATCACCCTGTATAACCCCATGTAAACCAGTCGCAGTATACCTACACATAAGTACCCATATACTAACACCATTTCATGTCAAATAACCATTGTAGCCGGTTCATCTTCGTGACAATGGGACCCAACTGTCATGAAAAGGGTTGGCGGCTGTCAGCCCGTCATTTAGCGCAATCAGCGTAGGGCGCGGCCCACTGGTGGGCAAAACCCTTTGAAAAGGTTTGAACATCCTGTAGCTTAGTTGTTTTTTTTTAAACAAATGACTGTAAGCTTTGAAAACTCAGTTGAATGGTTAATATATATAGTCTGTAAGCACTTAGAAGATGCTTCGGTTTTGTACTTCTCTCTCACTCTAATCAGATCGTATGAGAAGCCCCTTCTTAGAGCTATAGCAATGTACTTATACTATTAATGTGTCAAAATTAAAACGTCACAGAAAAAAGTTGAACTTCAAAATTGTATAGCTTGACAAAACCATCTTGACCTTTCAAATTTGATTATTAAATTATCACAAATCACTTAACTAGACAAATAGCAGACTTCATACATAAACACGCTAAACATGGTAACTTGAAGCTAACCGGCTAAAGCCAGATTAATGTAGACACAACCGCCTCAAACTGCATTTTATCCACACCTATCCCTTCTAAACGTTTTGGATAACTCAACAGTTCATCGCGCTGGTAAATAGAAACGTAACAAAGGGACCACATATATAAAGCTATCCGCTAAACATCAAAGTGAATGACATAATACACTGGATATATACCCGCCATAAGACAAGTATAGCACATAGCAAGAAAAGTAGTACTGGCCATGCGGGATCGATGGCACGCTTGCGCAGTGCCTCCGCCCGCTTCCGACCCCCACCCGCCTGAAACTGAAACACCCCCACTGCAACTGCACTCCAGTGCATACGGGAACGCGGGCAAAAACAAGCGAAAAAATGACGCGTCATTTGTATTAATTTCAAAAAAATGTTCCAGTGTTCCAAGTTCAAATCTGAGTGAACTCCCGCTGACCGACAACTGACTATGAAGAGGAAAAAACGCACCGGCGGAACTTTAACAGGAAAATACATCCCGAACGACATTTTCGACGCGAAGCTCTAAACGACAATATCCGATATTAATATAATCACGTTTATACCCATTTAATCAATAGTACCGCATTCACAAATAGATGTTTATAATAATACTTCCCAATGCAAATACCCAAAACCTTACGAACGAAATTTTAGACTGATATTAAAACCGAATAAGTAGCTGAAATATAGCGTATTTACATTAGTTGAGAATTTGAGAAAGTTTATATTATAGTAAAAAAATCATAAATAAAAAATAGTATTTATAAAACGCAATATTAATAATAATCAAAAATACAAATTATAAGGGGATCAGTGAATAGCCTTAAGTTTTTGTACGGCGGACGAGAGATCTTGACACTTGAACTATTTTTCCAGTGAACATGTTATGTGGGAGTGTTTTGTTGTGATTGTGGTCCCGGGCGGGGCAATATGTTGAACATGTTCGATATGTGGAACACCGTGAGCACGAAGTTGGAGCAGAGCAATGTGCAGCAGAGCCAACAGCCACACACATCAGGTGGGAGCATCAAAGGTAATCCGTTGTTGCAGGTTCTAGCTAGCCGGCGGCACATAAGTACTGGCCATAAAAAACAAATGCATTCGAACGATCCGAACTTAAAAAATACTGGCCATAAAAAAGAACTACTACAAAACATAAAGGTAGTTTGAAACAGATTTGGTGACGCAGTTGTGCAGCAAAATGTCCATCTATTTCAGGCGAGGATTTGATCTATTGGTTTTTCAGTGCACTGTTTCAGTTTCTTACGAAAACTAAAGTCAAACAGATCTCTTTTTATAAAAAATTCAACTGGTCGAGATAAAATCTTTAAAATGTCTATTCTTTCTATTTTATGGGTAAAAATAGCAACGGTATTCCATTATCTACTTCAAAATTCAGATTTAAAAAGGTTTCAAATGAACTATCTTATCACGCGCACTACCATGCGTTTTAATTAAAATACTTACATGCAGCATTTTAACCAAACTTCGCTAAATAACCTAGATCGTAAAACTATCAAATATTAAAAGTCAAGCTATAAAAAACATAATAATTGGCCGTTTCCTCTTTAAGCATGCTTAAAAAACGTTAAAATATACCATTAAAGAGATAAACCTGTTGCGTGTACATATTGTTAAAATTTAGAAAGTTATGTCATAACATCTACTGTATTATTCAAATAATTATTTCACATCTTACGCAACTACTAAGATTCCATGCGTCAAGAAAGTGGCCATTTTTAATTTGAACGGATCATTGTTTTGTACTGGCTAAAAATATCAGATGCTAGTTTAAAAACTATACTTGTCAAAAAGTGACACTTACAATCATTCATAAAAAAGGTTATCTTTCAAGTAAATTAAGTTTGTCCACACGTAGAAGGTTAAATAAAATAGTTTAATTATTTTAAAATTGGAAATCCCTTGAAAGGTTACTCTTATTAAATCGATTTCAATGTAAAAATGCACTACTTTCCCATCTTAATTGACATTTCGAAAGTACTTTCGCGAGTAAATGCATTCGAAATTTAAAGCAAAGGACGATCGGTGTTGCCACTTAAAAGCATTCTGGTTTCTTTCACGCATTGCGTAATGAAAAGGTGGTTATAGAGAGCAAACCTGTTTATGTTATAACTTAAGTTTGTGAATGCAAGTGGCCCCTTAGTAACGTATTTTTAGATTTATTTTAAACTAGCGACCCGCCCTCGCTTCGCTTCGGTTTATATGAGTTTTCTGTAACACCAGTACATAAAATAAAAAAATATTATACATATAAACCTTCCTCTTGAATCACTCTATCTATTAAAAAAAACCGCATCAAAATCCGTTGCGTAGTTTTAAAGATCTAAGCATACATAGGGACAGACAGCGGAAAGCGACTTTGTTTTATACTATGTAGTGATGATACCTATTGTTATACTTACAATCTTAGTTTGAAAGGTTAAAATGGACATGAATTAGGAGCGTCATCTGCCTGACTATAATAATCAAGATTGTAATAAAAATAGTAGTTTCTTGTTACCTTCTTAGACTAAATGCAAAATAAGTTGTCACTGCTATTTAGATCACCTTTTAACTTTTAATTAGTAGATACCTTAATAAAGTCATTTGCCAATTTGACAAATATGTTAAAATGCTTAGTAATACTAATTTTGCTGATTTTAACTGTAATTTGAAACTATGAATTGCACTGAGTTTTCATTCACTAGTTTAGGTTTTTAAAACTACAATATTGCAATTTTAAATGGTGTGTTTAAAAGTTTTAACATATTGGAATCGTTTTACTGCTGGTAGAATCTTGTGCATCCGTCCGGATCGCTACCACTATCTTATCCTTTAACCTACCGCCAAGCAGCAGTGTTCGCATTGTTGTGTTCCGGCGCCGGGATAAGACAACCGGTGAAATTATTAGCATAGAAACATTCCATGTGAGTCCTCAGCGTTGTCTTATTTGAGTCTTAGGATTGTCATCTTGAGAATTCAAATGTGTGTGTCCCAGATGACACTTTTTGTCGCTACATCGCACTATTTTGAGTTTTAACATTTTAACTCATGAAATGATTTTTATAAATATATTTTCCACATATTCTTATTTTTTTGTTTCTGATTCTCCAAAAAAGGAACAAAACCGGAACACTCAGGTTAAAGTAACAAAGGGGTTTGGGTAAAAGTGTTGTCATTTGTAAAAGTCATACATTTTGAAGGTGAGCGGCCAGGTAGTAAAAGTGGTAAATTATGATAGAATAATTCAAAATAAACGTGTTTTATTATGTATTGTAATACTCTTAAGTGCATCGGAGCCGAGATATTTAATATTCTTACCTAGGCGTCCTTTTAGTACCAAAAACTGAACATTTCAATCTTAAATATCTCGGCTCCGATATTATTAAACGCCATAAATTATATATATCTATGTGTATTTCGAGGTCCTCTAAATAACTATGTAATAATCATCCGTGGCCGCTGAAAACAAAAATGACCATATTCTTCAAACAAATTTACCCAATGCCATTTCGTAACGTACATTTAATCGGGTACATGTCAAAGTAACATATAAAAATGGAACTGTCTCCGATGACAGTTGAATTTTCATTTACCGAAGCGAAGCAAGAATTTATAACGTGAATTTAACCGCAAGCTCGGAGCTTGATTTCCCGAAGTACAGTGAAGTTGGCGCCATTGTAGTTGCGGTGGAATGAAACGTCAATCACCGTTTCCGTTTCCAGCATTTCGAACTGTTACTGGTTGCGATTTTTTTTAATGAAATAAACGATACTCTATACACTTTTACAGTATATTCCCTCGTTCTTTTGAAAGCGAACGAGAGCTCTTAATTCTCAAGCAATTTTTAACCGAACAAATTTATCATTTAAAGTAACATACATACATACATACCGTCACGCCTTCATCCCAGAGTGGGGTAGGCAGAGCTACAGAATTACCAACAACTTTAACAGCCAGTTGTTAATTCTGTAACCACATTTTGCACAAACAGGCTAAGATGTATATCATGTGTATATTAGTGACAGGTTGCAAGCCCATCGCCTAAAAATACTACAAGCCTTTAATCCCTTAGTCGTCTCTTACGACTTCCACAGGAAGGTATGGAGTGGTACTATTCTATTCTATTCTGCCGGCAACCACACGCCCACAAACAAAGTAACAATTTTTCTGTATTTTCATTTGGATATGCGAAAATTTTGCACGTTGTTTTGTTACGTACCTATTTGGTAACAAAACAGAACAATTTTGACCAACCAACGTGCATTTTTTTCCCAATCTGGCGAGAAAAACATAGATCCTATATTATTATCCTTATTAGGAAAATTGTCTCGAAATATTGGTAATAATAGGGAAAAATCTTTTTTTGAAAAATGAAAATTTCGGACTAACGAACCAGCGGACAAAAGTTTTTCGAAACATCGATAGGTTACCAACTAGAGTAATATAAAACATGTGCAGATTAATTATCTGTCAGTTATAGTTGCTCTTTGCTCTATTTATTTCTGTCATTTGAAATAACAGAAAGCAAATATATCTCTCAGATAAGGTTATTGATTATTATCCCATAGGTACCAAGGTAACATAAGTACATGTGTACCACCACAACACACGCTACTGGCGGTGAACTAATCAGGCATTAGTATAATATAGGAGCCCAAAGGTACCAGGGCAGCATAGCCATGTGACACGTTCTTAGTTCGGTGCGCGAGAAAAAGTTGCCTGGCCAAGACCCATATAGCGTGTGAGTTGCCGCGCACTTCTTGGTACTTTGGGACGAGTAAGGCAATCTAAAAGCGGTATAACAATATTGCTTAAACACTTGCTAGATAGGAATGAATAACGTAAGTAACAATTCTTGACATAAACAAGAGCATACGTTTTTTTATCCGAGTGACCAAGAAGAGGGTGTATGTTTTGTTTTTGTATCTGTATGTCGATTTGTGTCGTCCTGAAGGTTTTTTTGCAATTAACACGCATGCACGCGCGGAAATATGGAAAAAAAGGCTGTAAAGATTTCAAAACTTGTTATTCGTTAGACGTTCATCATTATTGATCGTTCGAATAAAACAGTTAACACTAAACGAACGTAATTGCAGGGCTATGACATCTTTTAATGAAACACTCAATATTTCAAAGAAATAAATACCCGATCCACTTTTTACCAATTTAGCTAAATGATTCGATCATGAACTCTATAAATTGTAAGAAGTTCCACTAATTGTGTATTACTTATTCTAAAACTGACATTGAAACCATTTTTTGAGGTTTAATTGACGTTTTGATTATATTAACGTCCTTTTTAGGTGGAATGTTAATTGTTAGCTTAAGATGGTTTTATAATAATGACTGTGAAGCCAAATATAGGATTGCTTATGAATTATTACAAAAGTTTAACCTAGTCTCGATAATCGCAGATGCTCTTTAAACAAACTAGATTATTTTATTACATTCGTTTAAAGAGGTGGTTTTTCGTTGTCTTTTGAAAAAAAAATTGATTTAAGTTTTACGCAAGCTCGGAATACGTCTCGTCAATCGTTTTAATGACATTTTTAATAGGTATCACTTTACTAGCCTTTAAGCCTAATTCTCAATTTCGTGATAAAATTGTAAACGTTTGACACTAATCTACAGCTTCGTAACGGTCACCAAGTCTTCTTTAACAATTCGTTTTTCTAAGAAATATTTTAGAAAATTGCGAAGTTTTTATTTAAAGGTGAAGTATCAAGACTAGTGCAGCGCGGCACATATGGCGCATGCGTGGAACGTGCAGACTGTCGCTGTGTGCGTTTTGCAGTGCTGCCTTTGTGTGCCCATTTGACTAAACCAGATAGTTTAGAAAAATACTGGCAGGCAAGAATATGAAACGTTGAAGCCGGACACATTTTCAAAACGATTAAAAAACACCTTACACTAAAATGAACATACTGTAGTTACGCTGACTCTTTTACCTTTTCTTGATATGGTACGAGTAACTCAGAATTGAACCCGCCTAAGCATTTGTGTGGACAGCGTTGTATTTGTATACGAGACTGTTTTAACACTATGTGGTTTCAATATGTGGTTTTATTCACTTGTTATTTAATATACTTATTAACAAACCTATTTAAATAAAAATACATCATGCATGCATCAGATGTCTTTTAGCTTAATCGTTAGGTAGTTCAACTTGGCAAGCTACTGTCACGTAGTAAACTGAATCAAGTAGCCTTGCCAGTAGCTAAGCGGTGTAAACGCACGTGGACGCATGCGTGCTTGCAGCGATGACGTCATACAGGTGGATCTACGATCTATGCGTATACGGGTGTCGGGTACTTTATTATACTATTCGAGTATACGACAGGGCATAGGCTGTTACATGTTTATTTTTATTTATAGAACGGCCTGTAGATATTTTTACCCCGCAAAATGTGTAAAATTGAACGGTTTTGATACTTTTACGGGTTGTTTGGTTTTAGGGGTAATTCGCGAAATTAACGTGCGTATTACAAATTTACAAAATAAACAAATATGAAAATGTGGTTCATACTTACCATATATATTTTGGTTATGAAGTCAGATGTTGAGGCATTACACAAAAAAAAATTGCTTAATAACTTTGGCTTTGCCATTTAGTAAAATTTATTGATTTCTAAGACAAATAAACAACGCTACATACAAAAGTTAAGCTTTTAATTTATGGACATACATAAAAACATTGGTATTTCCTATGTATATATTTCCTTTTAAAAGTAGGTTTATTGTTGCCTAGAGCCTAAGCTTAGTGCTTAGTTCTGAGCCTAGAACAATATGTGTAACAATTACTCTTAAAACAACGAAATAAAAAACGAGTCGAAGATATATGGAACGGTTAGATTCTTCGAAAACGTATAAGTAGGTACTAGATTACGTTAATACAGTAAGGCCCACTTGCGTGGACCAGAGTTAGCGTCTTAACCCGAGGTTAGGCGGCAAACCACGTACAAAAGTAGACGCTTAACTCTGGGTTAAGGGCTAACTCTGGTCCGCGCAAGTCCGCTTTAGGGCCACTTGCACGAAAAGTTTAACCCTGGGTTAAGACACAAACTCGAGTTAAAATGACAGTTTTCGTATGAATCTGACGTCTACTAACTCGAGTTACGCCCACTTGCGCGGACCAGAGTTAGCCCTTAACCCAGAGTTAAGCGTCTACTTTTGTACGTGGTTTGCCGCCTAACCTCGGGTTAAGACGCTAACTCTGGTCCACGCAAGTGGGCGTTAGTGTCTTAACCCAGGGTTAAATTTTTCGCGCAAGTCCGTCTATGTATATTAGATAGATTGCTCCCCTTAACTTAAATTATGAAGCTGAAAATAAACTGTTCACAGATTAAAAATTTCATCAAACAACCTTCAGGGCCTAACCTTCGATTTCATCAATTAAAAAAAAACGAATCAATCTAACCTTGAAGGGAAGTTGCGAAAATTGGTAAAAAGCGGGCCCCGTCAGTGTCAACCGACATTGTTACACAACTCGCCGGCGGAAGGTCGATTTCTCTTTGACACCTAATTGTTTTATAGGAAATCAATAGCGACTATAATTTTGAACGCATTTCGCACTTTTGAATTTGGAACCGATTGAAGCGTCGAATGGTTAAAGGTATTAAGTGACATTTTAAACGCAAATGACTTAGCAATCTATACTAATGAGTATTAGGTTCTTAATTAATTATTTTCAAACATATTTAACAACTTTTTAATGCATTTCGCACTTTTAAAAGCGGAATATGGAAGATGGCGTCATTTCAAATGCAATCAACTTTATAACCTATTTTAATGAGTTAAAAACGGTCTTTCAAGTTATAAAATATATTAATACAGTTGCTTTTAACGTTTAGCTTAGCTATGCGTTGTTAGTAAGTATGTCAGTCAGTCATTAACTTGGTAACACAGAATTATTAAACAAATTAGGACTTTTGTCTATTTGGCATTTAGGACTTATCTATTGTAATACTTAAATGATGTATTAGTAGGTACGGTCAGCCAAGAAAGTGGTCTACCAGCTATGACAAAAGTTTCTGTGAGATCTAATTACCACTAAGGTTGACACTTGTCACTGTCATAATATTATTGCAAGGGAAAATCGAACTCATTGTATTATGACGTGCAAATGAACTTCAACCGTAGGGTGGTAGGTGGTAGACCACATTTTTGGCCGAATGTAGCGTTTTAAAGTAGTTTTAACTAATAAACGGCTTACAATTTAATTAGCCTACGTTTTTTAATTGCGCTTGAGGACTTTTTTTTTATTCCCGTAAGCTGTTTCCCGGAAGAAAAAAAAATAACTCTATGGCGATTTAAAGTACAACCTTTTAACAAAAGTATATAAATATATTTTTACTAAACGTCAACAATGTGTGCTTGCCGTGTCAACAAGCAAACACGACAAATGTTTATCAATATTGTTCTAACATTTCTAAACCGATAAGGAGACCTTTTGATAAGTCGTAAATTATTGTCTAAGAACTTTGTACAAACAATATCAATACTCATACAAAATGTTATTTATTGTCTATTGTTCAGATATTAGTGGCCATAGACACTGGCTGAATAACAAATGTCGCAACTTGCAACTGTTTAAAAATAAAATTACATTTGAATAAAGAAAACCACAGAGTTCACGCCCCCACGCTGAAAGAGATGTGTTTTAAGTTTAACGTGTATCTGTGTATTTGTGTTTATCTGTGGCATCTTAGTTCTAAAACGGTTGGGCCAATTCGAACGCTTGTTCTAAGAATATAGCTACTTTTATCGGGACGGTTCTTAACTAGGTTATAATTATAATCATCATAATAAAGTACGCAATAAAAAAAAGGAGTAATAATTATAATGACAAATAAAAGAGTTTCATACAAAAGCAACTTTAAAAACGAATCAAGCCTTTTTAAAAGCAAACAGAAAAAAGTTCGAATTTCGAAATTTCGCGACAGGACGCCTAGCATTGTGACCGTCTCAATTAAAACAAAATCGGAAAACGTTGTAATTAAAAGGGAGCTTTAGCCTTGTTGTTTTATGGTTCGTTTCAGCTTGCGGTAGGTTACGGCTAGAAGCCAACTCCGAAGTATGTCACACACAAGTTGAATAGCACGACGCAAGGTCGGAGTATCTATGAGCGCGCGTCAAAAGCGCGGATGTTTCGATGCAGCCGTAGGACATTCAATTCAATATTTATTCTGATAATAGTCGCTACATTATCTACTCTGTAGTAGTTATAGGGTTTCCAGACTAAAAATAACCAAGGATGTAATATTTAAGAGAAAGGGCACGATTGTTTGGCATAGAAAGAAGGTTTTTAAATTTCGTAACAATCTTATTTAATCTGTGGATCTTTGTGTCTGCCTGTGGCATCGTTACCACAGATTATTATGCTAGTTCTTCGTAGCTGTCAAATGGATCGATTCGGACGCATTTATTATTCGTTTTTTTTCTAACAAAGCATGACTAAGCATTTTCATGTGCTTGCTAAATTTCCTACACTTGCCACTAACTAACTAAGTTAGCGTATATTCTTGACGTAACAGCCCAGTGTAAGTGCATAGATAAACAAAAACTAAGCACTCTTGCGCAAGCAGGGCTTCTGTGGTACCGCTAGCAGCATTGTGTGTATGTAAACAGTTTATTGTATAAAAAAATATATACGCACAAATGTGATTGTAGCTATTAATAGTGAAGGAACCTTTTTAACAACAAAAAGTGTACAAAAACCGGTCAAGTTTAAGTCGGAGTCGTGCACCGAGGGTTCCGTACCGCCACAGTATTGTTATATTCCGATTTGAATTCGATATCGAATCGAATCAGTGGTACTCAGATCACACGACCCTTTTTTAGTATTTGTTTTTCTTCAGAGCTTGTATTATAGTTATTCCAAATTTGAATTATTCTAAAGTTATGTTCATTATTTTGTTTATTTGTTTGTAAATGCGTCGTTATAAAATATATTCTGAAAAAAAAACCGGTATCTATTACAGTTACGGTCCAGAAGATACAGACGGACAGACAGCATGGGTATACTAACTGGGTTCCGTTAGGCTTTCTACGGGTACGGAACTCTAAAAAGTGTAAGTGTATCTATGTATCTAGATACATTGATACACGTCTGTAGAGGTAGCATCATAACTCCTAAATGGATAGACAGATTTGGATGCTGTTTTTTTTAAAAGAAGCTTAGGTTAATCGGGATGGTTTTTAAGTAGTTTTCCTAAAAATCGGTTGAGTAGTTTATGAGATATCAGCTCTTAAAGAAAGGGTCCCCATTATATTCGAACCCTCAGTGCGCGAGTGCAGATATTTGCGTTTTATTTTCAAGTTTCTCTTACCTCTACAATACAAAGCGGTTTTGGTCAAACTTCCGGTAAAGGAGTGCTTTAACATGACAACTTTCTCCTAGGAACCATAGACCATGTAGAAAGAAATCCTTTTGTATTAGAGATTAGCGTTTGGTCACGTGGTCGTTTATCGTCTATCCATTGAAAAAAGAACGAGATTAAAAGAAGCCTTTGTCTGTCTATGTCCATTCCAAATTTCATCCAAATCCACCTAGCCATTGCCGTGAGGGAATAACAAACATACTAACACACACATATAAAAATAATTTCATGTTTAATATTAGTGTGATGTAAGAAGGCAATTAGAGAAAGTTATTTTTAAACTACAAAATACCTACAACCAAAATATCCTGACCATATCAACATACAGTACAAAGATTTCGTAAGTTTGTTTGCTAACCGTACAAGCTGTTTGTATTTTCCTTGTTGCAACACGCTTTTCAAGGGAAAGCAGTGACGCATGCAAAAACACATTCTGATTCATATATAATAGACAAGTGTTAGAACATTAGAACTGACATAAAACATGAAAAACCGTTAAAATTAATTTCTTCAGGGCCACCGAATAATGACACATAATACGTAGCCACGTATGTTTAATGTTCTCTGCAACATAACCTGTCTAAACTCCAAAAAGTGCTCAAAGCGCCCTCGTTCCAAATTTGAATAATTAGGTATCTATGTTTACCTCAGGCACAAAAATCTTAAAAAAGTTTCCGAATTCCAATTATTACCAGCCAGCATCAAAAACCTTAGTTGCATTTGCATTGTCTATGGCATAGACTATGCCATTCCAAATTCAAGTAACGTATGACGCGAGTTCGCGTGCGCGCGCAACCTTGGCTAGGACTGCAATAAGGCTGTATTTTAAACATCCATTTGAAAAACAAGTTTTAATAGATAAGTACTGTCGTTGTATAAGTTACGCGATGTTTTGGTACTTAATTGGCAGGCAAAGGGTTATAAAACCTTATGGCTAGTTAATTTATGGAATATTTAAGGCCTTTTTAATTTGTGCATAATAACTTAAACATTCCTAATTTCTGAATAACTGTAAGATACTATTTCTAGGTCCTGTTATATAATTTAATTTATTTTTCCTTACTAAATTGATTATTTTTACTGGCAACACTAACCCTTTACCTTCTTCGTCGCTATGCGAACCATAAACACATTTATAATTCAAATTTCGAATAAAGAACGAACGCGGTGACCTAAATCTGTACTTCTGAAATAAAATGCTGTAACTCCCAATTCAAAACACACTACTTGCAACGTTCCATGTTTAGAAATGAAATTAGCCAATGGCTTGAGTTTCATGTAGAGTTTCAATGTGCATGTATTTAGACTCGTTTTTTTAAAATAAATATATATCGGTATATTAAATGCCAAATTTCCAAAGTAAAATGGTGGTAAACCTCTTTAGGACGTTGTGCATTTGGAAATGTAGAGCTAACCCAAAGAGACCAAATCTATTTAAAATATTGACCTTTACATGTGGCGGATCGATTTTTCGAGACTATATAAAGAGGTCTTATTTTAGATCATCTCATGTATCACACTTTAGCCTCAGAATATTTATTTCGATACTTAAAATCATTAGCTTCAACGCCAGATTATTACATTCTGTCAGTATAAAGGTTATATTACAAATGGTACTGGAAAGGGCATGCTTCGATGGTTCGGTCATTTGGAAAGGATGGATGAAAGAAGATTGACGAAAGAGATATACAGATCGAAAGTGAGTGGAAGGGTCGGAAGGACCGCCCTAGGCGTACTTTTTCGAATCAAATCGGAGAAATACTGGAAAAGGAACGAATCTTAATTACCCGAAACCGACGTGCGTGCATGACTCGATGTATGAAAGTGGAAGAAGCGAAAGAAATTTGTCAGGATCGTAGCAAGTGGAAAGAAGTGGTCTCTGCCTACCCCTCTGGGAAACAGGCGTGATTTAATGTATGTATGGTACTGGAATGGTGATAATGAGCTAAGTCTATTGGTATTTTTAGTTTTACCTCTACGATCGACTTAGTCATAACACATCTGTTGCGAGTGGTAATTTGCAGAAGGCTGCGGTGTAATGACATTACAGTTTAAAAGCTCCGAGGTAAACTGCTTTATTAGTTAAGGTAAACTGATTTTTCATAAGATAAGTAAAGGGACTAATTTTCAGACGTTTTTGGGGATATATCGGTGAAATTACTAGCATAGAGGCACCCATCTTTATCCCCATGGATTGGCAAGGCATTTGGAGACTTAAGATTGTTTTCTTGAGAATACAAATGGGTAAGGACCAAAAAGTTCGGAACGCTGTCTCACTCAATTCCATTTTCTATGAAACTTTTCCGTTGTGTCCCGAAAATTAGCCATACAATTGTAGGGATACTTTTCGTCGCACAACGGAACTTTTTTCGACTTCGTTGTTTGTATGGTAAACTGCGCTTAACTATGGTTCAACTTTTTGGTCCTTACCCAAATGTCAATGGTTCACCTTACCATCTGGTGGCCTGGGTGCTCGTTTGCCTTCTCTATGTCATAAAAAACACCTTTTGACCATATTTTGGCATTTGCAGTCTTAGGATGCAGTCTTGAGATAGCACGTTTAAGAATGCAAATGTATATAGGTCTCAGATTCTCACCAACAGGCCTCATAAGTTATCTCCAAGCCAAAAAAAGTGTTAGCTGTTAGTGATCTTGCACGATCCTACAACTCCCGTAACCCTAGCCTTGCCAATAAGACTGCCTACTGATTTTCTGAAATACCTTAACCTCATGATAGACCAAGACAATTCAATTCAAAGTAACACACTCAGTCGCAGTAAATTTGCAACTTTCCTCTCTGTCTTCCCTCGTCATAAGAGCAACAGCAACCGCAGAATCCTATTTTACAATAGAATACAATAGATACTCTTTGTTACACAGGACGAAGTTACAGTTTGAAATAACTAATAACAATTTTATGTTATACGTTAAAAAGCAGGCGGTCCAAGAATAAAAGATGTTGAAAAAATACAGGTAGAACTAGGGTAGACAAGGACCAGTGTTGAACACTGGATCCTTATTTTACAGTAGATATTGATTATCCATTTGTTTTGCAACAATCAATTTACAGCCGTATGAATTTTGATTTAAAAGTTAAGTGTCCATTACTGGTGCCATCACCCTACTAAGAGCTACCCAAAGACACTTTATTAACTCTTTATTGAATAAATCACCAGCAAGTGGACGCAAATGTAATAGCTCGTCGTCCTTGAGTGAAGTCACATCTTTTGAACATCGACCCCTTGAATCCTTTAATATTCATCACCATGTTACGACTATGTATGAGGGGTTATTCTTTAAGCATCATCCAATTCGATTTTGAATTCAAGCCAGAGCTTTCTATGGTCTGGTTGAAATCCGTGCTCTCCCAAACCATCCATCATATTTTGGCATTCTATTTGTAACTATTGCTTAGGATCGAGAAGTCAGATTTATATGGTCATCTGCGTGAAGTCTTGTATGAGTGCAGTGTGTGAGTTCACATTGTCAACGATACGATCGTTTAGAGATGCTTAGCCTCCGGAGAGACGCATCTCTCTGCGTCTTCTACCGTCTGTATAATGAGGAGAGAAACTGTGTAGACTGGTGCCAACGGCTTCATTCTACCATTATATTTCTTGTCATCGGCAGTAGTGTGATTGTTTCAATTTGGCAGCATGACATCGAACGTATAAGGCTGCCTATTTGATGTTCCATTTTCTTGAATCATTGCTCAACTTCATGCTATAAGGATTTCCAAAGAAGATTTTGTCAATGCACGACCATTTGGAGCTTTTAAAAGGGAGTCATTCAATTTATTTGAGACCAGCAATGCATTGGTGACGCCTCTGGCGTTGCATATGTGCAATAGTGGCGGCGACCTTGGAGCCAGGACAAAATGGAAACCGTTCGACGATCACCACATCAGGTCTTGTTCTAGCGTATGAAGCAGGAGTCAAACATAACAAAAGAAGTCAAAAAGTTAGAAATACATATACCCTTTTTAGAATAACAACAGGAGCTCCTCCCAACCAATCCCGTCGCCGTAATCTTTATGCAACAAGGCCGTGCGCGCGCGCAACACGCGAGCGCCACCGTGCGCCGTGACGTCACGCAAGGATTTGCAACCAGTGACGTCACTGGTTTTTAGCAAGGGCATTTAGGTCAGTGTTAGAATTATTTAACGTAAGGGCAGTTTATTTTTATTAATGCACTAGTAAAATTGATTGTTTAAAGAAATGTAAAAGCCGCTGTAGCAAGTGTCAGGTTGTTTTTTAGATTGACTAGCGATTGGTCTCTCTCACCTGATGGTGAATGACGATGAAGTTCCAGATTGTGATGAAGGTAAGATAATCAGTATAAGTACAGTCACGAGATTAAATTTGGTATCCACCTTAGGTCCAAAGTCAATCTGACATTCTACAGTTTACGTTTCCTATAAGTTACAAGAACTAGGCATCTCAAATTACTTAAAAAAAAAAAATTGAAAAATTAACGCTCGTCACCGTACTAGCATTAGTCCTCATAGTTGACAACGTATGACGTCGATCGATCTAGCGATCCTGAAATCGCAAACGTCAGAGCCTACTTATTAACGGCTATTCGCTCTATTGCCATCATCTTTCATAAAAAAAAGTAGAGCGTGTTCGCTTCAATTCTAAAATTTCGACTTTAACAAGACAGTTTCCAAAAAGTCCCTGTAGCTATAGAAAATACAATAAACAAATTATTGCGGAAGTACTCAATCACATCCGAAACGGTTGTCGCTAATCCCGACTTTCCCCCCTTTCACCTCCCCCCACGCGGCGTTATCTAAGTCGTGAAAGTTTTTTTGCGCACGATTCTTTTTTTGGTTACTCTCCATTTCGTGTGGCAACGCATGCGCTGCTAAGCCTTTTGAAGCAATGATTTTTTTAACGGTTGCGTTTTTATAAGATGCCAGAATAGTATGGCTAATGTAAAAAAATATATGTACCTACCTAACTCCTACCTACCTACTCAAAATGAAAGGTGGACCGACGATCTGCGGGCTTAATGGTCTTGTTAATCGATGTAGAAAAACGTGGATTAAACTACTGTCAGTTTCTGACCAGTATGTGAGTGCGAGGGTAACACTGTAATAAATCCGACCATAATACAGCCCCTGGTGAACATTTAAGATATCCTGAAAACATCATTTTTTCAGCAAAAAATAGTGTTCGATGAAATGAAATTCGATGAAATGATACAATCGATGAAGTGAGATTCGATAAAATGATGGGTGGGATTATAAAAATATCGAGAATCGAATCCAAGACCTGAAGTTACCTGTGACTGATAATCAAACCTCGAAGTCGCGGTGGCAATAACGTCAATTAACTAGGGACTTCCTTCCGATATAAAATTTATCGATAACTGAATGCTTATTTGGAAGTGACACTTCATATTAGCTGTAAAGTTTACCTACAGAATAATTGAAAATTAACTAAAATGTGATGATTACTACCCGTCAATGTTACCTATATAGGAGTTTTTAGGACACTTTTAGGAATTTTAAAATTCAAATAAAAATCAACCTTTACAACTAAATTTTTATTTCATCAATTTCCATGCAAAGTAAACTAAAACCTAGAAGTACATCCATAAAGTATGAAAACCGTTATCTTCCTTAATCGACCTTTACGGACTTCAATCTTCATACTGTATAAATGATACAGTTTAATCACCTATTGCAAGTTGCATATTAATAACATACGTCATCTCATAGTCATCATAACATAACTCTATTGTCATAAGAAAGTCCAATTTATCGATGAAATAATATCGCGTGGAAATCCCTAGCAAAATTTTATTCGTGCCACCGCGACTTCGAGGTTTGCTGATAATAATGGAACTCTTATATTCACACCTAACCTATCTGTCAATGTAGTTCAAAACATGACCTCAGACATGCCTCAAACGCATATTTAGTACTAAGTTGACAGCTGTCAAATGGGCCAGTTTAAAACGGCACGACTATAGTGACAGTACATCGTAAGCATGCATGTACAGCATGATTCAATTGGTTTGATTCTCCTTTTTAAGGGCTACGGAGGTCAGATTGCAGACGGTCCAGTGGTATAACAAATGAATGAAACGATTCTGAGAATACGGTATAAAAAGTTTTCCGTAACACGCAGAGATAAAAAAAAAAAAAAAAGATAAAAGATGTTTATTCAGTAAGTCACGGGCACTTTTACACGTCAAAAATCTACCAGCGCTTCGCAAGAGACCAGTGCTGAGAAGAAACGCCGCAAGAAACTCAACAGTTAGTCGTGTTTTAAATATACAATTATAAAACTTAACCTAGCATTATACATATAAAGCAATGAATCTAACATAAGATAAGAAATAAATGTATGTACGCGTAGTTGAGCAGGAAAATGTGTCAAAACTCTGAATTTTCTCCAGAACTAATTACAAAAAAAAAACACGAATCTTGTAGTCTGTAACAAGAAATACTAAAAACAGAATAATATAAATATATTTAAGTCCCATACAACTAACGTGATTTTTTTTGCTGTGTTTTTCTCGACATTAATAACGGCAACTGATATAGTATGTGTTGTTATAGATAATGGTACGGAATCTTTAGTGCGCCAGTCCGACTCGCCCTTGGCCGGTTTTTTAGGGTTTTACCATCTAACTCAAATTCCTCCTCAATACCCATTATGGGTACAGCAATTACATTGAACAGTTCCACTAACAGTAGCTTGGTTTTTTTTGTATAAGAAAAAAACTAAAAATTATTACCATATTTCACAATACAATGCTATATTTAAACTTCAAGTTTATACCTTAAGTATTAAAATATTCACGTCTTAGACAAAACCGTTTTCATTTGCATAATCAAATGATAAAACAATTGAAAAATAACCGTTAAATACACCGTTATCGACAAGCGTTGTTCAGTTTTCAAAAGCTTCCATGGCAACACCGAAATACACACACGCGCGCCAACTTTCCAATTGTGAAAGTTGCGCGTCTGTGTGTGGCGAAAAAATTTAAAATTAAATTTCGAATGCGGAAGTTCGGTTATTGACACGCTCTTAGATGCGTTATGTGAGTGTTATTCAACTATTTTAATTAAGAGGCGTTTTGTATCAAGCGCCTAGAATATATTTTTTTAAGAAGATATATTTCAATTCATATTTGATACAATTTTTTTGGTTATATTTTGATCTTATCTACATTTACATTCATTGTTTAAGCTATGAAAGTTTTATAAGAATGGCTAATTATTAATAATTATAATAATGATCTAAAACTTAGTAATCCTGAGAAATCTGAATTATAATTTGTATAATTACCTAACTCTTCAAAGTTACCTAAAATCTAGACAGCTTAAACTCAGACGCGATTACGAAACTGTTTCAAAACATGAAACACAGATGGCGCTCATACGGTAACTCTGAAATTATAGAAGTTAACATGTACTAACTTATTTTCACTAGTAATGTGGCGCAGTTGACGAACAAAGGATAGCATTTAGTAGTTTCCGAGTTTTACCACAGGTAAAAAATAAGTTTGGAGGTAATAGCATAGAGGTACTTAAATGGCTACTACAAAATAAATATTTAAATGGAAATTCTTAATCACTGAACACACATTGATCTTAGATAAAATTGCCTGTAAGGTCTACTAGAAAAAGTCAAAGAAAGTACCACAAAGCTTTACATAAACTTAAGGAAAACCTCTGCAAGTCCGCTATCACGAACAATGACGAAACTGCTTGATAACAGATTGAAAACAACCCACAAATAGCAATTTGACAGCTTTTACGTAATGGTTAAGCGTCGTATCAACCGACCACGATATATTGACCTCTATCTACCTTTCATTATCTAATTTTAGTTTGCAACGCATCGGCGGCGTAGGTCAGGTTACGCTGGCCGCGCTGGCAAGATGGCGGGAGCAGACATATGTTCGGGCGGCGGAAACGGCCGAAGTTCGCCGAACGCGCTCGCAAGTGGGTCACACGGACACACGCACACATGCGTTCGCACGCAGGCACGCCGCTCATCGTATCTCGTGACGACGGAGCTAGTTTTTTGTATTGACACATTATTGTGATTATTTGCTTTAGGTGGCATAACCTTTTACACAATTTTCATGTCTTGTTGTTTTTACTGAATAATTTATCGGTAGTCGCGCATTTGAAAAGTGAACGGGACCTAAAATGTTGTTTGGTATTTATTTAAGTACTCGATTACAATAATCTTTTCTTATGTATTGTTTTAGAATAGGTAGATCTGATGTTATTTATATTATAAATACAAAATAAGACGCTGTATTACTGTTACTCATAGAGAATGATGGCTGATAGTAGCTGTGTCACAATCATGTCTGAAAATAGACTTACGACTTCAACAACTATCGAATTATGTATCTAACCGACGTTTAAAGTCTTCTTATTTTTAGCTAGAGCTCTAATAGGTTAAATATTATGATGTAGAACTAGTTTTCGTAAGTGCTGCTGTAAAATCCTCCCATTTCTTCAAATTTCACGGAATTTAGGTAACCTGTGGGGCTAGACAAGTTGCCATCGTTCACGAACGCTAGCGTTAGGTGAACACTATGGTGATCACCTGTCACTTGGCGCTGTCAAAATTAAATAGGCTAGACAAGTTGCCATCGAATGTAACGCTAGCGTTAGGCGATCACTGTCGACATGCGTTGTCAAAAATGAAAAGCTAGCCAAGTTGTCTAGTTTTCTTTTTTTTAATGATAAATTTGTCTATGCTTTTGCTTATGCTTGCTTTATTAGTACAGCGTAACGACCGTAGTCGTAGTCGTCAAGTGATAGTGATCACTTTTCAGTGTGTCAGTTGTAACGAGTGATATACCTATCACGTGATTTACGTCAATCCCATACATTTTTCAATGACAACACATGTCGCCAGTGATCACCTAAAGCTAGTGTTCGTGAACAATGGCAACTTGTCTAGCCCCACAGTCCTTTTATATACTTTTAACTCTTGTCTTCATTGAACTAACACATACCATTACTATATTTTAATATTAGTTGTTACCATGTGTGAGATACATCAACGCTGCTTACTCATGTTTGTCCTCGTTTAAATTCCGGTGCGTCAGGTCAGGAATTACTTTAGCTGAATTAAAGCGATATCCTATAAGGAAGAAAACATAATCCATTAAGTCAATTACCGGAAAAAATATTTGTAATAGCGAAAGTAGGTTATAATTTAGCGTTATGTTTTCCTTTTAAGATGTCGCGAATCCTTGTAACTTCGGAAAAGCAATTTGTGATAAAGTTATGCATGCTTCGTTTAGAATAATTTCGTTGACAGTTGTTTTGCATCTCTTTGAATAACAATGGAATTCGCGATGTTTGACATTTTGTAAAAACATTGAAGTTATTACAATGTACAATAACAATGTAAAAAAACAAAAAATATTAAATACCGTCACTTTTTTTATTTTTATTTAGGTACAATACTTAAGTAGGTGTACTGAAATTGTAAATTTTACAACAAATTAATGAACTTAATTAATTAATTCAAACTATTCTATACTATAGTTTTATACATACTATAAAAAAGTTTCCAAACATTTAAAATACTTTGTTGATTTGGAACACTGATTGTCACGATATTGATGAATTGATTGATTCCGTGGTCAATAAATGAAACCAATCAAAGCCTTGAAATAACAAAGATCTTATGAAATACTTTTTGTCGATCGGTTGAATACATTTTATTAACCTACCAAAATCATTAATATTTATATAACTCCGATTTTACAACGATAAATAATATCATTATTTAATGAATGCCATACAAAATAAATAATCATTAATATTTGAGTAGATTATCGAAAAACAATATTAAAACAAATGACAAAATTTACACTTCTAAACTGTTTGGTATATTCGTCTGTCTTAATCGGAAAAATGAATGCCATAATATGTTGGTATTAAAGCATGTTTTTTTTATCAAATTGACCAATTTAATTCCCGATTAACACAGACAAATTTTCAAAAATCCACCAATTGCGTTTTTTTTTAAACTTTCCCTCTTTGGTGCAGAATATATAACTCTGCATTACATCTTAAGAATTTAAACATCATTATGCATTGACATAACGTAAAAACACGTCAATAAATTGCTTAACTGAAAATTATTACGGCATTGACCAATTTTGCGTCATTAAGTGCTTAATTTATGCAGATAGTTGTCGTTGGCCTAGGCCGGGCACTAAACACCGGCTGCATACGAATGCACAAACAAGTAATCATCCAAAGATACCTGTTTCATTCGTAACTTTAGCTATATAAGAGTTTAAAACATCACCCTGTTTTGGCTTGATAGTTACATAGAGCACTTGTGTAGGTAGGTTATACGATGGAAAGAATTGTAAGAGAAAGTTATAATGCTAATCAGTAATTTTAATACTTAATGTCAATTTTGATTGATTGATGGTGAGGCTGGTTAATCGGAATAATGGCGGATGTATTGTATATTAATACTTTTGTTGACATGTCAGAAATAACTCTAATGTTATATTCATGAACTTAGAAGGCTTGGGCAAAGTATAGGTAAAGTTCTTAAATTTACTGGTATTAAATCGTTAGCAATGTTTTATTTTATCAGTCTAAGGAAAATAATATTTGTCCTAATTATTACTGTTTGCATGGATTTTGTGTGGTTAAAAAAAACAATTGACACAAAACTAGCTAGCTGATTGTTAGCGGTTATAATATTTTTTACTAATCCTATGTACATAAAACATTAAATAATATAATTTTGTTACTTTATTACATAATTAACCAACTATTTATAAATAAGTTTATCGCCTGCCCGCACCTTGTTCTAAGTAGTATTTGAACCTATAACCTTGAAGATCTTGGTATTAACGTCGAGTTCAGAGTGTCAATGAATATTGATTTGATCACGATACACGATTGACAATGATATAAATACTTATATATAGAGAAATAATCACTTAAATACATAGAAAACATCACACAATAGATTTGAACCCAGGACCGCTAGCTTCGTAGGCAGGGTCACTACCAACTAGGCCAACGCATCGTCAAAAAACTACAGAATATACACAAAAATACAGAGGATAAAAACACTGTTGTATGTTTAATTCAAATCCCAATAGTCTTCACAACTAAGTTAAAAAAAACACAAGTTTATATACTTAATTGTCACTATCGGATTAAAATGCTGTGTGAATAGTTTTATACTATCTTTATTTAACATAGCTGTTCCGCGCGACTCCGTCCACGCAGAAAAATAAAACATAGCCTATGTCACTCAGGGTGAATGTAGCTTACCAATGGTGAAAGAACTTTTGAAACCGGTGCAGTACTTTTTGAGTTTATTCATCACAAACATACACACGCAAAAATACCAATCTTTCCTCTTTATAATATTAGTGTAAGATATAGCATACAAATTTCCTGTTATTCAAAAGGTGAATATAAATACAATGGTAAAACGTGCAGTCTTATCTTTCTTCCAATGCACCTAGCATACTAAGTATCATTTCAGGTCATAAAAATAGCCCCATTGAATATAGGAAATAGTATTTACTATGAGTATTCGTGTCGCAATGATTCATCGGTGTATATATGTACATTGTATATGTAACGTTCCCACGTAGTGATATAGGTGGCTGTATCGTAGGTCAGTTTTTGCGATGTGTTTTTCGTATCGCAGAGATAATGTGACGTTACGTATTGTTGTAATTTAATTGGAAGTCGTAACGTGGCGGAATGTTGATATTAAATTTACGTAATTTAATTATTTTATTGTGTAAGAAATTAACGTTATTTCCTTGTCGCTTTCGTCTTAAATTTCCATTATAATGTTTAGCTCCTTGTTGAAGTTAATTAATCAGGAGCCGGTATTATATGACATGATAACGTGTGATCTCTAATTACAATGTGCATCTTTGAAATGATATGTTTATTAATTGGTATACGGAGTCTGGGCCACAAAGTTTTTAGTATTGCAAAAATAAAAAGTCTAAACTGACATGTACTTACATACATTGCCACGGACATATTTGAAATACTCGCTATAATTTGTCCAAGCCTCTAACCTAAACAGTCATCAACGAAAAAATGTAAAACGAAATAAGCGGAGCGCAGAAGCGAAAAAACTGAAAGGCGCTTGAAAGAATTTCCCTTTTCAGTGCTTTTAAAAAGTACTCATTAAGGTATGAAACCCGCATGCCACAAAAGATTAGGACGCACACATGTGCGGCGTGTACGCATGTGGCGTGTCCGTGTGACCACGTGTCGGCACACACGTGCACGCCGCCGCACACATGCACAGAGGTACGTGATGTAATACCCGAGTTGACGCCTCACAGACATTTTTTATGTGCTCTGACGCAACCTTTTTAACCAAAGCAGTGTTACTTGTTTGTTTATATTAAAATTTATCGATACGCTGTTTGATTGGCATAGGGTTGAAGATTTGGAACACGTGGTGATTAAAGTTTTTTTTTTTTGTTGAAAAATTTAGTTTAAAAATTGCACTGCATTTTTTAATATTGTCGTTGATATATGTTGTTTTAAACACTGTTAATAAAGCGCGTACAATGTCCGCACTTTTTATCTTTTAAGAATTTTATGTAAGTACCTACCCAGTGACACTCGCGACATAAAGATGAATCTAATGACGTATCATTCTCTAATGAGTTAAACTGTTGAGTAGTTACAAGGTAACATAGGAACGGACATACATACAGGTCAAACACGTAACCCTTTTGGGCCTCGCCACAGACAGGTAAAAATTAGATTTTCAACGATAAGGATTATGTATTGACGCATTGGTAGTATGAATAACTATGAAAAAATGAATACATTTTTCGTGTCCTGTTTAGAATTTTCATTAGCTAGGATTTTACTTTAAGATTGATAAAAAAACTGAACGAAATATACGTTTTCTTGCCAATTTACCAAGTGCTTTTACTGTACATTTCAAATTAGACCATAATAGTTTAAAAAAATATTCAGTCATACGTCATAACAGAACGTTAATTGGCTATATGTATTATATATAGCTTTGTTTCGTCTACATTTACACTGAAAATTAAAAACAACTGTAAAATTGTATATGTATTGCTTAACACTCCTGGATAATTTACATTAATGTGTCAATACTTCATGAGGCATGAGTGTTTTTGTAATTTTATAATAATTAAATCTATTCTAAAGTCTTAACTGAATTATTGAAATAATATTAATAACATTAATAAAAGTTTTTTTTTGTGCTTTTTTCATTGCCTGTTTTTATGTGTAAAATAAATGTATTAAATATAATTTTCATTGTTTCACAGGTAAGCAATCGGACACGAGAAAGAAACTAGAAAAATGATTTCGCCTTCAACTTCAGGTATTTTCCAAATAAAATTAATACTTAAAAAAAAGCACCCTGTGTGAAGCGGGCCTTACGATGCACGTTTTACTACATGCACACAATTACGTATATAACTGTAAAGCAAGGCTGCACACATGCGCAACAAGGACAGGTCAACGCACTCCGTCGCCTTGCGCGGGAAAGAGAAATACGCGCCAACTGCCGAGTAAAAGCAGGACGGATATATCTCAGTCGCTTCCGCATCTCAAACGGGGGTTTTAATGGGTGCGAAAGAAACGGCATCGCAGTGAGAAAGAGATAACTATCTATAAATATTATGAGTGTTATTTCACTTCCTTTGCTGTGATGCAATTTTACAGTAAAATATCTATTTTAAGACAAAGCTTGGTTATTTAAAATGTAATCATTCTTCTATAACAAGTACGAGTTAACAGACTATTATTATCGATTGATTTAATTACAAGAAATGTGACAAGTTATTCTGCTACTCTCCTAATAATTCATGCCACCCTGGTACTTACATGAAATGTTTTTTTCTTACCTATTGGCCATTGACCTTATTATCAAAAGTAGGTTCATTTTTTTTCATAACTAAATAAAACCGAAGTGCAGGTGGATTTCCTGATAAAATATGGGTTACCCATTTGAATTTTAAATCATTTCGTCACGTTTTGTTATTGGCAGACTGTTTGGAATTTTAGGACAAAGGAATTTATTAAAAAAACAAAATGTCTCAATTACTTAAATAAATACAATTGGTAACTTGTTGTATTTATTAATATGATATCTTACTTTTACTAAAAAACTAGCGACCCGCCCTCGCTTCGCTTCGGTTTATTTGAGTTTTCTATAACACACGCACATAAAACAAATTGTATTATACATAAAAACCTTCCTCTTGAATCACTCTATCTACTAAAAAAAACCGCATCAAAATCCGTTGCGTAGTTTTAAAGATCTAAGCATACATAGGGACAGACAGCGGGAAGCGACTTTGTTTTATACTATGTAGTGAAGTGATACGTTTCCCATGCATAAATTATGTTGTACGGAATACGGATACTATAAAAAATAATCATTATTTAAATACCTAACGCCATCTATCGCCAAGTAGCAAAACTTCAAATTCGCAGTAACTTATCGCATTTGTCCTAAATTCGCCCATTTGTCACAACAAAGCCGGAAACAAAGCCGGGTTTATTGAGAATTCCTTTTATTTATCCTTCTTCAAGAGTTCCGAGGAAAAATCAATAAAAAAATCTTGCACCTAACTACGCATGCCCTACTTTTTAGTTCTGTGTAAATGTGACGTTTTTCTTCGTGCACCGCAAACGTGTCTGGCTTGGCGGTGAAAAAAGGAACTAACGTCACCACGAACTATTTTTACGGTTATCCTTAGCTACTAGCGCCACTGTTTTCGGGAACGATAACTTTGTAGCACTGGCTGAAAAAATCAGCAGGCCTAAAGACGTGCCAAACCACGTGTCAATGAACTTTCGAAAACCTGGCCCGCGAACAATGCAACCGCCAAAATACACCTAAACTCCAACCGGACAAAGTCCAATTTAACTCTTGTTTTACAAACAAAAGAGTCCATCTTTGAAAATTCAAACAGACACATACGCTCTTTCGTTCGAATTTCAAAAAATCTAAAGACGCCTACACATAGACAGAGTATCAAAGACGTCTTAGTAGTGGTGATTATACAAAGAAAGTACGTGCGAGCTTTCTCTGTGTTAAGTTACACAACTTCAGCTCTTGTGTCTCTTTTTCTCGTGTGACGTTTCATATTGCTGTCCCGTTCCTGCGTACTGTTATGTAATAACGGTTGTTGTGATAGTCGCGTAACATTTTTCTTAGGACCGCTATGCAGGTTTTGTTAGACTTTATAGACAGCCTGTAAAAGATTTCTTAAAAATAAACAATGCCTACTAAAAGAACCAATTCGATGAGTTACTTCTATGTAAATTAACTAGCTATTTATAGTTTTTTGTTGCTAATAGGCCTATGCATCTAACCCAACGCATGCATTTCTAAACATGTAGTATGTACGTACGTAGTGGGGTAGTGTGCGTGCGACGCGCCTGTGTGCGTTACGTCTGTAGTCATTTCCTAGTTGGTCCCGCGGCCCGCTTGCAACACCATGTGAGCGGGTCCTAACATTGCGCGCGAAATTCGAATTAAGAATTCAATTCGAATGCGGAACGAAAAATGTGCCAGTGTTAAAATAGTGAAAAATAACCAGTTATTTTTTTTAATAACCCGTTTTTTTCAGTTGAGTGCAGTGCAGTGCTCGGATTGTTGAGGAATGAGCGGAGGTTTGTTTGGGTTGGGCACAACTCGGTTATTTTTAATACTCGAAAGTCAGTGATGTAACGTTACATATAACCACGTTAAAAACTTTCATCGGGTTCTATACGAATAATGTTTTTTTATTACACAATTAGCGTGTTTCTGTGAATAATTAACGGTATACGTAACAAAAATGGTAATATAATTCTAGTCCAGTTAAATTACGAAATTGAGTGACAGCATTGAATCATACTCGTATTTAAATTCTGTGACGTTTTCTTTCACATTTTTCTGTCATCTTGTTGATAAATGATAACAATATAATAAAAAGAACATTAAGTAAATCTTAAAGGTAAATTAATAATTTGAACTGTTTTTGATATTGTTGGGTTGTTAAAAAGTGTAGAGCAAATTAAATACTTTATCTATTTCGATAACTCACGACGCCATGTTTGCAAACAAAAACCAACGAAATTCGCAAAAAGCCGCAAAAAATGTTTACATAGTATGATAAAACTTGGTTTCCCTATAAAGAATGATAAGGGAACAATGTGCTTTTTATGATAACAATACTTCGTTACTATTACTCACAGCTTTAAAAACTAAAAGTGTGTATTTAGTAATTTAAAATACGATTCGCAAATTTATTATAATATCGTAACGTTAATTCGTTTTTTATAAAGTTTTATTTGTTTCGTTGCAAAGATTGACAAGATATCAATATGTTAAGTATTTAAAATTAAATAATTTGTTACTAAATCTGAATTAAATTGATTTTTAAACATCGAAGAGCGATACGTTTGATTTGATTTAAGAAAACTAATTTAAAAAAGGCTAAAGTATTGTAAAACTTACTTTAACAACGTTAAAAACAAAACTATTACTAATAAAATAGTGCGTAAATATTACAAATGGACTGTTCGAGTCCTTTACAGAATTTCAATTTATAAATGAAATATCTATTAAAAGCAGGGCAAGCCCATATAATATACAGTCGGCCAGCCTTAGGTATCTAGGGGGGCTACTATCTCTCTTTCAACGTACCGCAAACAAACGGGCAAGATAGAGACAGAACTATTGTTTGAAATAATGGCTGACCTATTTTTGACACGTGGCTTTAAAAGCTCGAAAAGCTTTGAAAAGCTCCCCCTAAGTTTTAGGCAGTGGGGCGAGTGAACAAAAGGTTTCGTGTTTTCAAGTATAAAGCAGTGTATGGATGCTTTTTCTTTAATACTTTGGACTTGTAAAGCAAACTTGTGGTTGCTACTAATATTAAAAAAAAAAAAAAATTGTATGTTCATCATACTCTTGCATTGTACACAAATAAACACATCGCACCTTCAGAACAACAGTGACCTAAGTCAAAATGTCAGCTTTCAAATTTCAAGCCATAAATTTATTACTATAGAGACCCAAATCGAAATTTAAAATTACTCAATTAGGTCACTAGGTTAGGTTCTGAAGGTGCGACATATCAGAAAAACAATCTCACACCACTTGACCTAGTCCCAAACTAAGCTACGATATAAATACTTAAACACAGAAATCATCCAAGTTTCAGAAGGAAATACTCGCCCTCATCACACAAATATTTCCCCATTCCGGCAATCGAACCCGTGACTGCTAGCTTCATAGCGCTACCAACTAGGCCAACGTTGCGAACTACCTTTCATTAAGATCGGATCGACAATGCTCGAGTTATCACGAGTGTGCGTAGCTACCGGAAGGCTAGGTGCTGTGCCCTCAAGCTCAGGGGACCTTCGGACCTCAAATTGGATTAGAGAAAACATCCGTAAATTTTGACTCAGTAAAACCTAGCATTTGGCAATTTCTTTAGCAACGTGAACCTTAATATGGCTGCGTTTATCGACAAAAAATCCGTCACTATTTGACACATATTCACGTATATAAGTACGAGAGTGACGGATGCTTTATCGTCTATCATACCTAGAAACATACGAATAAGTTAAGAGGCCTCTTTCAAATATGTTTGTTGTATGCGTGTGTAATGCATTTTGTCGATAATGCAACAAATACCTATAATGTGTCAATACAATTACATGCTCATCATCACAAAATAATGCAGTAAACGCATTTGAATGCACCAGATGCACTGTCATTAGACACTTTAAGAATTTTACGAAATTTCACATTCATAATCAAGAAAAACGAAAATATGTTGCATTGCTAGAACAGTTTCTGTATGACTTAGTATTCCTATAGTACGACTGCTTCGCCTGTAGTTTTACAGAAACTTATTTCATTAATTACATACATACATAAACTCACGCCTTTATTCCCCAGAGTAGGGAAGGCAGAGCTAAAGAATTACCAACAACTCTAAAAACTTATTGATAATTCTGTAACCACATTTTGCACACTTAGGCGAAGATGTTTAACAGAATTAGTGACAGATTGCAAGCCCATCGCCTAACAGTACTACAAGCCTTTATTCCCTTAATCGCCTCTTACGACATCCACGGGAAGACATGGAGTGGCACTATTCTAACCCGCAACCACACGGGATTATTTAATTACATTTACAATTTAAATTTAATGAGGTGATGGTTTTGAAACCCAACTTTGAAAATCGAAGTTCGACATAACGTTTTCTCTCGATAAAGTCTCGAATGACGAGTGACACGTAAAGGAGCTAACGTAACTTCGAACTTCGATCATCAAAATAGGGCCTCTCCACATAGTCTATACTGCCATCCTAAAGAAAGGTTATAAGTGCCATACAAGTCATATAGTAGATCTGCCTTTTTTCCGTAGGAGCGCAGTATAACCCTCACCAGTAAGACAAAGAGACGTTCCATCTTAGTCCTCACGGTTGGCAGTACTTTGACAGTCTTAAAATATCTGTCTGATTGTAGTTTTAAGAATGAAAATGTCTATGTGTCTCAGATCAGACTTACCATCAGCCAGCTCTGTGTGTTTGTTGGTTTTTCCATTAAAAAAACTAAAGTACTCTTTATAAGTTACAACATAAAAACTCAAAATTTACGTTTGATCCGTCTGTTCTAGTAAAGAAGAAATGCTAACGGTTAATGTATTAACAAAATATGAAAATACAGTAAAAAAGATCACCAAAAGAATTCAAATTGAAATTGTGCAAGAAATACGGATGATACAAGCATTTTAAACTGCTGACAGCGATTGGACAGAGGTCCGATATGCACTTTGACGTCATGTAAACTCCATGCTAAATTCCGTTTCGCTAGAAAGAGATGGGAAAAAATCTTTGTTGGCTTCTTGGTTATTTTTAAAGCTATTCAAAAAATGATTTTTAACTGTTTATTAGATGAATCAGATTTTATAGAAGCTGTGAAATATTCTCTATTGAGTTGCACTTCAAAATTTCAAGGTTGTTACTGTTGTGAGATGGTATCTTCACAGACCTCGCCCTCAGTTTCTGGGTCGTCCGATTTGGGCCAGATCTGTCCTAATTTGACCCCAGCGACCTTGCACTTGGACTTTTGGGTCAAAGTTTCCGCGCACGCGCGATAACTTCAATACTCTAAGCCCTGAAGCTGTGACCTGTTAAAACCTGCGGAGCTCCGGCCAGTGGAAGAAGCTATAGGAGTTTGTTGCTGTTCTTAAGTGGCTGAGATTTGACAGGTTATAAGAAACCTTTTGATGTAGTTAAGGAAGTTCGAGACGTAGATCTTCGTGATGATATTTTAGAAACTCGAGTATGAAACGTTATAAATAAAGAAGAAACAAAATTCGTAAATTCCGAACTACAATACCGCAAAACAGTAGAGTTCGCATTGCTTTTTGTATCATGGTGTGTGGATAAGACAACCAGTGAAATTACTAGCATACAGACATTCTGTCGTAGTCCTCAGGAATGGAAGCAAAATTGTGGTCTTAGGATTGTAATCGAAAGGTTGTCTTGTCCATACAAATAATTAAAGAGTATAATTAATGAGGTCGGGGTATATTTGGCTGGGTTATAAAGTAAGAGACAATGAAAAAAAAATATGTCATTTAAAATACCTAGTTTAAAAAAAACGGTCCCTAACTTCTACGGAGTTCCTTAGTACTGCGGGTGATAAACAACGATTTATTTACCTACATATAAAAGAGTATATTAGTGGTTATTATACAATACATATTTTACTATACAATATTCTTAACGTATTATGTACAGTCACCGGCATAAATAAGTTATCATTTATGAACCTTCTCACTTTAACGTCGTGTTTGAAATGTCATACGAAATTGTCAAACGATTAAAAGCGACAAGGTACAGAAATCATCACTTATTTATGACGGTGACTGTACAATGTATTCAACATCTACTTTATACATCAATACATTAAATCACGCCTGTTTCTCAGAGCGGTAGGCAGAGACCACTTCTTTCCATTTGCTACAATCCTGACAAATCTCTTTCGCTTCTTCCACATTCATACATCCATAATATTCTCGTAATTTGAGTAAAATTAGAAAATCAATATTTCTCTAAAAGCTGCGTCCTCGAGTACCATTTTCCGGTTGCATAAGTACCCAAGCCTTTGAGGGGGACTCGATGTACCTATTTATAAATATGTTATAACATACATACATATATTTTGGGTATAGCTTTCGACCTTTGAGTTGCAGGGTTTTTTTGTAGTCTTTTAAAACTGAAAACAAAACAGAACCAACTTTTTTTATTACGCATACTTTCCTACAGTTCGCTAATAAGTTTTAAAATCGTTAAATAGCGTTGATAAAGTTTTCATTAAAGATTTTTTTTTCTTTTCTATATTTAGCCATAAAACCGTTGGTTCTGTACACACAAAGATAAATTAAAAGCTAACTTATGTATGTATGTAAACACTTTATTGTAAAAACAAGAAAAAAATGTAACAGGGATGTACAAAGGCGAACATAAAAATGTATATAATTGTACCTATTGTTACTCTTTCATAAAACACGATACGTCATTCTGAATTTGAATTTATAAATACGTGTAGTTTTTTAAAATCCCTAATTACATTTATTCTTGTTAATAATCATGCTACTTGACAACATGAACTGGTCCGTTACAGCACTGCGCTGGCGCATGCGACAGCGTTCTGTAAAACACGTAACGTAACGTTACCGCAACAACCCCCCCCCCTCGTTACAATGCACCGCTACATTAAGTTATTACGTTAACTGTCACTTGGTAACGTTATGGACACATACCTATACTTATACTTATCTTTAAAAAAAAAGGCAACGCTAAGGACTAAGGTGGAATTACTTACTATGCTAGTCATTTCACGGGTTGTGTTACTTACACAACAATACCAACACTGCTGCTTGGGGGTGGATTATAGAACGTATTTATAATTCAAGATTATGATCGATGATAAAATTGATCTATCATACGTTTTGTCCTGAAAAATAGACAGTTTACGAAGGAATAGCGATAAACATTCGCGCACGGTTTCGCGGACAACAGCTAGTATTCCATATACTTAAAGCTGGGGAGTCAAGTGACTCTACCCTCTTGCTTCCCTTCTTGTGAGGTCTTTGAGGGCCCCCTCGAGTTAAGAGCGACCTTCAACTTCCTCCTTGAAAGAGAAAAGTCGGAAAATTTAAAATACCTTATTTTTACATACATAATAAAAACTCAATATTTCACACCTTTTTTTTTAACACGTCTGCCAAATGCTTAAAAAAAACTAAAATAAAGCTGTATATAAGTTCCGTGACATTTGTTAAACCTTTTTATGGGAGCCTGCTGCCAGTTTTGTAAAAAAAATTAGTAATAGGTAACTTAACCTAACCTACCTAGCCTAAATTATAGTAAAATAAATAACGTAAATAGATACACGGCACATAAAAATATTACACTTTTTTTTTATAAATTCTTGTTCTGTTTAAATTAACGCATAAAATTCTTAATTACCATTTTTAACCACACTTATGTGTAATTATAGTAATATAGGTACTAAAAAGTGCAAATGAATCCTCAATTTTACCATTTAATTAGCACGCTTTACTATGTATTAATAAAATAAATTATAGGTAATTAACAAGGTCATAAACTAAAAATACCTAGGACCAACTCTATCACAGTACGTTTATTGACTACAGCGCCCTCTCACAGCGAGTAGCGTAACTAAGCAAAAGAAATTTGGGAGGTTGCCTTCCGTTAACTTTCTATGAGCACACGCTACGTTCGTAAAAATATGCTTTCTGGATTGTTAGGTTTAAATCACTTTTTAATGGGGCTATAATGTATTTTTGCATATAGTTAAGCTTGCGTATTAAATTACAGCTGTATTTTAATTGTTTTTTGACATAATTGTAGCAATCAACACGGTAAACATAGTAGGTTCTTAAGTCATTGACCGTATAGTTCTAAAGTTCGCCAATAGGTGGCGCCAGCGTTTTTGCTAAAGGCCATTGCTCCTCAGAGCCGCGTAGTATTTTTTTTATATAAAATTGCATAGAACGGTAATCGTGCATTGACTGCAATGTTTTTTCCTGCGTTGTTGCTAAGTCGACGTCTCTGTAAATATGCGGAGTAAATAAATTAGGTATTTATTGAGTAATTGTTTACGTTAAGGAAATAATTGCGGAACATTCGCGGAACTATGTGACATTAATTAAAGATAAATTAAGTATAAATGTTTTTCTTGAGCCGAGTCTAAAAATACCACTTAGATTAAAATAATTAGGATCGGGTTCAATAAAAAAAACAATGATTTGATATGCGTAATAACAATGACTTTATTTTCTTTATGTACTCGGTTATATTTGTACGATTAAACAGTTTGAGATACGTTTTCTACAGCTTCAGTATGTAATACGTCAATTTCCAACGATCATGGTTTAGTTTCTTGCGGCGCTTCTTCTCCGCAGTGATGGTCTTGTCCGAAGCGCTGGTAGATTCACTCCATAACCGACACAACGCGTGTAAAAGAGCCATCATGTGGCCAATTTACTGAACAAATATGTTGATTTTTTTGAGGACTTAATGTGGATATCAGGCAGATGTGCTCACTCAAGGACGGACTATTCGATTTTTTTTATTGTTTATTAAGAAACAAACGGTCTTATACGTTTATGTCAAATTTACCAACAACGATTAGTGTTAACAGCTGTCAAAATGTATGAACTACAGTCGATTAACATTTAACATTGTTTGGTAAATTTTAAATACTAATGTAAAACAAAAAAAATGTGATGATAATATAATTTGAGTAATGTAATTTTTATAAAGAATGATTATTAAATATTGTTATCAGTACAGTCTAGACAGTCCCCGAATTACTTATCAGCGAATCTGTTATCACTGCGTCATTTGAAACAATACAATTGATATATCTATACAATGACGTAGATATTTATCTTTTTTTACATACTATACCATACCCACAATATTTTTTCGTTACTGACTTACGGATGGACAAAGTTACAATTGTTAAACGTAGAAACGTGATTTTTTTAGTAAATATACTTTTGTATATGTAGATATAGGTATTGCGTACGGATATGTCAAGATTGCAAAGGCTGAAATAACCATTTAATGTTTTACATTTCTTAAAGGGGTCTCTATTGACTGCCATAATTATTTTTAGTCATAGTGTGTGTTACGTCATAATTTTCGCAAGTCATAATGCATTTTTCTCAGGACACGGTTATTTTTTCAGGATTTTTATAAAACTAACCTAACCTAACCTAACTAATCTACACGATAAACGTTTATTAAAAACTGTAACTTCAGCCTGAAAGAAGTTATGACAAAAAAAAGTATGACCAACGATATGTATGGCAGTCAAAGGAATCCGTTCTTAAAGATTATGTGTGTTTCTAAACAGATATACAAGTTAGTCCCAAACTAAGCAGTTTTGTACTACGATGAGTCCTAGACAACGATAAATACACTTATAAAGAAAATCACAAAGAAAACACTCAAAATTCAAGAATAGTTTTTTTATAACATAGTCAAGACAAACTGGTACACTGATGCTAAATGGGATCTGAGACCCAAAAACATTTGCATTGTCAAGACTACAGTCTTAAGACTGCAATCCAAAGATCGCAAATGCGTTGCCAACCTTGAGGATTAAGATGGAATACGTCTAGTCATTAATTTCACTAGTTGTCTTATTCGCACACCTACAGGAGGCGCTGTATTCAGCAGGTGGTAGGGGAAAGGATAAGATGGTGGTAGCCATCAAGACGGACCCTGCACAAGGTCCTACCACCACTGTTATTTACGCAAATCTCATTTTTACTTGCCCAACCAACTCCGAGAAGATTAAGGAGCCGCGTAAATATATACGCGCGAAAACCATACCACGTTTTTTTTACGTAGGGTAAACTCATTAATCTATGACTATTAATCATAGCAACATATTATTAATTCAACGCCTTATGTGAATAAGTAATTTACGAATCTATTATTTGAATGAACAGGCAAAAAACATAGATTGATTGATTGATTAATACTTATTATTGATGATTCGAAAGTTTCATTATTCTAAGTGTAGTTTTAGATTAAATTATTATATTCTTGTAAAAAAAAACATCGCCACTTTTTTAAATAGTTTTGTAACTTTTTATTATAATAGTTAAAAATATTAGCCTATGACACTTCTATAATAAATAAATACCACTTTAACCACCCAACACAAAGGAAATCTGACGTACATGCATAGATTATATACACAATATAGTCTAAGTCTATAATCAGGTAAAAAACATTTTTTTCATTTTTTCTATTTTATTCCAAAAAATAAGTGTTGCCGCATCCACGCTTTAATTCATCTAAGCATACAGAATCATCGAGTGATCAATTATGCGTCATACCCGATTCATAACATACCGGCAGATAAGTAGGGCCGTTCAACTCAGTTTGGCAATGTTTGAACTTTAGTTCCGCTACTAGCCCACAGATGGCGTTGTCAAATCACCTTGGGAAATGACCCTGTTTTTTATCTGAAATAGGCCATTAAATCCGTTTTAAACTTGTTAAGATATTCGAATACCTCATGTTTTTATAATTCAAGGTATTTCTTACCTGCTTTCTGTTAAACAAAAGGAGATTATAAAATTCGTGATAACTTCCACTATCTCTCGTAAGATGGCGTTAAAATTAATCGCCATATGTTAAGGATCCGGTGTCATCACAGTACGTTGATCCTAGGTTGTTGTACTGTACAAGTGTTTTGGATAAAAAACAAGAGGAAATGAAAAGTGTCATTCGCGTGATACATTTCGCCTGTAATTTGGTTAGACGGGATATTGAGAGCATGTAATTTTTTTATGACAGGATAACTTGTTCAATTTTTATTTCACGTCTTTTAATTTTGTTTTTCGTGATTTACAGATATCCTCCAATTAATGTTAGGTCAAACCTAACATCTTGCGATAGTCCGGTCTTCCATATCACATGTTATTGAAAATTTTACCGCCGCGAACGAGGAAAAACTTTTGTGTTTTGTTTCGTACCTTTCAGGAAAAAACAAGCCAAAATGAATACTCAATTCATTGTCAATGTAATTATAATAACTGAACTTTGATTCTAACGGAAACTGTTAATTTTGTTGGTTATAATATGGCATGGCAGAAAAAAACATCTTACTACTACCAAGCAGTGTTCGCATTAGGGACGTTACGAACATTCGCATCATTTTAGACATTCGTACCGACATCGACATTCGCATTCGCAATAATTGATGCGAATATTTAGCGAATGCGAATGTGTGCACAGATCATGTCGTGACTCGCCCGCCGGCCGAGAAATTACTTTTAAGTTAGAAAAAGCGGCAAAATTACTTTATCTGTTTTTTTTTAACGTGATTCCTTTACATTCGCCTTTGCATTCACGAATGTAAAAAATATGACATTGAGAACATCCCTAGTTCGCATTGTTGTGTTCCGGTGTGTAGATAAGACAACTGGTGAAATTACACATAGTCCTTAGGATTGGTAACGCATTGCAGTCTTAAGCCGCCATTTCACCATCGTGACAATGACAGGTGACAGGTGACATTTCAGTGTACATGTCGCAGCAGATATGAATAACACTGACGTGAAAGTTTGTTAACTTTGCAATGTATACCGAATTGTCACCTGTCACCTGGCCTGTGTGGTTATTTGAAAAAAAAAAGTAATCATTATTATGATTTAAAAATGTAGCACAACAAATATTTTTCATCTGAATTTTCCATTATTTTCTACAATAGATAATTTTCGTTTGAAAACGGATCCAATATTAGTTTATACTTTCCTGTATCAATTGAACTTCCCTTTTGTACCGTCAATAGGAAATTGCTTAGTAATCGCTTTAGTGCAGGTATTACAAGTCAATGCCCCCTGGTGACGAATTGACTGACTCACATAAATTCTTCATAAAAAAAAACAATAATGATCGATCGCCTTGTTGGCTCTTTTTCTATGTCTGCTAAATCTATATCACTACATAGTATAAATACAACAGTCTGTCTGTCCCTATGTATCTTTAAAACTACGCATCAGATTTTGATGCGGCTTTTTCAATAGATAGAGTGATTCAAGAGGAAGGTTTTTATGTATAACTTGCGACCCACCCTCGTTTCGCTTGGGTTTATGTGAGTATATAATTATAGGCTTCCTCGATAAAGGCTATCTAACACTGAAAGATTTTTTGAAATCGGACGATTTGAGTAGTTCCTGAGATTAACGCAAGCAAACAAAGTCACTGAAAAACAGCTTCACGGAATATTGAAATAATATACCGTGGCATAAAAAGCTGAGTGGAGACCATTTTGGGCTTGATGCAATTAAAATATAATTATCTAGTACAAGTTGATTTAATTAAGAAAATTGTATTATTTTAAGTGCTTTTAAGTGCCAATTATTTTTATTTCATTTCATTTCAAACAAACAAACTCTTTAGCTTTATAATATTAGTATGGATAACTTCTGTTTGATGTACGGGTTTTACAGAAAACTCACATAAACCGAAGCGAAGCGAGGGCGGGTAGCTGGTTTATACTATATACTAGAGAACGTCCGCGACTTTTTACGCGTGCAATTTGTTTCCTATTACTCCCCCTAATTCTTACCGTTGGGGGTCAAATTTAAAATCCTTTCTTAGGGCACCCCTAGAGTATCTAAGGAATACTTCCTTCCAAGTTTGAAGTCTCTAGGTCCAGCAGTTAAGGCTGTGTTTTGTTTGTCGGTCAGTCACGGCAGAAAATTATGTTCCAGAGAGATTGTTATTTCCAAAATTAATTTCATACAATGTTTTACTTCACCCAATTTTCATTTCATCGAAAGCCAACACATGCAGGAGTTATATTTTTTTGCTGGTCACAGGTCTAACCTAACCTAACCTAACCTACATAATTATATATATAGCCATGTTTAAGATAACCTAAAAAGAATAAGCATTCGATGAAATGATACATTTGGTCAAATGATCTTGTGACACTCGGAAGTGATTTCTATCTTTTTAAATTGAGCTTGCAACAGTTGCAACCAACCTTGTAGAAATCCATTATTTTTTAAATTACTTTTTTTATACATTCACTAAAAACTACATACATACACATACATTAAATCACGCCTGTTTCCCAGAGGGGTAGGCAGAGACCACTTCTTTCCACTTGCTACGATCTACACAAATTTCTTTCGCATCTTCCACATTCATACATCGAGTCATGCACGCACGTCGGTTACGGGTACTTAAGATTCGACCCTTTTCTAGTATTTCTCCGATTTGATTCAAAAAAGTACGCCTAGGGCGGCCCCTTTCGACCCACTCACTTTCGATCTGTATATCTCTTTCACTAAACACTAGGTTTAGAATATATATCGCATCTTTAGAATTATAGTGACCAAATTAACAAATTTTGTTTTCCGAGTTAGGTCTCTATAGTAATAAATTTATGACTCGAAGTCGAAAGAAATAAATTTTGAATTAGGTCACTATAATTCTAAAGGTGCCATATATCTCACACTGATTTCTAAGCGGTCGATAAAACAAGGTATAATAATTTATTTCAATTCTTTAAAAGTTCGCTTAGGTATTTCGTATATAGCCCAAGTTTCTCCCTGTAAGGCACTTTAGTAATTCATTTGATTCTAATTTATTTCCTCTATAGGTACGAGAGGTCAATGCCCGATAAGGGTTTCGGCTCCCGATACCTTATCAAAGGTAAATTGAGTGCCCTTTGTCACGAAAAACAATTATTTATTGTAAAGTATAGCAAACAGGAAAAATATACTGTTTACTTGATTGGATATTTATCTATTGAACCTAAAGAGTTAAAATAATTTGCACAAAACGTTCATTGAATACAAAACGGACACAATCCGAAATGAGTCAGTGTTGCATTTTAAAATTACAAGCGGTTGGAATACGATTTTTAATGGAAGAACAAATTATTTTGAAATGTGCCTGTTTTGTATTCAGTGAGCGAAAATATGGTTGACTAGCGTGAGGATCTAGACAAGACGCAATCGGCGTTCGTTATCGTTATGCAAAATGTATAGGATTGACGTAACCTGTCAGACGGTCGCGTCAAGCGCCAACGTCAATTCCATAAATTTTGTCAGTTTTCGAAAATCGCTTACGTTAACGTAAAGCAACTTAGCTAGCTAGGTCTCTATTCTACTCGGTAAAACCATATAGCCTTTGACATGTTATCGTATTGTTTGTAACTCGGCCGTTACTGTCAAGTGTATAAGAGCTATCAAAGCGTTGACAATACGATAACACGTCAAAGGTAACGTGATTTTACATAGCATGGAATTGCATATGTAGTGGTATTGTGTATTTATAGGCAAGAGAAAGAGAGAGAGAGAAGTACTTAAGTATTTCTCTCTCTCACACACAATACCACTACATATTATTATGCAATTCCACGCTCTCGCTAATTCATCTATACCCACGAGAACTATCCAATGTTTTAATTCAGGATATAGACTATTTACTATACATGACGTGGTGGGCAGGCCCAAGGGGGGAAGGCCTTAAACTAAAAATTTCAGATAAAAGTTGGGGAAGAGAAACGAAAGTTCGGAATACATACATACATACATAAACTCACGCCTTTATTCCCAGAGTGGGGTAGGCAGAGCTACAGAATTACCAAAAACTCTAAAAATTTGTTGATAATTCTATAACCACATTTTGCACACTTAGGCTAAGATGAAAGTACAAAAGTAAAAGTAAAAGTACGGAATATATTTAGTTAAATACAAATTAACAAAAACATTATTTTTTTAATTAAAAAAAAATGCAAAATTCAAATTCTTTATTGCGTGACTATAGGTACGAGATTAGATGTTAAGTATAAATGTCAATTCATAAATATATAATTAACTGTTATATTTTTTAATAACAGGAACCTACTATATGAAAAAAAAAAAAAAAAAACTAATTATCCAGTAACAAAATGCGTTAATGGTTGTTCATCAATTATGCATGAGAAACTAAATGGATTAGGATGAAATTTGGCACACAGAGTTCGTGACCTGATTTAGGGCATAGCATATGCAATGACCGAGAAAAAAAAATGCCAGCGTGTCATAGGGAAACACTAGTGTTATATGATATATATATATATATATTTCGCGAATGGGCCAGAGTTTTCGCGTAACGGCCGTCAACCTAGGTTCATTGACTTATCGAATGTTAAGTGAATGCATAAGTCACTTCCGACGCAACGCCTAAACATTGATTTAGTTTAACCTATTTAGATTTTGAAATTGACATGAACAATTATATATTTGTGTGTTATTATTTGAGTATGAAATGAAATAAATAAGAAAAAAGTAAGGATGATTTAGGTAGACATTATTTAAGTGAACAGTGCATTTTTAATATTTTTATCGATAAATAAATTATTTTTAAAAAACAATTGCAGTCGATATATTTTGTTACTAGCTCGTTGCCGTAAAAATACAAAAATAACAAGCTTTATTTATTTCCTTATCAGTAATTTAAATTAAAAAAAAAAAACATATAAAACCAAACCAATAATCATTCAAAGTAACATGAAGTCAAACCCACGATTATTTAAATTACCCCCGAAACCCCCTCGTTTGAACTTTAACCCCCACTTTTGTACGTTGACTAGGTAAGTACTTGACCCGGGAATCAAACTCCATACACTTCCTTATTCACACCCAAACATTGCAAGTTGGGTCGTTCACCCAACCTAAGGGTAATAACCTCTTAAAAATTTCGTTGGTCACACTCATAGGTATTGTTTTTCGATTGCTACTCCATCCCTTTTTATTATAGAATAATCATTTATATATCAAAAAATGGGGAATTTAATAAGCTTTCAATTGATTTAAATATGATTAAAATCAGATGAGAAGTTTTGGAGTTATGGGATAGTTTTTGATTTCTATATTGTTATAAATTTGCACAGTTTTTAAAAGTGTAATCACAGTTTTTTTTTAGTTTCATAATTCATAATAAAAGTCAAAAATGAATACATAATGATTAAAATTAAACAAATTAGAAAAAATCACGTTTTTTATAACTTTAATGACGCTAAGGTGCGCAAAAAAAAAACTGAAAAATATCCTGTGTCCTAGAAATCAGTATTGGCTACCTGAAAACCGATAAATTTCCCCAAAAACTAAGTAAAAACAATGGTTTCTCTTACAAACCCCAGATCATTCAACTGGCGGTCGTTCGTTGACCTAAGAATTTCGGCAGGTTATTGCCCTGGCGCGGCCATATTTTTAGCCTAAACGAGATGGCAACAC
>OZ014465.1:3648536-3736036 GCA_963966035.1 Acleris laterana | reverse complement strand
ACTTGCGAGCATTATGATCGCCGGGGTTAAGACTGCGCCGAGCGTACGCCGGATGTACAGTGGCGCCCTCATTACTATTACTATGATTTCTAATAAACTAAAGTATTTTCTTGAAATTGGTTGGTAGGTTTTTGTACTTAGGTACTACAAATGAAAACACTACTTATAGGGTATATCACATAGTTTAATAAGAATTCACCTTCGAGTTATCAACTTAACGGAAAAAAGTGGCCACCTTTTCCCGTTAAGCTGACTACTCAAAGGGTAATTGTTATTAAAGTTAAAAAAAAAAAAAAAAAAAACTGTTTGATACATGACCCAGCTTCTATGAAACTATGGAAAAAAACATGAATATTCCCTATTGTATGTATGTATGTATGTTTGTACCCTCTAGCAGCGATCTCCCACGCGAGGCGGCCGAGTCCGGCGCCCGGCACTAGTACCCTCACGCGGCTGCGCTCGCTGGAATAACACAAATATCATATTACATAAATTATCTTCAACAAAATCTGACAGCGTAATTCATGGCACTATAACTGTCAATGTTTTGTTCGCACATGTTACCACAATACGAACAGCTTCCACCACTTAAAATATATAGACAGGTCAATGAATTACCAGTTTTGTCTGGTAAATAACTGGTTTTGACCAGAAAGATGAACAGAAGTGGTTACAGAATTATTAACAAGTTTTTAGAGTTGTTAGTAATTCTGTAGCTCTGCCTACCCCACTCTGGGAATAAAGGCGTGAGCTTATGTATGTATGTATAAACCGGTTTGGTCTAGTGACGCCCAGCTCGCTCCAGTCGCGCGGTATATTTTCTCCATCACTACCCCAATCCCTAGATATGGAAGGTGAACCGGTTTGAACAAATACAGCTCCATCTACCAATGTGAATGTACTGCCATACTACAGGCTGCCAAGGCAGTAGCTAGGCGGGGTATCAAAGACCAAAAGATACGAATTGTTTCCGACAGCGCTGCGGTACTACGAGCCCTAGACAACAAAATAATACAATCCGGGCTCATACTAGAATTCCACTCAGCATTGGAGTTGATAGGTTCAAATAACCAACTCACGCTACAATGGATAAAGGGGCATAGTGGATCTCTAGGTAACGATGCAGCTGACCAGCTGGCCAGGAGAGGATCGGACCGCCCAGCGGTCGGTCCCGCTCCAATGCTTCCATTAGCATTTAACCAGCTAAGGTCATGGTTACGTCACAGAACACTCGAACAACATGCCAATCAATGGGCAAATACCAGTACATGTGGACAATCAAGGGAAACTGTGCCACACCCGGACGCGCGTCTAACAAAGCGTCTCCTATCACTAGATAGACATGCCCTACGAATAATTGTAGGAAACATTACTGGTCACTGCTTGCTTAACAAACATTTGTATGTTCTAGGTATGACCGACAGCCCCCTATGCAGGGGATGCCTGTCGGCCGACGAAACAGCCCCCCACGTAATCCTGGAATGCGTAGGTGTAGCCGCTCAACGGACTGAAATCCTCAAGACACCGAGGTCACTCCGAGAAGCCTGTGGAGATACCAGGAGGATCCTGCGCTTCTGGTCGGAGTTAGGCTGGCTAGACTACTAGCCGGTACCCCTACGCACAATGGCCCGACATACACGGGCTAAGTGCGGAAAAAGGAGTCCATCACCAGTGCTGACCTGAACTCGTCCGGCGGGAACCGCTCGTCCAGCTCGACGAGCACCGGCTTGTAGCACTGCTCGCGCTCCGCCGCGCCCAGCTCGCTCCAGTCGCGGACTATGTTCTTCAGCACTGACACCACCTGGAACACATTTACGGGACGTATTAAGACTACGCGGAGCGTACGCCGGATGTACAGTGGCGCCTTCATTACTTTTAGTGTGTTTTCTAATAAACTAAAGTATTTTCTTGAAATTGGACGATAAGTTTTTGTACATAGGTACTACAAACGAAAACACAACTTATAGAGTATATCACATAGTTTAATAACAATTCACCTTCGAGTTATCAACTTAACGGAAAAAGTGAAAGTGGCCACCTTTTCCCGTTAAGCTGAATACTTAAAGGGTAATTGTTATTAAAGTTTGTTACGTATTCCATAAATTGTGTTTTTACTTGAACTACAAAAAGCTATCGTCTGATTTCAAGGAAATTCTTTAGTTAATTAGAAAACATAATAATAGTTGTGAGGGCGCCACTGGACGGTCGGCGTTTGCTCGGCGTAGTCTTAACACTGATATTGAGAAAATTAAATACTGATAGGTATTGAGAACGAAATGGGTATGCTAAGATGGTTTGTTCATTTAGAAAATATGGATAAAAGAAGAGTTACGAAAGAGATATGGCGAGCGGGAATGAGTGGAGATGTCGGTAGGGGACGCCCTAAACGCACATACAGTAATCACTAATCAGTGATTTTTAAGCCCCATATAAAAGTCATATATAGTACGCGCCAGAAACGTTCTAGAGAATACGGCATTTGACAAAAGTCAAATCAGCTTCTTTTTATGAAACATCGAAAACGCTCCGATACTATGGAATTTATAGGGATTACTATCGTGTGACGTCACAATCAAACAGCGTCCTTACTGTCGGATTTTATGAATTAAAAAATCTTAAAATAGCAAACATAAATAAAAGATTGATGTTTTCCTAATATTTTTATAATGTTTATCTGTTGTTAATGAAAAACCAATTTAATTTCACTCTTGTCAAATACCCTATTTACATCTTATTGATACGAAAAAACGTCTGTTTTAATCTTGAACTTATGACGGCTATAGCCGTCGTGGCGTCATTTCCACGACTTACAGTTGACGGCCAGAGCCGACTGTGGCATTCAAATGGTTAAACTCGTCTTGACCGGGATGCCCGTCACAAGATACGTCAAAGTAAACGTCAAGCCATGGAAAACTCGTTATTGGCGCATCTTGAGAAGAGGATTACAGTCGAGATCAGTTTATCAATACGGCCTTAAGGTGCGAACGCACCGCTGGTTAACGGTGCGTGGATTAAGGAACGTCGAAAACGGCGCCATGTTGTTATTATGACCCCGTATTTTGTTTACCCAACAACACCGTATTTTAAGTTACGCAGTGACAGGGATACGACGCGTCACTGCGATTCCGTACCGTCGCCGTATTTTAAGCAGTGGTGTGTGGAGCATGCGTCAAAAACGGTACAGATACGACGCGTCACTGCGATTCCGTACCGTCGCCGTATTTTAAGCAGTGGTGTGTGGAGCATGCGTCAAAAACGGTACAGATACGACGCGTCACTGCGATTCCGTACCGTCGCCGTATTTTAAGCAGTGGTGTGTGGAGCATGCGTCAAAAACGGTACAGATACGACGCGTCACTGCGATTCCGTACCGTCGCCGTATTTTAAGCAGTGGTGTGTGGAGCATGCGTCAAAAACGGTACAGATACGACGCGTCACTGCGATTCCGTACCGTCGCCGTATTCTAAGCAGCGGTGTGGTCGCACCATTAAGACTATGTGATTAACAGTCATTAAGTACAAACGAAAAATCTTCCACTTGATTTCGCCACTTTGAATTTGGACAAAAGAAAATACCATCCCAAGTAAATTTTGGCAAAATGCAATTGTGCTGAAAAATATTTATAGCCTACTTGGTTTTCCCGTTGTAAAGTAGTTCACCCCGAATTGGTTTTTGTCCATTCTAAATAAGTAGCAAATTGAATACGCATAAAGTGAATGTAGTCTAATATGAATGAAGACCAAAATATAATATGAAGGCTCAAAACGAATTATGAGCTAATAAATTATGCACTGTAAACATTTCAGTTGGAACGTATTTACGAATGGTATTTCTTTTTGAGTCTACATAAATACACAATAGTCATTATTTCCATTGGCCTTCATCAAATTTGTCAATTTTACCATGTGTCTTGATTCCATTTTCGACGATATTCCGGAATGATAATTTTCCTCGTTGACGTATTTCAAATTGTCATTTTTCTGATTTGACGTATAATTCGTCGTTGATCTTGCAATACCGCGTAAGTAAAAAAATCAATAAGTTTCAAAATGTACCTTACTGTCCAGCGCTAAAGTGTACTTTGCAACTTATTTGATTTGTTAGTTACGCGGTATTGCACAATCACTTAATGACAGTGAATTAACTATGTGCACTCCGGCTGCATGTATCACTCACCTTATCAACATCATGCTGCATTTTATGTTGTTTGTGCGAACTAATCTCACAATTATTGTAATTGCATCCAAAACTCTCCGACCCATTTGTCCCGTTATCCGTGGACATGTGGTCAACGTTCTCGAACATAGTGTCGACGTCCTTTATGATTAGGTGCACCACGCTGTTGTTGACGTCGAGACACTTCTTGAACTTGGCGAGGTAGGACTTGTATTTGTCTAGCCGGCGCTGATGGTTGACGGGGAGGTTGGATATGATCTTCTCGGATTTTTGTATTCTGTCGAGACTGCATAGTCTGTGGACAAGATTTGTTACAAGCTTTTATTTAAATTGCAATATATGTACTTACAGATGTAGTGAATAATCATTTCCCATCGTTTTTTGTCGGATTAGTTCTTATGTATCTAGATATCTCAATTACCTTCAGTACCCATCACTAAGCCAACTGAGAAAGCAAGATAAATACGAAGTTATCCAACCAAATACGATGGGAAAGGATTATTCCCTACATCTGTATGTATATAAGGGTCAAATCTTGCAAGTTAAATTTGACCCTCTTCCCAGTTTCCCATGAAGCTGAAAACTTGCATACACCTTTAGTTCTGATGAGAATACAATAATATAGTACCATCGAGTTGGTCTGATGATGGAGACTCAGGGTGGCCATAGGAACTCGTAAATTACACATGATAAACCCGTCGTGTTAGGGCTTGGTAGAATCGTCTTGTCGAGTAGATGACAACTGTGCAAAAAAAAGTACAGTCGGCCACAAAAGCTTGTCCAGCGGTTTCGGCCGTCATCCGTTACTCTTTAACATAATACATACGTACATAAAGTAAGAGGCTAAGATGTTTACCACCGTAGTGACCAGGTTGCAAGCCCATCGCCTAACAGTACTACACGCCTATATTCCCTTAGTCGCCTCTTACGACATCCACGGGAAGACATGGTGGCACTATTCTAACCCGGCAACCACACGGGACAATTTATATATTAGGTCCTTACCTATGAAATTGGTATTTTATAAAAACGGTGGTTTTCATACATTTAATTTTGCGGATTAATTAGTAACGTCAAATGCAAACCAAACAAAATTCTGTCAGTTATATTGGACACTTCTAAGCTATATTATACATATCTTATTTCCTTAAAAATAGTTAGCTTCACAAAACGCTGCGTAATAGAAACATTTGAGTTCACACTTTAATTTTAAACATTAAGTAAGATATTTAACCATAATTATTTGTATCTAAAAACCTTTGTTACATAGTGTATTAATGAAATTTAAAAAGAATATGGAAGTTAAAATTGAAATGAATACATTCCGTACGAAATAAGACACGTAAAAAAAACGGCAATTTCATAGGCAAGGACCCAATAATAGAGAGATAGATAAACAAAACAATTACAAAATAGCTATATATTAATATATGACTAACAGCAATGACCAGTTTAATATTCTATTATATTAATAATGTACACATGCATTTCCAGCATTGCATCATCTGCTGATTGCTTATTCAATTTAGATAAATGCACACAAATGCATTATGTTATCTCCTAACCTGGTTAGAATACAATGCACACACCTAATTAGAAATACTATGTCTGAACATAATTATGTGGCCGTTTAAATATGTTTTACAATCTGTGGGTAGACCCCCAAGGGTTCGCAAAAAAAAAGTATCACCACAAAATATCATTATACTAGCGACCTGCCCTCGCTTTGCTTCGGTTTGTCTCAGTTTTCTGCAATAGGTACCCGTACATAATCTAGAATTTATTCTACATATAAAAAACTTCCTCTTCAATCACTACCTATTGATGAAAACTGCATTAAAATCCGCTGCAAAGTTTGCAAAGATCTAAGCGTACATACAGATAGACGGCGGATAGCGACTTTTTTTTTAATTATGTACAGAAAATTTTGCATGTTCTTTTTTTTTGTCATATCTGCTCTACACGATGGCCTATCATGAGCCGACGTAGGGACAGAGTTATGCGTAAGAGTGAGATACAAGAATATGTTGCTCGCTCTAGGGCGTAAATGTGTCTCTTCCATCCATCCATCCATCCATCCTGTTAGTGGATTTTCCTCGCACCACCGCTTCGCTGCTTCGCACAGCTCTGGTGGAAACGCAGCCTTACGCTCACCTATCGTTCATTGAATACAAAACGGACACAATCCGAAATGAGTCATTGTTGCATTTTAAAATTAGAAGCGGTTGGAATACGATTTTTAATGGAAGAGCCAATTATTTTGGAATGTGTCCGTTTTGTATTCAATGAGCGCTATGATGGGCCATCGTGCAGAGGGGCCATCATTGACACGGCCAACGAGCGCACAGGCCACCTGAAGGTAAGTGGGATCTGCGACCCATGGACCTTTGCGTTCTCAAGACTGTAATCACGAGACTGAAATCCTAAATCCGCGCATTGTGCACTGTTAAATGCGATTGTATTGCAAACGCTTAGGAAAATAAGTTTCTGTCAAAAAAAACATTTTTGGGACAAGCTTTTATAGCCGACTGTACTTTTTTTTTGCACAGTTGTCATCTACTTGTCAAGACGATTCTAACAAGCCCTAACACGACGGGTTTATCATGTGTGATTTCGGAGTTCCTATGGCCACCCTGAGTCCCCATCATCAGACCAGCACGATGGTACTATATTATTGTATTGACATCAGAACTAAAGGCGTATGCAAATTTTCAGCTTCATCGGAAACCGAGAAGTGGGTCAAATTTAACTTGCAAGATTTGACCCTTACATAGGTACATATACATTGCAAGTTAAATAAAAGCTTTTAAAAAGTGCGAGTCGGGCGGTACGGATCCCGCGGTGACTCAAATCCAGTAAAGCTCTGAGTTTTTTTTATGACACACAAGCCCCTGATAGTCTAAGATAGTTCTAAGAACCGTGGAATCTTGCTATTGAAAATCTGTTGCAATTCCTATCCTAATCAAGATGGAATGTGTCAATGAAAATGGTTTCAATGGGAATTATCTGAGCGAAGAATCGACTATTTATAATTATACGTTATGCAATCTACTCCAGTATCTTTAGTCATCATAGAGTTTGCGTCATATCCTGCAGTTCTGATTTTTTGCAGTGTCGTGTAGGAGGGTGATTCCACGGGCGTTTCAACCGCCGTCAGTCCCCTGTCGTAAATATTGAAAAAATGAGCTACACCAAGCAGCTAACATTCACACAGAGCTATACTGTTATGGTAATACTTCCCACAATTGATGGAATTTTAAGTATATTATCACCTATTTCTTAAATAATTAGGACAGCGGACTGACGGCGGTTGAAACGCCCGTGGAATCACCCAGGAGGTACCAAGCCCCCTATTTCAACTTGACAATGACAAGTGACGTTTCAGTGTACACGGCGCAGTTGTTGACTTTGTAATGTATACAGAATTGTCACCTGTCACATGTCATTGTCAAGATGGTGAAATAGTGGGCTGGCCAGATTGAAACTGGTCGCAGCCCTGGCGAAAAGTTGGCACCGCAGCTCGTAAAGGGGGTTAAAAAAAATTGCAGTTCGAAAAAAAAATGAATTTTGAAAAGCTTTATCTCCGAAACTATTGGATCTACAGAGACCATTATAGTCTCATATTGTAGCAAATTTAGTCTTCTTTAAAATCGTCATGAGAAGGTACATTCAAAAACTAGTTTTATAGGGTTAAAATCGCCAAAATCTGAAAAAGACCGTAATTTTCGACAAAGTTGCGTTCGGTGCTCCAGGTTACAAACTTGGATTATTCCTTTCGCCTACATTACAAACAAGTCTGCAAAAAAATTGAATCACCGGATTTGACGCAAATTACCCCGTAACTTCAATCGCCTATTTTACTGGAATAATTCTAGACATTCCTGAAAATATCTATTATTCAAGTCTTACATACATACATAAGCTGACACCTTTTGTCCCTGAGTGGGCTAAGGCATAGCTACAGAATTACTAACAACTCTAAAAACTTGTTAATAATTCTGTAACCACATTTTACACAATTAGGCTAAGATGTATACCAGTGTTTTAGCAACAGGTTGCAAGCCCTAACTAACAGTACTACACAGCCTTTATTCCCTTATTCGTCTCTAACGACATCCACGGGAGGACATGGAGTGGCGCTATTCTAACCCGGCAACCACGCGGGGGTCTTGCAGTCACGAATTTATATTTTTTGTAGTATTAAGTCAGAATGTGATCTTCAGTTTTCGTTTGTAAGAACACTTGAATTCTTAAATTCTTAAATTCTGTTTCTATTAAAACATAATTTAAGAATTTGACGGTATTTTCCCACGGGGAGATAGGAACAAATCTTTGATGGCTCATATCTTGGTTATTTTTATAACTATTTAAAAAATGATTTTCTCAACTGTTTGTTACATCTAATATGAATCAGCTTTTATTGAAGCTGTGAAAAAAGTCATAAATATTCCGTATATGGATTAAGAATTTTAAGAATGGTTGTCAAAGTACAATGGACTTATATGCCCAATGGCATTCTGTACCTGTCAACCCGCAGGCAAAACAGAAAAATATTCCTATAAATGTTCAAGTTATTTGTATGCATGTTTATTAGTTTCATTAATAACAATAATGTTATTTTAAATACTAACTGTGATTTTATTAACTTTAACAACAATTATTTAGAACTATTAGTAATTCTGTAGTTCTGCCTACCCCACTTTGGGAATGGTGTGAGTGTATGTATGTATGTATTTTATTGACTGGAGTTATTTGCCAATTTAGACGGACACTTGGCAAAGTTCTACATTTTTATTTCAAGCATGTTCAGCTAAATTCTGAAATATTCGGAATAAAATCATACATTAAATCACGCGTTTCCCAGAGGGGTAGGCAGAGACCACGTCTTTCCACTTGCTACGATCTTGACAAATTTCTTTCGCTTCTTCCACATTCATACATCGAGTCATGCACGCACGTCGGTTTCGGGTACTTAAGATTCGGCCCTTTTCCAGTATTTCTCCGATTTTACTCAAAAAAGTACGCCTAGGGCGACCCCTTCCGACCTGCCCACTCACTTTCGATCTGTATATCTCTTTTGTCAATCTTATTTCATCTATCCTTTCCAAATGACCGAACCATCTAAGCATATTATGATACATTGTTGGAAAAAGCATTAATCAGAGAAGTTTTCAAAGGACTTGGAAGTGCTTGACCACTTTTTTTTTTTTTAAAGCTATGCTTTGTTGGCCGTTTTGTTTTAATTTTACGTCTTTTTAACACTTTACTGTGGCCTGGGCTTTTTTCGCTACTTCAATGCTAATCTTACTTAATTTTTTTTTGCCTGAGGATCCATAGTAATGTGTATGTAATGTTCCTGCGCGTAATGTTTATTTTTAACCTGTGTTAAATACTTGCTACACTATCGCATTGGGCTGACCTGTAATGATAGATGTATATGTGAAACAAATAAATAAATAATAAATAAATAGTGTCTCTTTGTGGCCGTATTAAATTAAGGTTAAGTGTGGCTGGTCTAAGAGATATCAGGTGTGAAAGAGTCCCCATTAAAGTAGGGAATTTATGTCTAATAAGGAATATGATTTTTTTTTTAAGTGCATTTTTCAACTAAACATGAAAATATCATAGTAGACATCATCAAAAGTGAAATTTAAATTTAAATCGGTTAAGACATACGAAATATACAAGCATTTTAAACTGATACTTAGACAGAGAGATCCGAGTGCACTGTGAGTTCATTCTAACAGGTCGGCCATATAAACTTCACATAAAATTCTGTTTTGTTAGAAAAAGATAGGAACAAATCTTCGTTGGCTTAAGTATATCTTAGTTATATAAATTATAGCTTTTGTCTAGTCTATAGTTATTATATTAAGCAAACGATACGTCTTATTAAACAATATTTATTTTTAATCATAAAATATTTTTCAAGTTTTGAGTGATCTCTGTGATCTAAGTTATGGAGATTCAAACATTTTTAGGAAACATTTTTAAAATTTACTAGAATTTTAATGTGATAGCGAAAATTATAGAAAGATGTAATAATAAAAATAGTATTTATTAAAATAACTAGATAAATAAAAACTAGTAAAAAAGTACTAGATAAAACATTAATGAGTTAATGACTATAAAAAATAATGCAACAAGTTGTTGCAAGTAGTTACCAGTTTTAAGCAGGCCAAGACTTGTCTCATTTTAATTGCTTCATAATTTTTAATTGTGTTGAAATATTGTTTATATCATGCAATATATAATATTTCACAGATAAACTATTTAAAAAAAGGAAGTAAATACCAACCAATCTAAGCTTCCCATCGATTTGCAAAACACTTGTTTTCAAATCACATCTCGGATCTACCAATCGTTCCATTTTCAAACCACAACAACAATGTTCATATTTATTCATCACATTAGACATCATTTACCCATTTGTACACCAACACAATGTTAATTAGCCTTGAAATCTAAGGTAAACACGAGCTAAGGATATAGGGTCACAGTCCGGCACGTGTATAGCGACATAAACAAACCTTTTGTTATACCTAAATAGGATAAACGGATCGTCCCTACTCCTAACAAAGAACTGTTGCTAAGCGGAAATGTAACCTCTCTTGCAGTGAAAACTCGCCGGAAAATGAATTTTAAGGTATAATATATAATTATAATCTGACCTAAAGTTATTTTTCTAATCAATTTACTTACTTATAGTATTTAAAAGCGGTCACAACGGCGCGAAAGTGGGCTCGCTCCTTCGCTTCGTCTATTTCTTCCGCCGCTGGTATTGCAGACATTTTACTAGTTTCAAACGGCTTCGGTACGAAAATAAGGCGTTGGTCGAGCCAGATAGAGGTGATATCAATCAACGTAATTAGTTAGAAATAGAATAAAAATTCTGAAGATCTTCCTTCTGCCGACCGACTGTCACCTCGTCCCGCTTGCGCCCCGCCCGATCCGATCCGATCATCCGATCGTGATCTGTCAACTGTCAAGTTAACTGTCAACGACCGCAACCGAGGTACAAATAATTTATTTCAGTGTTGGTAGCAGTGATTAAACATGTAAAAAAGTTCAATCTTGATATAAAAAAATATTAATATAAATTTAGCCAACATAAGAATAATCACAACTTTTACTTTCATGAAAAAATGGTGCAGTAAAATTGCAAAAAAAAGATACACATTATTAAATTCGTTTTACTAAATCAATGTTACTTTTTGTTCAATCATTCGTATTTCACATCACGACATACGTGCGTGGTGTGCGATATTAAAAAAAACAAATCAATATGTCGGCACGGGGCGAGGTGTTTGTCAACATTCTATCGATCCGTATTTAAATCTCTACACATAGGAAATGTGCGTAATTTAAATATAAAAACCAACACCAAACAGTTTCATGTACCATTGTTATAATTATACCAATACTGTGCCAGTGATAACAAGTGCTTAACATAAACTTACACAGTTCCATGTTCTACTACGATGCAAACATTACAAAGAATTTGCTAGCTAGATTTCGTACGGGTTAAAAATCTAATCGCCTGTGTCAATGCTCTAGTGACTACCGGATTTATAAAGGTCAAGTGAACAGTTAAAATTGCATAGTCACCATGCTTTTCGCATCGTGTTAGAAAATCAATAAAATCTGCAGTGTCTTGCGTTGCTAGGTTTTCGTAATTAATTATGCACTTAACAACCTTTAACTGCGGTTAATATGTTGCTAATATAAATTTGAGTATAATGGAGGGTCTGTTTAACCAGAGGATGTCGCCGCTTTTAAAATGTGTTGTGTTGTTTCTCTTTATTTTTACGGCCAGAGTGCTAACGTCGCGGCCGCAAGAAGCCCAAGATGCGAAAAACAGCATCCACCAAGTGAAACCTTACCATTATGTGCGGACGTTTACCAAATACCACCATAGAAGAACAATTCAGTGGGGCAACTTGCAAGACTACTGGCCAGCCACACAGACCCAAGATCATCCAAAAATAATAAGCAAGAGAAGTGTTCCAATTACAAAAATTGTAAATGGTAACTGGCCAGCTAGAAGACGGATAAGAAAGAGGAGTGTAAGCATTCCTAAGGAGTTTGTAAAGCCAGATTTGAATTTAAATCAATTTTCTGGAGAATCAGAAGGTGTTCGGATGATAGGATCATTTGAACGTAATGCCATAAGCTCCGGTAAATTGGATAGAGGGAACAAGAATGATTTGTCAAATGATGTAAAGAAGGTTAGGGAGAAGACAGTAGAGGCTCCGACTACCGTAGGCCCCAAGATTTGCTTGTACAAGATCAATAATGTAGCGAGAAGTACACCACAACAGGATGACGAGAAGAATGCTCAAGTAATGATAGAGAGTGATAATGGTATGTATATGCTGTTTCAAGCTTGATCACAGGAAACACTGATTATTCACAGAAATTCCTTATTGCCATACCTTTTGAAGGAAATATGACTACTTTCATACTAAAATATAATGCTAATAAGCCTGGAAAACAACAATATTGTTAACAAACTAAACAATTTGAGTTCCCCATCTGGATCTTAGCCTTGAAGTCTCTAATTTTTTTGCAGACTAAAACTTTGACCCTTAAAATCATGTATCTCATTAAGCAAAGGCAAACATTTCACCACATTTTTTTTACTTATACTACTTTCTTCTATTTTTTTCTGTCTTGGTAGGAAAACAATTCATATGATAAAGACATCATAAGCTATCAAGAAACAAGAACTTTATTAAAAGGTGTTCTGTAAATATGCTTATAGGTTTGTCTCAAAAGCATTTTTTTTATTCATTATTTACATACATACATGACATCTCTTTCGCTTCTTCCACATTCATACATCGAGATAAGCATAAATGTAGATTTCTAGTACTAAAATTCAGCCCTTTTCCAATACTTTCATTCTTAAGAAAAAAGTTTCTCAGTAAATAATAATAAAAAACCAGCCAAGTGCAAGTCGGACTTGCGCACAAAGGGTTTCATACCATTATCTATACAGCATTAGCAACTAATGGCAAAAAAACACACGGTTTTTGTATGGGATTTTTTATTTTAAAGTGAATTTACAACTGAATATTCTATGATTATTTCCAGCATCATACTGTTTGCGTTATTAATATTGAGCAAAAAAGAGGCAAAAAAGCCCCTTTCAACATAATTATATATTTTATTCTGTTTTTAGTATTTGTTGTTATAGTGACAACAGAAATACATCATCTGTGAAAGTTTCGACTGTCTAGCTATCACAGTTCATGAGATAAAGCCTGGTGAAAGACAGACAGGTTGACAGATGGACAGTGAAGTCTTAGTAATAGGAACCCGTTATTACCCAAATTACAAATTTACATATATATTTTTTTTAAATGTGCTATTAAGCAAACTGCTTTAAAAATGTTATTTATCAGAACACCTTGTCTAAGCTTTTATTGAAATAGTAAAAACCTGTAATTGGCACATGATTCGTAATTAATAATTATGTCTGAAAGCCTTTATTGTAATTTGTGCTGTGGATTTATTATTATGATAAAATAAAATTAAAAAATCCTATTGTCATTTCTTGAAAATTGTATTATATATTTCCTTAGATCCTCCAGGTGTGATATCTAAAACGGTGCGGAATGGAGAGGCGGTGCAGGTGGAACAGTGCACCGACCCCAAGGCTTCATGCTACACTCTGTACCTGAAAGATGATAAAGTTGGGAACATCACTGTTCTTGGACAAGGTATTTTTTTAATACCTTATTGCTTTTTTAGAATTTCTTTTGCAGTTAACATGTAGATAAGGTTTGGTTAAAATAAGGTTTGATTTTTAAAAATCTTTTCTCCCTTTTGCAATGATCATGATGACTTTATTTTATCTAAACACCTTTCAACGAATGTATCATTAGATCATTACAGTACGCGGATTTTTCATTTCATGAGTTATATTTTTGGTAATCACTAGTCTAACCTAACCTACATAATTAATGTTTGAAACGTCTAAAATATCACGGTTTCAGCAGAAAATATCTTTCGACAATATGATATTCTATAAAATAATACAATTGACAGAAAGGAAATTCGATAAAATTATGTATTATCTCACGAACACGGGTTTGCCATACTTTTGTGCATAGAGAGTCAAAATTAAATGTCCCGCGGGGGATAAATTGACCACACGTGCGATTTTTTTTATTCAGAAGACGAAGAAGACTAACGATAGGGTAAATCTGATCTAAAATGACATATTTTTATTAAATCAATTTTCTGTAGCTATTTTCACTATCTATTATCACGTTTATTTACGTAATTTAAACCTTAATAAAAAGATAAATATTTAAAAACCTCTGGTTATATAAGTTTATTTACGATGTCCATTTTTTTTCACTCAAAAAGTTTCAAAATCCCGACTAGGAAAAAAAAATTATATGTCAACGCTCTAGAGACGTTGCCTCTGAGTGCGTGGGTCTGTTTATTCGTGTGACAACTGCAAGTACGCTGCCGTCGTTAGAAAAAAGGGCGTATCTTTACTAATATTATAAAGCTCAAGACTTTGTTTGTTTGCTTCAACGCGCTAATCTCAGGAACTACTGGTCCGATTTGAAAAGTTCTTTCAGTGTTAGCCCATTTATCGGGGAAGGCTATAAACTGGTCGCTAGTGTTAATACTTAAGACAGGGGGTTCAATTTGCTTTGACTATCAAATTGTAAAAGCGCGCATTTTATTTAGGAGGGTACGGCGGTGGAGGGGTAATGATGATGTATATGTTACACAGGGTGCTGGAAGTCGTCTCCCCAGCAGTGTGACAAGTGTACACGCGTGAAGACCATCCTGCCAGGCGCGCAGGTGTTCTGCTGTTGCACTGACAGTTACTGCAATGCTGACTTTAGTAAGTTTCTTGTTGTAACACTGTCTTGTCCGGGGACCGGAAGTTTCAAATTGAAAATTCAAAATCATTTATTGCGTGTCACATTTTGTTTACGTCAGATGGAACTACAGACAGGTATGCATGTGACGCCCTGCAAGGGCACAGCAACACGAGAGGGTTAACTATTTAAATATCCTTAAAAAATCCATCTTTTGGCAAGGTATGTCCGGACTGATACCACTATCTTATCCTTTAACCTACCTCCAAGTGGCAGTACTTGCATTGTTGTGTTCCGGTGTAGGGATAAGGCAACCGGTGAAATTACTAGCATATAGGCATTCCATCTTATTCGTCACAGATGGCAAAGCATTCGCATCTTCTGGAACAATATGTAGTCTGTGAGCACTTAGAAGGTGCTTCGGTTTTGTATTTCTCTCTCAATCGCTCTTAATAAGAGCGTAGGAGAGCGAGTGAGACAAGATCAAACCTGAAGCACCTTTTAAGACTATGCCGAGCGTACGCCGGATGTACAGTGGCCTCAATACTATTATTGTGTTTTCTAATAAACTAAAGTATTTTATTGAAATTGGTCGGTAGGTTTTTGTACTACAAATGAAAACACAACTTATAAGGTATAATAACCAACTTTAATAACAATTCACCTTTGAGTTATCAACTTAACGGAAAAAAAGTGGCCACCTTTTCCCGTTAAGCTGACTACTCAAAGAGTAATTGTTATTAAAGTTGGTTACGTATCCCATAAATTGTGTTTTTACTTGCGCTACAAAAATGTATCGTCTGATTGCAAGGAAATTCTTTAGTTATTTAGAAAACACAATAATAGTCATGAGAGCGCCACTGGTCGCTCGACGTTTGCTCGGTGCAGTCTTAAGATTACTAATAAATATGGGTGTCATGGATGAAAATTGTTTGTGTCGTAGGGTCGTGACGATGAAGAATAATTGTAACATTTGTAGTCCGTATTAAAGAGAAAAAAAACTTCACCAGGATCTCAGAAAGAAGAGGTGGTCACACCGAAAGCGGAATCCACCGTGCGCACTGCGGCGATACAGCCAAACTACTCCAACGTGGTGGCGTCGGCCATTTTGGCGATCGTCGCCATCTTGGTGACAGCTGTCGTTCTCAGGAAGTTCTATTGCAAGAAGGCTGAAGCTGATAAGGGTGATTTAAGCGGCGGGGATGTTGAAAAAGGTAATTACTATCATTTAAAGTTATAGGTAGGTGCACACTTATGTACCTGGTCGTTTTAACACCTTTGTGCAGCAGTTTAAAACATGACGTTAAAGTGATAAAGCACTAAAATGTGCTGCATAAAGTCGACTCTACCTCTAGCTGGAACTTTTCTTCCTATTGAGTAAATAAAGTTGATATCAACGTCATCGAAAAAATGTGTATAGCAATTGTAAAAGCGCTCCCGTGTCCGTATTTAGTACTATAGTTGCGCCGTTGTAAACGGTCAAATTTGACAGCTGTCAAACTCAGTGTTTTTGAGGAATGTTTGAGGTTATATTTTGTACTGCATTGACAGCTGTCAAATCAGGCCTCTTAGAAAGGCGTCACTATGTTTGTTCGCACGTTGATATTGACGTTCACATTCGTATCGACATGAGGTGAAGTGTGGGACTAAGTCAATGTGTGTGGGGTCCTATCATAGATGTAGGAAAACATAGACTCCTTGTAGCCAAATGTCAAGCGTACCACCTTTTCCTTCTGTGTACAACACAACTTGTAGCCAATATTATTGATAAACCGCACATCACTGACTGCAAACTTACGCACACTAATGCAGAGTTCAACACTGACACACCTAAAAAGTGGTACACTTTTGAAATTCAATCGAAAGCGGTCATATATTACTCTTTTTAACGAATGGCATTTGTAACAGGTGCGAAGAGTACTATTCTATTAACCGTTTTTATACTCCCTCTATGGGTCCTCTGATATATGCTTTTTGTTTTCAGGTGACGTCATGGGTACGGGACCGGATGCGCTGGCTACTGGGTTGTCTTGTGTGGACAATTTAACCCTCATAGAACATATAGGTAACAATGAAATAATTTTTTAACCCATACTATAAACTAACTTGCCACCGTTGTGTTTTGGTATGGGGATAAGACAACCAGTGAAATTACTAGCGTAGAGGCAACCTTAGTCCTCAGGGTTGGCAACGCATTTGGTGTCTTAAGATTGTGAGGTTGAAAATGCAAATGTCTATAAGTCACAGATGCCACTTACCATCAGCCCCCTATTTCACCGCCGTGACAATGAAAGGTGACAGTTGACATTTCAGTGTACATGGCGCAGCTTGTATGAAACCCAGTGATGCATTAGCGTGTTGACTTTGCAATGTATAACGAATTGTCATCTGTCACACATGTCATTGTGAAATAGGGTCTGTGCTCAATTGCTTGCTGTATACCATAATAAAAGTAGACATACCAAGATAACTTTAAAAAAAAGTGATGTGTATTTCAACAGAAACTTACTCGTCCTTTTTCTGACATAACCGCCGACATCTAGTACACGCAATTCTTATTTCTAGGTCAAGGTAAATTCGGCTCAGTATGGCGCGGCAGCCTGGGTGCGACGCCGGTGGCTGTGAAGCTCTACTCGAGCGCGAGCGCGTGGCAGAAAGAGGCGGCGATATACGCTCTGCCGCATCTGTCTCACCCCAACATACTGAAGTATTACGGTAAGTGTGTTTTCAGTAAACTGCTCTGAAATATCACTAAAGATGGTCTGAGTTGGGATCTCCTTATTCTTGGTTTTTTTGTGTAAACGGGCTGGCAAAATATTGTTGACTTGTTTCTCATGTGTAAACAGGCTGGCAAAATATTGTTGACTTGTTTCTCATGTGTAAACAGGCTGGCAAAATATTGTTGACTTGTTTCATATGTGCTAACAGGTGGGCAACGATACTATACTAGAGGTTGTCATTTAACTGAGATAGGGGTGAAACTAGGGATGAAATTTGACTTTGGGTTGTTATTTTACTGAGATAGGGATGAAACTAGGGATGAAGTTTGACTTTGGGTTGTTATATTACTGAGATAGGAATGAAACTAGGGATGAAGTTTGACTTTGGGTTGTCATTTAACTGAGATAGGGATGAAGTTTGACTTTGGATTGTTATTTTACTAAGACATGGATGAAACTAGGGATGAAGTTTGGCTTTGGGTTGTTATTTTACTGAGATAGAACTGAAACTAGGGATGTAGTTTGAGTTTGGGTTGTTATATTACTGAGATAGGAATGAAACTAGGGATGAAGTTTGACTTTGGGTTGTTATTTTACTGAGATAGGGATGAAGTTTGACTTTGGGTTGTTATATTACTGAGATAGGGATGAAACTAGGGATGAAGATTAACTTTGGGTTGTTATTTTACTGAGATAGGGATGAAACTAGGGATGAAGTTTGACTTTGGGTTGTTACTTTACTGAGATATGGATTAATTTATTTATTTGGATGAAATTGAAGTTTGATGTTGGTCTCGGGTGGCAGGCAGCGACTCGCGGCCGGGGCTGGGCGGCGGGCCGCGCTCGCACCTGATCGTGGTGGAGCTGTGCGCGGGCACGCTGCGCGCGCGGCTGGAGCGCGCGCCGCTCACGTGGCTCGAGTTCGCCACGCTCGCGCACGGGCTCAGCTCGGCGCTCGCGCATCTACACACCAACTGTGAGTCATTCATTCATTCATTCTTTTTTAAGAATATAATAGAATAGAATAATCTTTATTTCGTCATCACCATACGTCGGACTATAGGGGGCAGTTTGAGGGCAATGTAAGGTTTACAAAAAAATCTTAACTTACGAGTATTATAATGTACCTAGTATTTATAACATAGTTAATTAAATTAGTTACCTGTTATCATTTATTCATCTTTAATGTGTAAATACTCTTATTAAAAATTATATTAAGAATTTGGAAAAAATATTAATAATATATTCTCATACCTACAAATGTACCATGAATGTAAATTAAATCAAATATAACACAGACTATTCAATCTTATTTTTATTTAAAATTTAAAGGATATAAAAAAATAAACACTTAACTAACTTACAGCCTTAGAACCGTATTCATAGAAATTGACATGCCCAGTTAACTCATTCGTGTTTTGTTCCTTTCTCACAGCTGCAATTGACTGAGTGACGGATAAAGCCAAACGAACTTTGTCGCCATTTTGACTTATGTGTAGTCCAAGTACGTTTATAAATAACGCAGTAAGTGGCTACGATATTGGAAATTCACATTATAAATACTAGGTACCAAATACTAAGTACAAATACTTGAAAGTGAATTTATTGATATGCGAACCTTACCTATCATTCTGACATGCCACGAAAATGCCCGCTGGAGTCCGATGGTGATGGTGGTGTATGGTCATCACAGGTAATTATCAGGTGACAATGTGGTAAAATATGCAGCAATTCCATGACGCGCCTTTTGGCATACGAAATACATTATAAATTATTTAAAACTTAAACTAATACAAAATAATAATCACTACATATTATAAAACAAAGTCGCTTCCCGCTGTCTGTCCCTATGTATGCTTAGATCTTTAAAACTACGCAACGGATTTTGATGCGGTTTTTTTTAATAGATAGGATAATTCAAGAGGAAGGTTTTCATGTATAATAAACTTTGTTTTACGTACGGGTATTACAGAAAACTCACATAAACCGAAGCGAAGCGAGGGCGGGTCGCTAGTAATATATAAATGTTAATGTCAAAACATGAGTACAATTCATTAAAAATTACACTTTTTGTTTTTCAATGTCAAGGTCATCATTATTAAAATAATCATTAACAGTATAATAACATTTATCCACCAGCATTCTTGAGAGCAACTGTTTGAACTTATTAGAATCAGTATTTTTTAAAGTTGTAGACAATTTATTATACAGTTTTGGGGCCATTACGTTAACGTTGTGTCCCATCAATGCGTTGTGTCCCATTCCTCGAGAACTGTGTGTCCGGCCGTCTGTCAATCAGCGGGCCCAAATGAAGACGGCTTTTGCTTAAAAATATTTTCAGTCGCTGACTTCAGTGGGACTGACATATACCTACCAATTTTAAATGTTATTTTTTGCTTTGTTGGACTGTTTTTTTTTAATACTTTTTAGTGATCATAATAAGCTGCTTGTAGTCCCACTGCTTAGTTGATATGAAACTAAGACATATCAAGCTCGAAACCGCGGCAAAGTCATATTTAAACTATTAAATTTTATTCATTATAGTCGCTCAACTAGATTCATCGCTTCAGTTGAGGAGTTCCGTTGGCCATCTGTGGTCTTCATTATCAGTTCCACTTCACCAAATGATGCTTTCTGAATGCAAATACCGGTCTTGTTTCTAAAAATATTAAAATCGCTATATGTGTGCCTATAATATTTGAGGAGTTCCCTCAATTCCTCCCGGATCCCCTCATCAGATTCAGATTGGGTGACAATGGGACCACCTCGGAACTATATCAAACCACAAAAAGTTTTTTTTTAAATTAGTCCATAATTGACGAACAGTGAACCTCCTTTTTGAATTCGGTTAAAAACAATTGACCGCGTCGTCCGACTTACCTGAATGTTTGTCCTACCAGCCCCGTCGAAACCTTGTATCGTGCATCGCGACGTGAACAGCTCCAACGTGCTCGTGTGTAACGGTCAAGCGCGACTCGCCGACTTGGGGCTCGCGCAAGTGCTGCAGAGGAACAAGCGAGCCAACACCGCCTGTCTCGCCGAGGTGAGTTAACACCTTAGCCCTTAATCACGCATTTGGAGTCTTAAGATCGCAGTCTGGAGATTGTAGTATTAAAAAAATATTTTTTTTATGGGTGTCACGTCCGATTTTACGACAGGGTAGAGTGAGATTTTTTATCTATAGGAAATCTAACAGTTGCAATTACATGATGAAACACAAGAATATTTTGGTATATTAAAAGATCGTCTGCGTACACCTTGAATAAAGTAAGGGACCCAAGTGCGAACCTTGTGGTACCCCTGTAGGAATGTCTAATGTTATGAAGTTTTTAGCCAAGAAGAGACGCTAAATGAGAAAGATTTTTGAGATTAAACTCACATCATAGCGGGTAGCCATAAATACCCATGCGCTCGATTTTATTGAGATGAATGCTATGGTTGAAAATGTCGAAAGCCTTCCTAAAATCAGTATAGATAGCGTGCACTCCTATACATCAGTCAAGTGCTACGGCAATGTCATTTACATGACATGTCCCAAAATAAAAAGTATATCTTCTGGTCTCCGGGTTATAATCGATCAGTTGAGGCGTTAAATTACTTAAAAAAATACTGATAAAATAAACGGGAAAATAGGTTTAAAAACTTCGCCAATTCGTAATGATTATAATTATGTAAGATACCACTTTAAAACTTATGAAATACATAACGAAATTAATGATTTTTCGTGACATGGGCATAAGGGAAAATTACAAAATTTCAGATTAAAATGTAATGTGATATGCAATAAACTATTTATATTTCTAAATCGTAAAAAACCAAACAAACAAACACTTTCACATCAAATTTTCCGTGAATGATGTTTCCAATCAATGTCTAATTGTTTCCCAGGCGGGAACACTCCGCTACTTAGCGCCTGAAGCGCTTGACGGCGCGTTAGACCTAGACGGCGCCGGCGCAGCGCTTTGCGCCGTCGACGTGTACGCGCTCGGGCTCGTGCTGTGGGAGATGCTGTGGCGCTGCGCCGGCGCGCACCCCGGCCGCACGCCGCCGCACCACGTGCCCTACCACGCGCAGCGCGCGCACCGCGCCGCCATGCAGGTACACCACGTGCACGAGGGGACAGGTGCACAGGGACAGACAGACAGATAGACACATAGGTACAGACAGATAGTCACAGATGGACAGACAGATTGACACAGACGGAAAGACAGAAAGGGTTAGGCTTGTAAAGCTTACTTTCTCTAAATGTGCACTTCTTCAGAAGGATCACTTTCTCAGATAGTACGCTGTCTCAAAAAGTGCACTTCTTAATGGGTACACTTTCTCAAAAAGTGCATTTTCCCAGGTGGAACACATTCTCAGTAGATAAATTTTCTCAGAAGGTGCACTTTCTTTATCTCTACTATAATTAATCTGTATTATAGAATCAGCCTGTATCATACCAGAGTTAAGTCCTCAGCCACTAATTATTAAAAAACAAATTACTCAAATACTTTGAAAAAAGTTCATTACTTTCAAAGTACATTATTATTACTTACTTAAGGTGCTAGAGATCTGTCAAAAAAAAAAAAAAAAAAAAAAAAGAAACGTTAACATTGCCAACATGACTCATGATCTTCATCGGACAAAAACTGTGTGAACTTTGTGGTGATGGAAATAGGGCATCTTTCCAGAAAGTGGAAAAGTGTACTTTTTGGGAAAGTGTGCGTTTTCGAAAAGTGCTCTTTTTGAAATAGTGCACCTTTCGAGAAAGTGCCCCAGTTGGGCAAGTGTACCTTTTGGGAGTGTATATTTTGCAGAAAGTGTACTTTTTTTAGAAAGTGCACATTTCGGGGAAGTGAGCTTTACAAGCCTAACCCGACAGAAAGAGATATAGACAAACAGACAGAGGCCCAGAAAAACGAATACGAAGACGACCTAACGCACAAACAATCTGATACAAACAAAAAATACAGGCAAAATAGACGAACAAACACAAACTGGAATAGGGAAAAACACGGAAGGTATACTAGGTGACACCTAAGACGTAATACAAAATGTTATTTTCCGAATGTACTCATGATTACGATCCACTATTAATATGGGACCTACTTCGAAAACGTAAACACAAAATCGACGTCTCCATACAAATTGTAAAACCAGCTGATTGCTTTTAGTATGGGAGATTCATTTTTTTTCTACCGATTTTGATATCTGTCCCATACTAAAAGATGATCGTACTCATGAGTAGATTCAGAAAAAAAAATGAACTTTATTCAAACGAAATGTTTCTTTTCAGACCCTAGTATCCCGTCAAAAGGCGCGTCCGCCGCTGCCAAAGGGCCCGGTACCCGAAGCGAGGGCCTTAAAGATCGCCAGCGACACGTGCGACGAGTGCTGGGACCACGACGCCGAAGCCAGGTGGGTTAGGTTACAACTACGACCAGGATATCTCGTTAGATGAGCGAGCAAAGCTAGTTAAAGTAAAGTGTAGAAGCAATGCCACTAAAGGTAGCTAGGGTTAGGTTATAATTATAACAAGAATATAACGTTAGTTGAACGAGTAAATTACTTCAAAGAGTCAGTGTAGATTGCAAGGGCGCTGAAGATTGCTGCTGGAACCACTTAGCTGAAGTCAGGGTTGATGATGATGATGATGATGATGATGATGATGATGATGATGATGATGATGATGATGATGATGAGTGGGGACGCCCGGCCGGATCAGGCGGGCGGTCGATCAGTCTCCCGGTTGATTTTACAATTTGAATAACGGTATCTGAAATGTTTCACATGCTATGTAATTGTCTCCAGGCTGACGGCAGTCTGCGTGGAGGAGCGCATGGCGGAACTGAAGACGATGCTGCAGGCGCAGGGGCCGGTCATACACGACAACAATCTGCATCCGCATCCACCAGGTATGTGTGCAGTATTTTTTAATGGGCAATGAAGCCAGGGAACGTGTTAAGAGTGACGATGAAGAAGACCAATAGAGTATAAAAGCTTCATTTCATGTTCCCTGTTTTAAACATTTTGCACTTTCAATTCTTCTAGGAAACGAAATTGCTAAGATAATAGTTTCTGTTATTGCACGCAGCGTGCATTATTATCAACCACCATAGATAGGCGCTGCCATAGATAGGATAGGTCATGTGAATGTCGGTTTTCTTTGCTTGCTCCATGTCATGTCATTTAAGTAAGGCTAAGGGACTGTTGCTCTTTCAGCCATCTAAGGACGGACATGTTTTTGCGAAACTCAGAGCTTTGTTTTAATTTTTAATTTTTCTTCTCGTTTTGTGTTCATTTAATTATGTGTGTGTAACCTTCCGTGGTTTCACCTGATGGTTCCAACGGAAGACCAGCGCTGACTTTAATGCCAGCATTACGCTGAGTTGGGACCATTTCGTGGCTAATTTCTTCTTGTATTTGTTAATCTGTTCTTTGTTATGCATGTCACGAATAATTGATTTTCTTTCTTTTTCTTTTCTTTCTTCGAGTACTACCTTGCAGTTAGCCGCCTTTGGTTGTATTATGGCAGTTTGTTTTTACCATGTAGTAGAATAATGCCCCAGTATAGACCTTTAACTCGGTGACTACTAAGGTAGCAGTATTCGACGAAAGTATAACATGGATATGATTCTATTTAAATTTCCTGCATAATTTAAATATTAATAAAGTTTTATTATCGAGGTTTTAATATGTCTTAAACGATAAAACATCTGTATAGAACTACGCATCTCTCACATCGGTTGATTTAGAACAGTAATTCTCTTAAAAGGAATCGATTCAGAACACACACATTAAATTCAATGAGTTTTTAACAATATAATTATGGTTTTATTTTTAACAACATAGACTTATCCATATTATTCATTACGTTTGACGTTAAAGTGACATAATATGCTACCGGATCTAGTCAGATGACATCCAACCTATGTTCCCAGGAGAGTCGACCGACAGCCCCCCGGAGGACAAGAACTCGAACTGCTTGTCGAGCCAGACGTGCGACGTGACCACGCCCCTGCTGTACCCGCCCCCGCACATCGGGCGCAACGCCTGCATCGAGCGCAACACGCACACGCACGCGCACGCCGCCGTCGAGCTCATCCACAAGAGCCTCAAGGACATCTCCGCACCGACCGACGCCCCCAAACTCTCCAACTGCAACGAGAACTGCCTCTCCGTCGCCAGGCTCACGAGGATCCCCGTCCAGGACTATGACAACTCAGGCTTCAACGAAATCAGATCGTACCAGAGACCGTTGGATTACGTCCAGAATGACGTCAGCTGCCATGACGTCGATCGGGGCCCGAAACAGACGAACCTGCTCCAGGATGTCAAAGTAGAGAAACCTAAATGGGGCATCAGAAAGTTTTTCGAGAAGAAATTGAACAGGTCCAAAGTTGAGACTGAGGTTAAGTTGGTGCCTGAAACGACTGTTATGCAGAATGGAAGGACGAGGACTTCTGTTGTCAACGAGAAGCCTAGCAATATCACTTTTGATAGGCCTTCGAATTTAGTTATAAATCAGGATAGGAGCCCTTTTAATTTTGAAGCGCCTTGCACGCTATCTCCTCCGAATAGAACTCTGTCTCCCACCATGATGATAGAGTCAGAAATGCGTACAGAAAACGTGTTCGGCTTCAGAGAGCTTCCCACCAACGAGAATGAGCCGAACCAAGTATTCGCCGTCATTGTGCCTAAATCGAAACCTACCGATTTCAATATAGAGATGAAAAAACGCGGTAGTTCCGAGAGTATAAATAAAGTTTCCGTTCGGGCGTCTATGTCTTCCCAAAGCATATTCAAATCAGGAAATTCTGAGTCTGAAGATTCAACTGTGAAGAAACGTTTAAGCTGCGACAACAGAATTATAACCAACTCTAACAGCGCTAGCTCTTCAAGAGCTAGTATCAATCTAGAATTACAGTATATAGAAAGCAACCAGACTCCTACTTTCAACGGGAATGACTCCCCTTTCGATCTTAATTCTGACTGTTCGTCAAGCGAAGACGAACATCTGATGCTGCTCTCAGAAAACGGCGGTTCAAAAATCACAATGCAAGCCATTCCTAAACAAGATGACAAGAAAAAGTACCAAAATGAAGTTCTAAAAGAAGCATCTCAAACGAAAACAGATTTTGGTTTTAACAAGTTTCAAAATAAATATTCCAATTTCGACAACGAGTTCAGCGATCCGAACGACAAAGAGAATTTAGTGAACGGTTTTAGTGTGGATAATCCAGTGTATTTAGCTGCGTTTAATGGCGATATTAACGCAGATTTGAAGCTTATAACGACGGCTGAAGTGGAGAAACCGAAGTCGCCGAAACCTGCGTTGAAAAACTTGATGATCAAGAGACAACAGTCGTTGGAGCAGGTTAGTGAGATATTCTCCTCGGCAGGTGACATACATCTGTTGAACCCTGCAGGCAGGGTCAAGACGCCAGGGGACCTGCCGGTCGCTGTGCGCAGGGCCCGACGCGACAGGGCCCTGCAGAAAGGGAGAGCTAGTGAGTGTAATAGATTAAGTTTATACGATGACAGGATGATGTTCGGTAATAGTTTGTAGGTACAAAAGCACTTACGGTAATTTTTGTACGTATTGTGACGCCTTTAGGCTTGTGTTGCCAGCCTTAAAAGACGTCACGATTAAGGCTTTTCGAATATTACGAATAGCCAGTATCTCCCTGTCTTTCATACAAGATAGAGAGAGATAACGCCTCGCGCTTAATGAAACTCAAGTGTCATTTAATTGCATTTAAATGTATTGTGTTTTAGTGCCTGATTTGTTGAGGTTTTTAGAATCAATAACAACTTATGACAATACTCCGTTTGTTTAGGGACTTGACAAAATGTAAACAAAATAAACCACGTGGCTCCGTCGAACAGCCAATCAAAACTGCTGTCTCAATCTATGACGTGTCAGTATTCTGTTTCTTTTGTTTACAAACATGAAGTTGCTATAGTCTGGCAAATATCAAAACGTCGTGATTCCGACAAGAATATTTACTATTATTAAGCAACAAGCTTTTGCCCGCGACTCCGTCCGCGTAGAAGTTGTTTCGCTTATTCCCTTTGAAACGGTTCGCTTTTTTCATATTTAAAATTACATCTGTCTCATACTAGGTATACTTACGCATTTAAAGAGGCTATAAGACTGCCATCTCTACAACCTGCAACTTGGCAGGTTTTATAATACGCCTCAAATATAAGTTGTTATTGGTTCTCTTAACTATATGTTTGATTTAGTCGAACGTTAGAAATAGAACGCAAAATGTATACACAGCGATACCTCACTTAAAATAAGAACAAATCTTAATTATATTTTTAGTCTATGGTGAATGTACAGTTTTATTTTAGTTGCATTATCTGTTGGATATTGAACAATAGTTGTAAAGGAGATTTTTTTGACGTTTTAAATACTTTTGATTTACCACAGTTGTATGTCTTAGGATATAAATAGGTCGTTACATAATTTTAAACGCTTACTATTTGCCTACAAATATGACTTGTCAATTTTGACAATCAAAAAGTTCCTAACAAATTTTATTGTTAGCTACACTTATCGTTAAATGTCAAAGTTAGGTTTAAAATGGGGGTGTGTCGTGGATAAAAAAATACTAGTTAGTCCGTATATAAAATTGGCCACGTATTTTTTGCTTTTTTAAATCACTAAAAATTTACAAATATAACGCGCATCAAAGTTCGGGAGTGGGGGCTAAAAAAAAATACTTTTTTAAATGTAAATGACGGACTAAGAAAATTTGAAGTTTTATTTAATAAAGAAAGAAAGAAATAAAATTAATCGATTTTTCGATTACATTTATAAACAGCGGTGTTCTCCGGGCCCTACTTAGTATAAAATAGGCTAAGTTTTTTTTTTGTATGAAATGGTCTTTCATCTTTCATATAAGTGATGTCTTCCGACCCCAAACCAGACCAAAAAAAATCATATTTCCTCGCACTGTTGAGAAAAACTAAATTGTTGCTAGCAATAAAATTGAGGTACTTTTTCAAATAGTGATATTTGTCGGCATTTGTATGGAAAAGTTTTTCTAATTATGTGACCACCCATTAATTATGTTTCTGTTAATTTTGATTTTTTACGGTTAAATGGTAAAGTGATATGTGATCTTGGTCGTTGTAGTATAAGTTCCTAATTCGCGCCATGTTTTTTGTTCTTATTGTTAAGTTTCTTTTTTTAATTGAATTAATATTAAAATAAAAGTACAGTGTTAAGGTGCCGCGAAAAACTAAACCACTTGTGTGGTCGGGGCCTAATAGGGCTGCGTTTATCGCGGCTAATGTGGATAAAACATCCGTCACTTTCTGACATGTACAATTGTACATGAGTATGAGAGTGACGGATGCTTTATCCCTTTTGTCTCGCTATAAACGCAGCGCTACTAGGCCGGCAGTTACTGTTATAAACGTGATATAATGTTGAACCAATAGGGACTAACTAAAAGATTAAATCAATACTATGGTATCCGAAAACTGATCTGATAATGCAGTCGGAAGGTGGCAAAGGGATCTCCAGGTTGGGGCTCGTTACCGCAACAACAGCTGGTCCCGATTTTTTTTTGAGTGTCAAAGTTTTGAATGGATTTATATGAAAACGATGACGTCACATTAAACTATAGTCAAATGTCACTCTTTATTCCTACAACGTATTCCTATATTAAGTGTAATGGTTTAATTCCGAACGCGATACATAAACGCGCAATACATAAAGTGTGCTGTAAATATGCTCTGTCCTTATCTGTCATTGTGATATTTCCATTTGACAGAAAGGGACAACGCATACGTTAACATAAGATAGGTTTTCGAGTATGGAGTTATTTGTATAACCATTAAGTTGTACTCCCATCAACCCTATTGGTTAATCCTTTTCATACAAATACGGGTTAGTTAGTTTTAAATCGTTTCATTTTTTATATAAAATTACTTTACTTAATCATTCCATTTTTAAACAGAGAAAAATGTATTTAATTTTAATTAAGTAAGTATTTAATTTTATTGACATCAGTATTTGGAATACTGCATTACTTGTTACCTTTTTGTTTCAAACTCTTAACTTACCGCCTGCCAAATCATGATTTTATTAGTTATTCGTATTTTTTTGATTGAACGTAGGTAGATTTACACAAATAAATATTAAAAATACTTTTTGTAATGCGAATACTTATCTTTATCTAGACGTTACGTATTTTTTGCTAAATCCACTTTCTTATCTAACGTTATATATTTAAAATGATATTATACGCACCATCTGAGTCAATATTATAATATGCACCAATGAAATACAAGACTAAGTAGTACTCTGAAACGGTTTAGATGTTTTTGATGTTTTTAACCAAGTCACTATTATTCCTTGACTTCCATTATTTATTCGCTATTAGGGAATGCAAATAACCGGTTATAATCGGTTTTAACTGGTTATTTTCATACTAAAACGGTTAATAACCGATTAAATTGCATTCCCTATTCGCTATGTAACCTTTTAAGGGCCACCGTACAACGAAATTTGCCAGTGGAATATGAACCAGTTGTGAATAGCATAGAGTCAATTTTCTATTTCAATAGGTGTGTCTTGGTTTAAAAAAAACGGATTAGTCCGTCAGTAAGATCATCAAAAAATATTGAACCCGTATTTTTTGCTTTTTCAAATCAATGAAAGACAAATATAAAGTTCGGGAGTGGGGGCTCGTGACGTCACAACGTGGTAAAAATGTGCCACGGTGTGACGTCACGCGAAACTTCAACGCACTATCGTCATTTTTTGTTTAATTGACAGAAAAAATAAGTGTTCAATATTTTTTGATAATGTAAATGATGGACTAAGTAGATATGTTTAGGACACAAGCCTATTGTCAGTCATGAAAATAAAGGAAAATTCAGTTTATTTCATTCAATACATATTCCATGTTTTTGCACAAGTGCCTTAAATCAAATCAAATCGAATTCATTTATTAGCTAGAACACCACGTACATTATTGAAAATGGAAGACATATACAAAAAGGCCCTTAAGAGATAAAAGTTAAACAACTTCAAAAATCTATTGGGTAGGGTAGGCATATGCCTGCAAGATGTAACTAAAACAAAAAATTATGGAAGCAAGACACTGAAACAATTTTTACCTACCTTATGAAAATTGGACAGATACGAAATGTTGAAAAAACTATTTGGTGGTATTTTAATACTGGCTCCACATTCATATTAATGTTCCATTTTTAAAATTGTACTCACTTGAAAGTTTAACGGTTTTTGAGATATATTAAACTTCAGTATGAAATAGATTTGTCTAAGCGAAAATTGATTATATTGTCGGTTGAACAATTGTTAGGAGCGAAAGTATTACGGTTGAAATATGCGAGTTATAAATGTATTTAGACAAGTAAGGATCCATTTAAATGTCTACAGCTAAAAGTATTTTCTGGAAAAAACTGGTTTTCACTGGACAAAATTGTCAAGTAAACAAAATTTCTATTAATACGGATTTTTGGTCGCCGGACGCATATCCTCGTGAAACCCAGTATGCTATAAGTGTTACATAATTAAAGCAATTTAGTTTAAACTTTATTTTAATGAGAGTAAAGTTCCATTTTATTTGATTCCATATTGAAAATTCCCACTTACACAAAAATCTTTCTGTTTGTAATATGGTGGGTTTCACGAGCATAACCTTTTGCGATAGCCAAGAGTTAATTATTGCTATTATATTATACTATAAGTACACTTCATATGTATAGGATCTTACTAAATGTCAAAAAACGGCCTGGTTCTACAAATCAATACTGATTGGTCGAGCTTCGACGTGTCATTTGGCTAAGGAACTATACTACGTGTTTGTTTTTGTTGACATTTAGTTACGTACCTAAATAACAGGAGTATAGTTAAAATAGTTTGACCAAAAAATATTTTTGACTGTAACACTACATTATTGTTAAATTATAACCAGTTGTCGAGGAAATCACAAATATAGAAAATATTCAAATCGATGTTCTTACGTCTTGTGTTTAGGATTTATGATTTCGACTATAGACAAGTATCATAGAGGGTTCCCTATGGAATCCCTAATCGTAATTTGTCATAATGTATTGTTTGTTCTAATTTTCGGTTATCCTAAACCCTGAATTTTAATATTAAAGTATTATAATAGAATCCGAACCTGACTCAGCTGATAACCAGTTTAGGATAAATAATTATTCGAACAAACGATGCACGAGGACAAGCGTTATTAGCAAGGATCGGAAAAACGCCCGTCATTTTGAAAACCTAACCCTGTTCCGTACAGCAGAGACTTCCTTATGATGTTAATAAAAAATATTTTTAGGTATTTTATACATTTATTATACCATCATTTATATGTATTCAGCGACAATTTCATCAATGTATGACACCGGAATGGTTATGGGAAAATACAAACACACACACACAAATAGTATACCTACCAATGTCAACGATTAAATATGCCCCAATGACATCCGTAGACTGTGAACAAACTTTTTCGACACATAAATGGGTCCTAAAATTCACGTAGTTATGCACTCACAAGTGAAAATGTTGAAAACAAATAGTCAATCTTTTTGTTGGCAAAAGTGTTTTTCCCCATAACCTTTGCGGGGTCATTAATTGATAAAATTGTCGCTGAATACATATAAATTATGGTATAATAAATCTATATAATACCTAATATTTTTTAATAACATCATAAGGAAGTCTCTGCTGTACGGAACAGGGTTATGTTTTCAAAATGACGGGCGATTATCCGATCCTTGGTTATTAGGCATTCCGAGGGACCACCATAGAGCGTTATGTCATAGACAAGGAGTGTTAGTTGGATGTAGCTTATTAATTTTTCTGCAGCTTTGTTGATATTATTGTGGACACGGAATATAAGGACTATGTTTTGATACTTGGATGTTTTATTTAGTACTAGCGACCTACCCTGACTCCGCCTGACTGTAAACTATTTTTGACTCGGCGTACGGTCATGGAAATTAATTCCTAGTCCACTTTGGACTATGTCAAAGTGGCGTGATCAATCAAAACGTAAGAGACATCTTATGATTTTTTTTGGTGTCAATTTGACATAGTCCAAAGTGGACTTTGAACTAAATTATGTGACTGTACATTTAAATGTACGGTCACGAGCGTTAATTTGGGACCCATTTCAAGAAAAATATGGTTGAAGTCGCGAATGTCATTAGAGATGTCATTTGTAACTTTTAGGAAACTCAACGTTATTGTTGTAGAATGTCAGATTGACTTTGGACCTAAGGTGGGTACCAAATTTAATCTCGTGACTACAATGTACAGTGTACATAATCAAGGTAATGTAGTCTATTTATTGATTGATTTGATTTTATGATTTTGATTGTCCAACTTAGTGATTATGGACGAACCCTATTTCTAAACAGAGGACAGATTGGCTTACTTCGGATTAAAATTTGACACATTTTGTATGGGCAAATGTCACATTTTAACTCGAAGTAAGCCTTATCTATGCGCGCTTTGAATATAGGGATCAGCCGTTAGGATACAGAAGAGGGGATAAGGTAAAAAAAAACATTACAACAACTAGGTATATTTTATTACCTTCTACATATCACATAAGAATTAAAAAATAATCCAACAACTAAGAACTTACACTAGCGCGGATACAAAATATATGAAACTTTAAATATAAACAACATAAATAAATTTAATTCGTCCACGATGTCGACATTCCATTTAGTCCTCCATAAATAAAAATAAAAAAGTATAAAAGATTTCATATGTTTGGAAGCGAAGCGATAATATTACCTTTAGAAGTGATGTAATAAATAAAAGACGCCATATTTAACATTTTTGAATCAAATCATTGATAGTGATAGATTCAAGTCGTAATTCATTCAAATTAATCAACCGTTCGTAAATATAAATAGTGTGCTATTTTAACACTTTGCTTAATTAAATCTATCTTTCTTTATGTACGGTCACGAGCGTTAATATGGGACCCATTTCAAGAAAAATATGCTTGAAGTCGTCAATGTCATTAGAGATGTCAAGTCATTTGGAACTTTTACGAAACTCAACCTTATTGTTGTAGAATGTCAGATTGACTTTGGACCTAAGGTGGGTATCAAAAATCGGGTGACTGTACAGTCAACGTCAAAAGTAAGTGATCAAAATCAACATTTCAAAATATCTATTGTCATGGCATCCCAAATATAACATGGGTGCGCCAAAGTTGAACTAAATTTTTAATGTCGATTATCGGAAATCCGAAAATGTTGTTCCTAATAATTTACATCCTAATAATCACTACTCATAACTACTTTGTTCCTAACGCTCTGAATTCCTAATCATTCAACTTCATAATGTCCGTTGCAATAAACATCGATCATACTACTATTTGTTTTCCTATATTTTCTCAACATAACCATCTTTTACACTATTGTTCATTGTTATATTTGTTTTATGTAGAATGGTTTTTATTCCTAAAATTGCACATTATTATAAGTACATTAAACTTATTTATAATTGTAAAAATGTTATTTTTTCTATTATTTTTATGCTAATACCGTAAAAATAATCTAAAAAATAACAACTTTAACCTTTAACCTTAAAATATGATTGTACAAATATTAAACAAACGGGTGCGCCAAAGTTGAACTAAATTTTTAATGTCGATTATCGGAAATCCGAAAATGTTGTTCCTAATAATTTACATCCTAATAATCACTACTCATAACTACTTTGTTCCTAACGCTCTGAATTCGTTTTGAATTTGTAATTAGTTTTAGTAGAAAGACGAATTAGGGCAGAACCGGTTCGGATAGGTTAGGTTAGAAGGCCAAGGCGGGAGCTCTGCTCCTTGGCCTTCGAGGTTATTTTTTTTTTCTGCCCAGAAAATATCAAACATAACAGTCGATTTAATAATAGGTAAACTATTAATAAAACAATCCATTACATTGGGCAAAGGATACTAAGGTAAAATCAGAAATGGGAAATAGATAAATTGACAAACAATTACATTGGACAACTGTTTATACGCCGAAACCAGTAATAGGGAATAGATAATTTATCAAATCAGTAAAAAATCAAAACAAGTAATGACTAAATGAATATATTCGAACTGATCTTTCGGGTAAACGTAAAAAAAAACAAACCATAATTGTCGAATAATATTTGTCGAACCAAAATTCGGACAAACATTTTTCGGGGTTCAGATAGGTAACCTTAATATTGATTTCCTATTAATATTGATTGATATTGATTGATGAATTTACAACGGCATTTACCTATTAATAATATGAGTAATAATATTATTAAAAAAAATGTTAGGTTAGGTTAGGTTTGTTTTATGAAAACCCTGAAATAAAAACCGTTTCAGTAAAAAACACTTTAGGACTTGCGATGATTAGGGATAAAAATACATTCGGAGTAAAATTTTTTAGGTGAGCCAATATACTTGACCCAAAAAAAATATGATTAAGAATGTTATTTAAAAAAAAAAATAGGAGTTTACAAAAAGTTACATCAGTGACATTAGCACTTAAAATTTTAAGAGATATGAGTTTTATGAGCTACGTTAATAGTAAAATAAATTGTAGTAACGAAATTTTTAGGAAAACATTTTTTAGGAGCAGTGATCATTAGGAGTACAAATCGTTAGGAAAATCAATTTCGGGTGATAAACTTTAGCGAAGCCAATATGGACCCCAAATATAACATGTTATATTAAAGTGCTAAATTAATTGATGTTTTAATTAGTCAAAAGAAAGTGATCATAACAGCTGTGCAAAACAGAAGCCTGACATGACATTTCTATCAAAAGAGTCAAACGTGAATTGAATACCAAAATAACGACATTCCAACAATATCGGCAAAAGAAGGATTTATGGCAAATAATTCCAAGATGTAATAAAAACTTATTTTAAATCTTGGCGTAAGGGAGATTGCTATTTTGTCACTTCGCATGTTTTTCGACGAACATAACCGATATTAACCGAAGTACTCCGAGGTTGTCCCAAAACCAAGATTTTATAGTTAAAACTTTAATTCGAAATGTTTAACGATGACTTAAACTGTCATTGAGTTTTCAAAAATCGAAATAATGGTGATCACTTATTATGACACGTTATTGAGCTCATTTACTTTTGATCAACTACAATAGTCCGTAGCATTTGACTTAATGTATTGTATAGATAATTTTGGGACCCTATTTCATCAGTTTCTTTTGCTGTTGACTGTACAATGAAATACATGATCTACTCTTATCCATATTAGGATGAGATCGGGTCGAGACAAGTTAAAGATGAGAAAAAAGAAAGGAATAGAAGCTAAAAGCAAAATTAATGTAAAACAGTGTAAAATCAGCTTAAATTGTACACATTACTGTAGTAACCGGGAAGCAAGTGTTTGCAGGACGAGTAGAGTTGACTTAACTTGGCAAGTCAATAAAATATTATAAATAAATAAATATTGATTTTTTTATCGACCGCTGCCATTGCACAGTCTGGCGTTGGCCTGAAACGATGATCTTTATTCAAAAGTAAGATTAACGTTTACGAGTATTTCGGAAGATATATTATCGCTTCACTCTCAATATTAACAGATTCAGTACACCAATACCCTTAATAATTTAATCTACTTATTTAAAACATATTACCGTTTTATTAACTGATACAAGTTGCCGGTAACTTCAATCCGTCTTAAGGTAAAAAGTAATATCATGCAATTTTAATTCAAAAAGCATTTGTAAATAATTGTGACAATGTTCAAATTGGATAGGTTATTACTTTTTACTTTAAAACTAGTACGTAGAATAAGGAATTTGTAATGATTTGCGACTTTTATGTGTGTCATTTTATTATTTATGTATTTCGATTTTGATATATTATGAATATTATGATGCGTACACGTCAAATATTATTACCCTACGGTTGAAGTTCGTTCGGTGTTCGTTTTCTATCTCACCTTTATGTCCTTGGCATAAGGTGTTGTTTTTTTGGCATTTTTAAATATTGTTCGACACACTTAGGCGGCACTTCGATTAAGTGATTTTGAACCATAAATGTTGCACTACAGGGTAGATATTAAAATCGTAATAAGTCCTCCGCGTGGTAAATGTTAAATGAACTGTATTCGCCCGTTTTAAAGTATAATTTTAAGTGTTTTAAAGTTACTCCTTATTCTACGTATATAATAAATGTAATCATTGTATCGAGATGTGATTCTTACAATTAAAAAAATGCAAATCACGAGAAGCGTACGTAAGAGCTATAAAATTGAACTTTATGACACCGTAATATGGTATATTCTTGATACAACAAGTGCTAATATGGAATTAAATCAAGCTAAGTGTATGGCGAGATAAAACTATTGGTATTATTAAAAAAAACATTAATTAATAAAAATAATTAAAAAGATTCGTACGCCTCTAGCCACCGTAAAATAACTAGAACGATTTCACTAAGTCAAAATGAACCTTACCCCTTTATTTTAACGTACAAAACCCGACGGTACCATTTCACTATGTCAGATATATTACATATCCGAACTGTAAACTGAGCTATTAGGCCGCTTTCAAAAGTTACCACTCACCAAACATAACATAATGCATAAACATAATATTGTCATAACCTATTTCTATCTTAACCTTGTAAGCCCCACCGTACTACAAACAGCCAGTTTTTTAAAAGTGGGTCTTAAAATCTACCATCAAAGCAATAAAGTTAAATTACGCTTGTTCAAAAATGCCATTTTCAATTTATGACAAACATGTAAATAAACTTTATTCCCATTGCAATACAGTTCTAATTGAATTGCCTTTTATAATATACATCCTTTTGCACACTGGGCCCTATGAGGGTATTGTCATCTTAGGTGGTAGGCAAAATTTTCAAGGTGATTTTGAACCATTTCCAGTTAATGGAATGGGCTGAATTTTGTACCACATATGTAAACCCGACGACAATGCAATATCATGGTATCTAAGAGGTGATCTGATGATGCAGTCGGAAGGTGGCGACAGAATCTCCGCTATACTTAACGTAGACCCACCGTGTTGGGACTCGTTAGTTTGGTCTTGATAAGAAAATAATGACTTTATAAAAAGGTACAGCAACAAGCTTGTCGCGAGAATGATTTTTTTGACAAACTTATTCACTTATCGGACAGAATATATGTAAACGGAACTGATATGTTTACTATAACAGTGACCTCTATCTCACGTGATGGTACCTATAATGAAGTCACTTGCTTAACAATAAAATAACATATTTCGTCTAGAAAAACTAGTTCAAACAATCGTTTAACAATATTCAACTGTACCACGTAGACAATATAGTCGAGAATATAACTTTTGATAGCCGCCTCGTTTCGTGTCTTCCCCTTACTCTATGCTGAACCCGAATTAATTTAGGACCTGAAAATAAATAAATTGGTTATTTTTTTATATCAGCGCCATCTATTAGTAGTAGTAAAAAACGGGCGCGCCTCAACATGGCGTCACTAATAACCAATATTAGCACAGAATACAACCGCGCAACGCGTGGATTACGCTGATTGGTTCCCGCGCTTCGAAAAATTGTCATCTGCGCAGGTACATCAATAAGCCATATCAGTTGTGCTTTACCGAGCGTTCAGTGGCTACAGAACCGATTTTGCAAATAATTTTACCAATAGAAAGCCACGTTATTTGTGAGTGTCATATGCTATATATTAAGACTGCACCGAGCAAACGTCGAGCGTCCAGTGGCGCCGTCATTACTATTATTCTGTTTTCTAATTAACTAAAGAATTTCCTTGTAATCGGACGATACTTTTTTGTAGCGCAAGTAAAAACACGATTTATGTGATACGTAATAAACATTAATAACAATTACTCTTCGAGTAGTCAGCTTAACGGGAAAAGGTGGCCACTTTTTTCCGTTAAGTTGAAAACTCGAAGGTGAATCGTTATTAAATTATGTGATATACCCTATAAGTTGTGTTTTCATTTGTAGTACAAAAACCTACCGACAAATTTCAAGAAAATACTTTAGTTTATTAGAAAACACAATAATAGTAATGAGGGCGCCACTGTACATCCGGCGTACGCTCGGCGCAGTTTTGACCCAGAAAAAGGTTTATTGGTAGTGGGCACAGGAACCGCAGTATATAAGCTTGTTGGTAGTGTGTGTGGCGCGGCGTACCTGCAACAGTTGCGGCGCGTGTTACGCGGCGCGGCGCTGCAGGCGCGCGGCGAGCCTGTAGGCGACGAAGGGCCACGCCGCCAGCAGCAGCAGCGTCGGCGCGCTCAGCTCCTGCCAGGGCCATCGCCAGCCGCGCTGTTGTACCTGTTATAAAATAGTACATTTTGATGCAAGTGCAGAAAGTATGTCATTTTACGCGAGTTCCGAGGTGTCTTGGCCCGAGCTGCAAGCGAGGTTGCACAGTTGAATACAAGTTGCAAGGCAACTTGCCTAACACGAAGATTTTTAGGGTTCCGTACATAAAACAAAACAAACCGAAATCCTTATAGGATCACTCGTGCGTCTGTGTTTCCGTCTGTCTGTCACAGAATATTTCTTACGAAACTACTGGACCGATTGAGTTGAAATTTGATACACATATGTAAATTGATGACCCAAACACAGATGTGCAAAGTAATTTTTTTTTTAATTTTCCGGGAGACAAGTTAAGAAATAAAAAATAAGTTTTGCAAATCTTACCGTTTCATATGTCAAATGAACGTAATGGAACGTTATGAAGATCTGAAATATTTTTTTGTTATTATTGAAAAATAAATAATTTTGATTTTATTCATGAAAGAAGACGAAAATTTACCATTCCCCGCCCCCCTGAACTACGGCGGCTAACATTTTGAAAAAAATACAAAATATAGTGCATTGCTTGTAGATTACAGGAAAACCGAATTCGATCAAAAAAAATTACTTAAAGTACGGTATGGAACCCTCACCACGCGAGTTCAACTCACACTTGGCCGGTTTTTTTATTCAATTGACGTTATACTTCAGGCAACTTGGACTTGGCGCTGGCCTGCTGGAACACCGGCTTTAAACCGCTACTGCTTAACTACTCAGACGTTATACTTACATTGGTCGTCCTCTCTCCCTCTACAGCCTTGCGGAGCGCCGCCACGTCAGCCTCCAGGCGCGCCAGCGTGGCCGGCAGCTGTTCTAGCACCTTTAGATCTATACAAATAAATGAATATTGTAGGAAGAGAGGCAAATAGAGAGATTTCTCTCCAGGTGTGCCTGAAGTCCATTGAGATGAAGTTGGAAGTGGCATATAAGTCAACTGACTTCTTCTTCTTGATCATCCGGGTTTCATACATTTTTGGTCCAAACATAAAAGTGCCGGCCAAAAAAAAAAGAAGCTACATTCTGTTAGGTCTTGTTCGCCTGAGCATTTGTTATTATGGCACCAAAGCTGTATACCAATATCCATAGTTTTATTCTAGTTTGAAAATTAAATATTTCGGTGAATTGAACTAGCAAAAACTAATGAATTATTCTACCATACTTTACATTTGAACATATTTTGGTAAGATACGGTGGTTTGGTGCCATAGTAAAATAATTTTGGCAAAACAGCAGGATCCCCATCGCCCATCTTGCCCCAGGACCTCGGGGGAGGCAAGCACTGGACGCCTTCCGTCTAAAACGTTGCCAATGACAGCGCATGTACTCACGCGTCAGCTGGGAGGAGATCTGGTGCGCGTGGCCGTTGCTGAGGCGCGGGGGCGCGGGCGCAGGCGCCGCCTCCGGCTCGCTCTGCCGACAAACAACACCATGTTATAGAAAGCATAAAGGTAGGAAAATATAATGGTCTCGGCCCAGAATATATGTTTGTTCCATTCGGCATCGAGACCCTTGGTCCGTGGGGTCCTAGCGCTCGAAGCCTCTTCAAAGAAGTGTCGAAGAGGCTCATTGACGTCACGGGAGACCGAAGAGCTGGCAGTTTCCTCGCTCAACGTATAAGTTTAACCATCCAGCGAGGAAATGCTGCCAGCATCTTTGGTACAATGCCGCAGGGGCCATTCTTAGATTTAATGTATTAGTTAATTTATATATTTAGAGTTAGTTTTATTTAATTTTAGTTTTCTTTTTCAGTTATTGTGTTATGGACGTTATGGTTGCTGTATTATTTTATGTTGTTTTTCATTAATTAAATCACTGTTTACGAAATATCATAAGTTACTTCTGTTATTTCACTACGGTATGCAATTTGAAGGAGATAAATGTTCTGAATGAATTTGGAGGGAGACTGGATGTGGTGCTAGTGCGAGAGCGAACTGGCAGAGCGACGGTCGTCGAAGTGGGGGATGATGGCCTGGTACCTCGCCGAGACGCTTACCACCCCCCACTTGAGATCACTGTTCCGCTCATGAACACGAGAGCCGGTTCCATTCTTATGGAACCTAGCAACTTTGACTCCAGAGGTGATTGGAATTTTTCCAAGGGTAGCTTTGAACTTCTTTACCAATTTTTTTCTGAATTGCCTTGGACGGCAGTGCTCGAATCTCGTGATGTCAATGTTGCCGTGGGGCTGTTTTATCGGCTTGTCTACGGGCTTTTTGACACATGCTTTCCCAAAAAAACACGCTCAAAAAAACCCTGCAGACGTTATCCAGTGTGGTTCACGGCAGATTTGATTAGGGATGTTGTGCGGAAAGCCAGCCTTCATCGCCAGTGGAAACGTTCTGGGAATCATGATGTATATGTCCAATTCTCTAGGATAAGGGCGGATGTCAAATCACGTACCTGTCATGCTTATGACAATTATATTAGGCTTACTCAAGCGAAGGTTACCAGTAATCCACGTGCTTTTTGGCGTCACGTTAATAGTCTCAAATCTAGAGGGGGCTTCGAATCTAGAGTTGCCTTTGGCGGGAAGTTGCATGAGGGTTGTGAAGCGGCTCAAGCATTTGCGAACTTCTTTTCGAGCGTCTTCCTACCGAATGTGCCCAGTCTTGACCCGTTGAAAACTGCACGTGAGGACCTTTCTGGCAATGCTAACTACATTTATATTGGTAAAATAACACCTCAAGAAGTAAAGTCCGGATTAGCTAGTCTTAAACCGTTAAGTTCCCCTGGTCCTGACGAGATTCCGTCCTATATACTAAAGGGTTGCCAGGAGTGGTTGTTGTTGCCATTGACTTTTATCTTCAACCGAATCCTGGATACTGGGGAGTACCCTTCTCAATGGAAAATTACCCGTGTGACACCCATTCCTAAATCAGGTGATACGGCCAATGTAGAGGATTACCGTCCCATTGCTAATCTTTCCGCTGTCGCAAAGCTATTTGAAATTATCTTGAATAATCATATTGCTCCTCAGATAAAGCCTTTCCTTTGCGACTCTCAGCATGGTTTTAGGCCCCGGCGTTCGGTTGAATCGAACCTTCTAACCTTGGTTGACTCCGTTACGCGTTATTTGGACGAGGGAATGCAGGTGGACGTGCTGTATTTTGATTTTAAAAAAGCCTTCGATCGCGTTGATAACGATATACTTTTGGGCAAATTATGCAGCATTGGCTTCTCACCAAAACTGCTCAGTCTTTTTTCTAATTATCTACGTGATAGACAGCAGTATGTACAGCATGGAAGCTTTGTATCGGATTCCTACCCCACTCGTTCTGGAGTTAGTCAGGGTTCTATTTTAGGTCCCCTACTTTTTGGCATTATGATCAACGATTTGGCCACTGTTCCTAAACATGCGCAATGCCTGCTTTATGCCGGTGACCTGAAACTGTTTCGAAGGGTGCAAGGAATCTCAGATTCGGAATGTTTGCAGAGGGACGTTGACTTGATTTACGAATGGAGTCGTAATAATAGACTTCTGTTCAATACCGAGAAGTGTGCCGTTATTTCCTTCAGTCGTGCACGTAGCCCTCTGAGTAGTCTGTATCTGTTGGGTTCTAAGCCCATAGCCCGTGTCACTTCGATACGAGACTTGGGGGTTATCCTAGATTCCCAACTTAATTTCCGCGAGCACATGAAAATGCTCGCTACAAATTGTCACCGCAGACTAGGGTTTGTTGTCCGCAACGCCAGGGAGTTTAATGATCCTGGGTCCATAATGCTCCTATACACCGCCCTTGTGAGAAGTAAGCTGGAGGCAGCCTCTGCCGTTTGGAATCCCCATGAAGCTTCTTACATCCTGCTGCTAGAAAAAGTCCAGAAAACCTTCTTGCGATTCTTATATAAAAAGGTCTATGGCTACTACCCGTTCCTGTACCCAACAAAATTTCTTCTGGGAACCTTAGGATTCTTTTCGCTGGAGGTGAGGCGAAACTATGTGCTGATGTCGTTGGCGTGTGGCATCCTGCGAGGGGACTCAGACTGTCCGGTTTTAGTATCGCAACTGGTGTGTCTGTTCGTTCCCTCTGTGCCGAAATATGCTTTTCGGGAGCGACGGCACCCGCTGCTGGCGGTCCCGGCCGCGCGGACCGTCTCCCGCCGAAAGTCACCGCTGGTTCGCGCTCTGCAACTGCTTAATGCATTTCTAGATACGGCTCCTAATACTGACGTGCTTGCATCCAGATGGATGTCAATACGTGACGAATGTCTAAAATTTTGTGTGATGATGAATGAACGGCCTTCGTCTATTCTTTAATGCTTTATTGTTAACTGTTTGTGTAGCTTTTGTCTTATGTTTATATACTTAATCTTAAATTCACAGTGCTTTAGTTTTACTGTTATACTGTGTAATTTCATTAAATAAATAAATAAATAAAAATAAATAAATAAATAAATCATTTGCACCAATTCCTGGAACACGTTGTACGGCCAATCGTTGCAAATTATATTTCATCAAGTATACACAAGTGTACAAAGGGTCTTTATGGGAATCCCTAATCTACATTTGTCCTAATGCATCGGTTGTCCAAGTTTTCGTTTATCCTAAAGCCATTTCCGCTAAATTTCACTTTTTTACGAGCTTTTATTTAACGTAGTCGGTACTAAATATCCATTAAAAATTGTTCAAAAGTGGTCCATCAACAACCGTAAACATACCTTTCTACGCTAAAACTTCTATTTACGCAGAATGTTGTTATTGAAGTAACATATAAAAAAAACGCTAACACTCAACGACCAACTACAAGAAACTAAAAATTATCAAAAATAAAAAAATATTCATACGTACGTACGTTTACCAATTCCAGTTGTAAAGTAGAATGTATCAATTGTGTGATAATTATGTTGCTTTTGTTAGAGTTAATAAATATTTTAGTGGAGATAAGAAAAGAAAGAAAACAAGAAAGCCTGTGATGAAAAAGTTAATGAAGAAAGTCTGAATGAATCCGTCGTGAACCTGCGTTACGGATTTATCCGTCAATGTCGTTGAGAAGGTTAAAATAAGCAATGTCCGTCCAAAAGTCCATTAGCAAGTAAGTTAAGGTCCAGGGGCCCTAATATCGCTGCGTTTATCGCGTGACAAAGTTTAGATAAAGCATCTGTCACCTTCTGATACGTGTATAAATACGCAACCATATCAGGCTCGCTGATGAGGCGTTTTAAGCGCGAAAGGATAACTAAATAAAATAAATGACAAGCGCGTTCTCAAACAAGCGTTTTAAAATTCCGCGTTCCACGGGCGTGTGGATTCGGCGTTCAGGAAATTCGCAGCAACTGACGCGCCTGTACTGAACACAAACCTCGACCCGCGCACACAAGCAGGGGTTACTATCATATCATTTACCTCATCGTCAAAGGACAATATAGCTCAAACGTCTGGATTGTATAATGTCTTTGTTACTATATAGACATGAACGCTAAATGTCTCTTTTGAAAACGTTACAATTTAAAATAGTCTAGTAGCGAAACGTCTTTATCTGAGATTAAGAGTTTTAATGGTGAAACAAGTTGCCTCAGCCTTAGAGGTATAAAAGCATATTTTAAAATTAAAAACTAAATTTAACCCCCACCAGAACAGCCTACACTTACCGGTTTAACAGTGACACTGCCGCCAGCCTGCTCCGTGTCCTGACTCCACTACAAGTCACGAAACAGCCAGAAATAAAAAAGAAGAATTCGCAACAAAATACCTTTTGAACGCTAGGCTAGGCTATTGCAAAGTAAAATAAATTTTGTTGTTTATGTTTACTATGGCGAGTTTTTCAACGATACGGTAAACACTCGCACTTATTAGCCATCATAGCGTTTAAAAGGCTGTTAGCCCTTCACCTTAGAAAGTAAAAAATAACATTAAGGTTAAAAAAAAGAAAAGGCAAAAAAGGTTAAGAAAATAAGAAAAGTTTATGTCACGCATTTTTTTTTATCAACTATAGTTATTGTTTGTTTACTTTTAGAATGACTGATATCAATTGCCTACTTTTAACCTTTTCAACGCCAATGACGGATTAATCCGTTAAAGTTGACAGCCCTCCATAACGATAATTTATCAGATGTCATTCGCATGTGAACGACAATGTTTCTATGGGGACATTAACATGGCGTGGAAAAGGTTAAGTGAAGTTAGAAAGTGGTTAGAAAAAAAATGCGCCACTACATTTAAAAGCAAAGTCCAATCCAATGTTAAATGAAATACACGTCTGTTCCCTTCACAGTAGATGTATTGTATTGAATCGTGTCGTAATACCACGTGATGGTGGTGGATCCAACCAGGATGCTCCAATAGCATTCGTCCGCGTAGAATTCGTTTATCGTGTTTCCCTAGGGAACTTGATTTTTTCAACATAATGAGTATTTCATGTTATAATCTAGAAAACAAAGTATCAATATGCCGAGTTTTAATATCCGTTTGATAGGATGACAGACGACTCGATCGTTGCACGACGGGCTTTACAATGTTGTGTGCATGTGTATGTGTGTGTCTGTGTGTATGTGTGTGTATGTGTGTGTATGTGTGTGTGTGTGTGTGTGTATATACGTACGACACTAACATCAACGGTGTCTATGTACTCGTCCTCGGAGTCGTGTCGCACCCGCTGCGCGGGCGACGCCGCGCCGCTCACCGACCGTGACACTGCAACAGAAACCTAGTAAATAAATCAATTAACTAAACCCGACTATTGCACTCGTCCCACCGCCGACGATGAACGAGAAACGAGAACAGCCATCGGTCAATTATAAATATAATGTGTCTCTTTTCTTGGCACGGGATCTAAATGTTCTGTTGGAGAGAGAAAGAGTTCTCGCTGGCTGTGTGAAAAGCCATCAATTAAATATTAATATATGTCTCTTTTATAGACAAGGGATTTTTGTCTTTTGTTAGTTAGTTGTGCAAGAAAATAGTCGATAGCTAATCTCTTCCTCGCCGGCGATGGGACAAGTGCATTCAGTTCGAAAAGGTCTCACACGACAAGGTCACTGTATCCCTCGTCTTAGCCCCCCCAGCACTAAGCACCAGCTGGCGAGGGGGCGCAGCACGTCGCCGGCGACCAGGTCCTCGTCCACCGACTGGTCACGCCGCTTCCTTGCGCATCGTCTCCCTACCTGCAGCACTACGCACCTGCTGGCGATGGTTGTCCTGAGCGCGCCCGACGCAGCACGTCGCCGGCGACCAGCTCCAGGTCCTCGTCCACCGACTGGACACGCCGCTTCCCTGCACATCGTCTCCCTACCTGCAGCACTACGCACCTGCTGGCGATGGTTGTCCTGAGCGCGCCCGACGCAGCACGTCGCCGGCGACCAGCTCCAGGTCCTCGTTGGGGAACTCCTCGTCCTCGTCGTCCACCGACAGGAACGACGCCACGTCAGAGGTGTATGACATCGTCTCCACGATCTGCGGAATGCAGACTCAAATAAGACATTCCTCCGAAGTTAAGAAATATTATTTTTAATGGCGAGGAGAAGGCATACGAGCACACAGACCTGGTGGTGAGTAGGATCTAAAACAAATAGCAATTAGGACTAAAATGGAATGTCTTTATGCTACGAATTTTTTAATCGGTAGTAATCTGAAAATTTAAAAGGTTCAGATTTAAAAATAGGGTATTTGACATGAGTGAAATTAAATTGTTTTATTCATTAACAACACATAAACATTATAAAAATACTAAGAGAATATCAATCTTTTATTTATGTTTGCTATTTTAAGATTTGAAAATTCATAAAATCCATCAATAAGGACGCTGTTTGATTGTGACGTCACAAGATAGTAATCCCTATAAATTCCATAGTAACGGAGCGGTAAGGATCGACTTATTTTGACATTTGCCCATACAAAATGTGTCAAATTTTAAGACGTTGATTGCGACCGATAATGTTAACGTAAATAGTAAACAAGTACAATAATGCCTTATAAGTAGCTGCACACTTTGGTACCTCGTCGATAAAGCGGCCTTTGACAGATTATTGCAGCAGTTCAAACAGTTCAGCATCAAAGTAACAAGCACTCAAGTGTGCGGCTACTTATAAAAGTCCGATCGTACCATGTAGACTCTACGTGGTACGATCGGACTTATAAATAGGCGCACACGTGAGCGCTTGACACTCTAAATTGTAGAGTAAGGTTTCGTACCTTGTGTAATTCGCTGACATACGCCTGCATCGCTTCTTCCTGAGTCATGTTTCCCAATCTATTCCACGATTCCCATTTTGCTCTGGAAACAAACAAGATCGAGATGAACCAAGAGAGCAGCAGCACTATTCGTATATTCATCTCTTCCATAGTTCTGCGAAACTTGCAAGTGTAAACTAACCCTGTGTAACATTTTTTTTAAACGGGACTGTCTCTCATATAAATTGACCTAGTCCCCAGATTTGTACCATGGGTTCTAGACAAGGATAAACATACTTATACAGAAAAATACATACTCAAGTACATGGAAAACATCCAAGATTCAGGAAGTAATATTCGCGCTCATCACACAAATATCTGCCCTCATTATACACCCACCCCACACACCCCAGAGTAGGGTAGGCAGAGCTACAGAATTACTTACCGAGAACTCTGACAGCGAGGACGACGCGTTTGCCTAGTGGGTAGTGACCCTGCCTACGAAGCTAGCGGTCCTGGGTTCAAATCCCAGTAAGGGCAGATATTTGTGTGATGAGTGCAAATATTTGTTCCTGAGTCATGGATGTCTTCTATATATTTAAGTATATATTTCTCTACATAAGTATTTATATCGTTGTCTAGTACCCATAGTACAAGCCTAGAGCTTAATTTGGGACTAGGTCAATTGGTGTGACATAGTCCCCCTGATATATAGGGTGTCCCAGGAAGTAGTGTCAAGCGGAAGTCCAGAGGTAGAGCACCTCAAGGGGCATCTGAATCACCCCCATGTATGTTCAGCAATTGTTATTAGTTTCCGAGATATTAATCATTTTCATCGGATTTTTTGTCATTTTTCCTTATGTCCGTGATACGAGAAACCCCTAAATTCATGTATTTATACACTTTTTTTTCAGTGTTTTCTTGCATGATTAAAATCACTGTGAAATAAGGAAGATTTTAAAGCTACATGCCATTTTTTTTTTCATTACCACTTTTTGAGTAATCGCACAGAGTTACTTTCTCCATACTAAGGGAACCCCGCGTTTGTTTTTCACCAAGTATGGAAAAATAAACTTTGTGTGTTTACTCAAAAAGTTGTAATTAAAAAAAAAATGGCATGTAGCTTTAAAAACTTCCTTATTTCACAGTGATTCTAATCATGCAAGAAAACACTGAAAAAAAAGTGTATAAATACATGAATTTAGGGGTTTCTCGTATCACGGACATAAGGAAAAATTACAAAAAATCCGATGAAAATGATTAATATCTCGGAAACTAATAACAATTGCTGAACATACATGGGGGTGATTCAGATGCCCCTTGAGGTGCTCTACCTCTGGACTTCCGCTTGACACTACTTCCTGGGACACCCTGTATATGTATAGTTCTCAGAAACTTGCAAGTGTGAACTAACAGAGGCCCTGTGTAACCTTTTTTTTAAATGGGACTGTCTCTCATATAAATTGACCTAGTCCCCAGATTTGTACCATGGGTTCTAGACAAGGATAAACATACTTATGTAGAAAAATACATACTCAAGTACATGGAAAACATCCAAGATTCAGGAAGTAATAATCGCTCTCGTCACACAAATATTTGCCCTTATCACATAAAATAGATATACATACTCGTATTGATTGACGACGCGGTTAGTCTATTTTGTAATGGGTAGTGGATACGAAGCTTGAAGTCTTGGGTTTGATTCCATCCAGGCAAATATTTGTGTGATAAGCGCGAGTATTTTTTGTTGCTTCTTGGTTGTTTTCTACGTATCTAAGTTAGTCTATACAATTATTTTAATAGTAAGTACATATGTTTATCGTTGTCTATTACCCAACAGGCTTCTAGAGCTTAATTTTGGGCGTGGTCAACTTGTGTGAGATTGTCCCTTAGGACCCGTTTCTCAAAAAGTATTAGTCTAATAATATTATGTTAGCGTTTTGTACCACAAATAAAACAAAAAATGAGACGAAACACTAATATTATTGACACTACTACTTTTTAAGAAACGGGTCCCTGATGTTTATTATTATGGGTACACTACATAATTCGGAATTGATCAAAATTCCGAATATTCATAATTCCGAATGCAATGTTTTGATACAAGATTTTTATTTTTTGGTATCGCTTATAAATTATAAATGCAACCTAACCTACGTACAGCCATTTAATTATGCATCTAATTTAGAGTACATACATACATCCCAGAGTGGGGTAGGCAGAGCTACAGAATTACTTACCGAGAACTCTGACACCTAGTTGTTAATTCTATAACCACATTTTGCACAAACAGGCTAAGATGTTTACCATGTGTATATTAGTGACAGGTTGCAAGCCCATCGCCTAACAATACTACAAGCCTTTAATCCCTTAGTCGTCTCTTACGACTTCCACAGGAAGACATGGAGTGGTACTATTCTAAGCCGGCAACCAACACGGCTAATTTAGAGTAGGTCACCGACTAATAATTATTGGAAAAAAACAATTTTAAGGTGTTCCCTATGATTATACCTGTTGACGACATCCCAGAAGCCAGGCTTGGGCTTGTCGCACGGTCCTTCTGTCGCCTGCTTGAAGTAGCTGTAGAAGCGCAGCATCAGCTCGTTGCTGGGCTGGTACGACCCTGGAAACAAGAGGAAAGACCGTTAGAAGACCACGGAGAGGCGGTAAAATTCTATAGGAACGGGTTCATACAGCCACAGTTTAACAGTAGTTCATCTTCAAACAAAGGTATATCGCGCAGCAGCGCCGCGGGGCACCACAAGAAAAGTTAAAAGGACGCAAAAAGCCGGTTTAATCAGGCCGCGCCGTGGCGTGCTTAATAAAAAGTTTTTGATAAGAATGCATCTTCTAGGTGATTTTGTTCATTTCGTGATGTTAGCACCTTGTGCAGAGTCCGTCCGAATCCCTTCCACCATTTTATACTTTAGCTACCGCTAAGCAGTAGTGTTCGTATTGTTCGTTCCGGTGTGGGGAATTAAACAACCGGTAAAATGACTAGCATAGAGGCATACCATCTTAGTCCTCAGGGTTGCCAACGCTTTAGCAGTCTTAGGATTGTGGTCTCGAGGTTGCAAATATCCATGTAGTTGGTCTGGTTGGGTCTGAGATCTCTTACGTCATCAATGCCATTTAAAAATCGATGAGTGTGGTTAGTTGCACTGTCGAGTCGACAAATAACTTGTTTTATTGATAACTAACAATACCGCAAATATTTAATATTATCTGCTAAGTGATGCTAAATAAACATGTAGGTTATCTGCAGGAATTGTCGGTCTGTCAACACATTTACACTGTTTACAAGTGATATATCAATACCTATTAATTAATCCTTTGTGGTGAGAGTGCCGACCAAAGATCTGACGACCTTTTTCGAGGAGAAATCCTGTATCACCTGTTACAGTAGCATAAGTAGCTACGCAGCCGAAGAGGTCAAAATAATCTGCATTCGACTCTAATATCAAGAGAATACGTCGTGTCTAGATCATTTTGAGCATGTTATTATGCTTAGCTACTTTGATGCTGACGGTACCACCCAGCGTTTTTTTGTAGCCACTTTGAACTTTATTCATCTGTAATAAGCGAGGAAACGTGTACGGGTGGTGGATGGGAATAACCGTCATATTTCTGTCGTAATACCAAAAAAGACCGCTAACTGCAATGTAGTAGTCGAAGCGGGTGTCGCGGGTGGTAGGACCTTGTGCAGGGTCCGTCCGGATCGCTACCACCATCTTATCCATTAACCTACCGCCAAACAGCAGTGTTCGCATTGTTGTGTTCCGGTTTGGGGATAAGACAGCCGGTAAAATGACTAGCATAGAGGCATTCCATCTTAGCCTCAGGGTTGGCAACGCATTTGCAGTCTTAGGATTGCATTGCAGTCTTGTGATTGCGAATGTCTATGGGTCACAGTTTCCACTTACCATCAGGTGGCCTGTGTGCTCGTTTGTCTACTCGATGCCATAAAAAAAAAAAGCATTCTATACTCTATTGGTAACCACATTAAGTTTAAAATGCTATACTATTAATATGCAGTTATACGCCTTCTGCTATGCTAGCTGATAACGTGAAAGTAAATTGAAGTGTTAGTTTTTAAGTTTTATTTTTATTATGTATGCTTGTAAGGTAATGGAATGTGTAAATTATGGGTCTCGTTGCCTGAAATAAAGGTTTTGTATTTGTATTTGTAAACCTATAACCTATTTTTTTTGCTTCTAAAATCTTGTGTTTGGTTAGGTTTGATTATTATTGATATCTCATAAGTTCATAACATAAGAGATGCTAATTGTTTGTTTTAGAAGGGCGGCGAGCGGCGCCATGGCTAGGTACCATTAACTTTAAATGTTGATCCACCATAGAACCTTTTCCTAATGAGAGCGTCAAGGGACAAGATAGAAATTACATAAGAATTGATCGTTGGTTTTATGCGACAAGGTTCTACAGTGGTACATCAATTAAGTCCATGACCGTACTGTCGTATTTGCGTAACCGGGTTAGTATTTGGTACATAATCGTCATACATAGTATAAATAGAAAAGTAGGTCATCTCCGACCCTTTTGTAGCTTCTGACACACCTAGTACGCTATGACACTACTAGCTACTAGCTTGTGCTCGGGACTTCATCCGTGTAGACGTCGAATATCGTTATTCCCTCAGTAACCTTTCAAGTTTCCGAGATGAAGTCCCGGGCACCCCATTTGTTACTACAGGGTATAAGCCAGGGATTGTAACCGGTTACAAATAAACCGGTATTTATTTAGGTTAAACCGGTTAATAATTTAGGTTACGTTCGAACGAAATGATTTGGGAACGTTATTTCGAAGCGCTCCCTAACCGGTTACTCTGTGTTTCGATACGGGATGAATGACCGCTGTCGCGCGTCGAGGCGCTGCTTGTGGCTGCGCTATCAATCTAATACCATAGCAAACCAATCCTGTCTCCTTAAACGAGCGGTCATTCACCCCCCACACGGAGGAACCGCTCTCTAACCGGTAAATTGATTTCGTTCCCTGTTTACGCTCCGACATAGAGATACCGGTTAGAGCGGTTCTTGCGAGCGTAACCTTTATTATGGGTTAGGCTCTCAAAGTGCGGCTCTAACCGGTACGGAAAATAAACCGGTTTTCAATCCCTGGTATAAGCTATCTCCACTGAAAAAACAAATGGGTTGATTTTACTAAGTTTTATGGTTAAAATAGGACTTACACGTGAGTTTGGTTGAGTTAACCACTACAAAGGTTGAAGCAACCTTCTCAATGTGTTGTTTTTACTAAGGTCAGGTGCTAACTCATCCAAACTCATAGGTAGGTCCTAAAACTTAGCAAAATCAACCCTTTCGGTTTTTCAGTGTCTATTCCAAATTTCATGCAAATCCATTCAGCCGTTGCAGCGTGAAGTAACAAACTAACACACAAACAAAATTTCGCATTTATAATATTAGTAGAATTTTTGTATCTACATTTTTGCTTCGATACACACAACCGAACACGATGACAGCGCGCCCCCGACTAAAACCAGCTCATTCCGTCCTGTTGAGTGTTGTTGTGATAGCTCACGGCGCGTACGGTCAAGCCACGCACACATGCAAGCCGCGCGACATACCTTCGTTTGAAGATGAACTACAGAGGGCCCAGACAAGATGCATTACGCTAACTATCGTTTCTATTCGTATAGTTCTTAAACCAATTGCGTCACTGGCACATCCCGTGACTTTTCGTATCACGTCATCTAGGGTAAAGTCGCCAGTGGTCAGCCAGAGACCCAGTAGTCGACCTTATATGAGTGCGAAGAGTGGGAAATATATTTCGTACTCTTCCCACTCCTACAAAATATAGGCAGAGGCCGACTACAGGTCTCTGGCTGACCACTGGTGACTTTACCCTACCAGTGACGCGATTGGTTTAAAAACTAAACCAAGAGAAACGCTAGCTAGCGTAGTGCATCTTGTCTGGTCCCTCTGTTCAAATGATACTATGGCCCTGGCGCTAAATGTATAGCTAGCAGGATTAATTATTGGGTACATTAGGTACCTATCGTCACCGCGTTATCTCAAGCGGCTTATCAGAGTTTAATTAACCTCATGCAGTGATAAACTCAGCTGAATCCACTTCTAGCGATTCTTTGTAACGAATATAGACCGCTCAGTTTATACGCAAACTGTAGCTAGACCACAAATTGAGTTATACGTCACGTTAGTGCTTTGTCACTTGACATCATGTTTGAAATGATGGACTAAACTGTCAATGGCTCAAGGTGGTCCCACTACTTCGTCCCACTGCTCTTTTCGACGGAGCCCTGCCTCGCGGGCTCCTACTTCCGGGCGGTTTGCCCTTCGGGCGCTTAAAGATACCAAACGATCCTAACCTACCTACTTTTGCGGAATAAAAATGGTTTCTGGCGAATTTCTGACGAAAGCGAATAGAGCAGTGGGACGAAGTAGTGGGCAGGGATTGTAACCGGTTACAAATAAACCGGTATTTATTTAGGTTAAACCGGTTAATTATTTGGGTTACGTTCCAACGAATTGGTTACGCTCACAGGGAGCGAAATGCATTTACCGGTTATAACCGGTTAGAGAGCGCTTCCGTCATTCACCCTTGTCTCGGCTCACACGGAAGGAGCGCTCTCTAACCGGTAAATGCATTTCGCTCCCTGTGAGCGTAACCTTTATTATGGGTTAGGCTCTAATAGTGGCTTTAACCGCTACGGAAAATAAACCGGTTTTCAATCCCTGGTAGTGGGACCACGGGTAATGGAGAAAAGCGACAAGGTACAAAAATGTGCAACTACTTATAAGGTCGACTTTACTATACTTTGACGATGGAACGATTCGTCCGCTTACTTTCCCAATCTCGTATCTGACCGAATAGTTAGATAGGAAAAGCACTCATGTTCTTTAATGAATAAAGACTACTTTCCTATCTAACAGTTAGGGGTTAGGTTAATCAAATTACGAGGGTGAGTAAGTAAAAGGACGATTTTAGAACTAAATACGGAGACTTTAGGGCATTATTCCAATCACCATAATAACGATAAGGCGATACGCTAACGCCCTCGCTTCGCTTCGGTTTATGTGAGTATGATATATTATGAACTATGACCTTCCTCGATAAATGGGCTATCTAACAATGAAAGAATTTTTCAAATCGGACCAGTAGATAGTTCCTGAGATTAGCGCGTTCAAACAAACAAACAAACAAACTCTTTATAATATTAGTATACATTATGTGAAAAGCACATCACATTTTGTCAATTTATAATTATAACCTAAGACCTACCTAACATAACAATATATTTCCTGTAAACTAGCGTGATGAATTCATAATTCATGACTTTTTTTTCACGTTACAATGAAAGCTGATTCATCAAACAGTTGAGAAAAATCATTTTTTTACAAACTTCAAAAATAAATGATAATACGTCTATAAGCCAACAAATATTAGTTTATATCTGTTTCAAGCAGAACAGAATTTAACATGGAGTTTCTTAGACCTGCTTGTTATATGACGCCACAGTGCATATCGGATGTCTCTGTCCAATCGCTGTCTAATTAGTAGTTTAAAATTCAAAATTATTTATTTCAGGTTTCCCCATAGAATAGTTAGTAAGGTTCCTTATCGCATATATTAGTAGACTACATTTACATATCAACTTTAATATTGGCAAAAAAATCTGCAAAATGCTTGTATCGTCCGCAATTCTTGGCCGATTTAAATTTTAATTTCACTTTTGGTGATGTCTTTTACGGTATTTTCATATTTTGTTGAGAAATGGGTGAGGACGAAAAAGTTGGACCACAGTTAAGCGCAGTCAACCATACAAACAACGAACACGAAAAAGTTCCGCTGCGCGACGAAAAGTATCCCTACAATTTGTATGGTTAATTATCGTGTCACAACGGAAAAGTTTCATAGAAAACTTCATTGATTGAATTAGGGTGGCCAACTTTTTGGTCCTTACCCAAATGCGATTTAAAATCCCTTTTTTGTTTGTAAATTGTTTAACTTTAATGCAACTATTAACTAATCGTTTATCATCATCACTACATAGTATAAAACAAAGTCGCTTCCCGCTGTCTGTCCCTATGTATGCTTAGATCTTTAAAACTACGCAACGGATTTTGATGCGGTTTTTTTTAGTAGATAGAGTGATTCGAGGAAGGTTTTTATGTATAATAAATTTTGTTTTATGTACGTGTGTTATAGAAAGCTCAAATAAACCGAAGCGAAGCGAGGGCGGGTCGCTAGTTTTAAATAAAAAGATTATACCTAAGAGAGTTTAAAATCTCCTCATCAATCACGCATAGTTAATCTTGAAGCAGCACACGTAGGTATATATATTATATAACGAAACTTGACTCATGTTTCTATAGTTTTGCAAAATGAAAGATCAAGAGAATACATTGACTCGTTGACCCGTAAATCTAACTAACAAATTAGTTAACTAATCGGCACAATGCGTATTTAATCATAATCGAGTGAACGGCGGACTGTAGCTAACTCATACCTATAGATACAATGCCACAGAATTTATATAGTATACAGTCGGCCAAAAATGTGGTCTACCACTCTACGGTTGAAGTTCATTTGCACGTCATGATACAACAAGTTTGATTTTCCCTCGCAATATTATGACAGGACTTGACAGAAGTGCGTGGAGCTAACCCCATGTGCTTCTGTTTAGTCCATTGGAGAAAATTCTCTTTTACCAAACAATTGTCTTCGCGTGTGATATCCATGGAGTTATTTCTCTAATAAGTCCATGGGAGTGTCTATAAATAACTCGACATTGGCGAAATACACCTTAACAAGAGTGAAAGCCATTAATTAGAATTAGAATATTATGACAATGACAAGTGTCAACCTTAGCGATAATCAAAACTTCCACCCCGTATCGATCGTACAGTTACGTTGAATACACGACTCTCCTAGTAAATTATATAATAATATATATTTTTTACTTATAAACATGTCTCTTATTTGGGTAGGGACCAAGAAGTTGGACCATAGTTAAGCCCAGTTAACCATACAAATAACGACATCGAAAAAAGTTCCGTTGTGCGACGAAAAGTATTCCTCGTGTCACAACGGAAAAGTTTCATAGAAAATTTAATTGAGTGAGTTAGTGTACCCAACTTCTTCGTCCTTACCCATTTACTAGCCTAACCAGTAGCGATATCAAAACATAAAGTATTCTATTAAAAAATTGCATGCTCTTCGGAATTATATTTTGAACCCGTTGCAAACGCATTGAACTGGGCTCACAGAAAGCCGCAAACTATGAGCCAATAATGTACGCGCGTAGCAGTTAACATAGCTGTCGCAAGTAAAGAGCCATCCATAGGAGCTTTCATAACCAAGCAGTTGAATGGACAAACATTCACACAGCTATTCTGCCCTACTACGGAAAAAAAACACATCTTCCATAAGATTTGTATTGCACTTCCAACCTTATTATAACATTTCAGAGCTTAATATGCTTCTATGAATTAATGGCACTTGTGCCCTCTCCGTAAGAAGGCATAGTGACCTGGCTTATGCCATTCAGCATAAACGTTAACACCTTCAGCTTAAATGACACACGGTCTTTTCTACGTCACAACTAAGGTTGCCACCTTTCTTATCAAGATATATAGTATACGGTGAGTTATAGGACCAAAAAATATAGTACATTTTTATTTATTTTTAAAGACATATTTTTTGTTCGAACTAGCTTCTCTCAATAACATTTTGTCGTCCAGAAACTTATTTATGTTACCATATTTTAAGACTATTTTCGGAATTATATTGTTTTTATAAAATAAAGTATTTAAGCGTACTTTATGTTTTTCATATATTATAAAGTACGGACAGCCGAAATATAGTACAATACTATATATTATAGTACGGGTGGCCGCTCATTCCCGAAATACCAGTATTTTAAAATACCTGATTCTCAATATATCGGAATCCCAAAACTAAATATGCAAATTAGGATATTATTCATTATCTTTACCCAAACGAATCTGTTTTTTTGAGAACCTGGTAAAAAGAGTAGTTTGGTATTTTGAAATAATGGTATTTTGGGAATGAGCGCGGGTGGCAACCCTAGTCACAACAGAATGAAGTCATAGTCGGAGAGCTAGCTAATAATGATATAGTATGGCACACTAACTAGAGGGATTTCGTTGCTCTATAAATTGCAAACCTATTTCCGTAGCTAGCTCTTAGACCATCATTCCGACCACTAGTCAAAAGCGGGCGAAGCAAACGTTGTTTTTTTTTTAAATAAGACCGACCAAATAACAAAATTTATCAATGGAATATGAGGCTATTGTAAATATCAGAGTCAATTTTCTATTCTCAGTCATAAAAACAAAGGAAAATCAATTTAATTTCCTTTGCAATGGATCTTTATCCCAATGGCTGTATTATGTAGATTTTAATACTAGCAAAACATAATATATAATAGCAAAACATGATATTTACAAATATACATGTTTGATTATAGAATCGTATGTAGATTTAGGTTATGTTATGTTAGATTTAAAGTAGACCCGAAGGGCCAAAGCACCCAGAAATAGGAGCTCCGTCGACGTCGACGTCTTACTTATAATGATGTTTTGCTACTATGATGATTTGCGAATGTCATGTTTTGAGAATAATATGATGTTTTGCTGTTATGGTATTTTTGAGAATATCATGGTTTGCGACTGATATCCAAAGACGGAGGGTTTTTTTCGTACGAGGGCTTTATGGTTAATCCTATTGATGGATACTCACCCTAACATTTTGTAACATTAGGTGATTGGTCAAATGAAGCAAACAAACAAATAAGAAACTTCACAATTAAACATTGCGTTTGTATAGAAACCGAACCCACAGAGCTCTTAAGTTAAGAACGTTTACATAAACTAAAAGCCAAGTGTACAATCTTATCTATGTCGGTGGAAAACACTCGGTTACATGTTTTATTTATGGGATGACGTCGTATTTAGGTGCACTGGTAAAGTTGTCGTAAGCTGCACTTAGTTCAAGGACAGTACAAGGAGTTTTTATCAGTGAGCAAAACTTTTAGAGTGTAAAAATAATCAAATCGATTTTCATTTACCAAAGGAAACAGGATACATACATACATTAAATCACGCCTGTTTCCCAGAGGGGTAGGCAGGCAGAGACCACTTCTTAACAGGATGTTTAATAGTAATACATATCGTTGCCTTTATGAAAGAGTGCGGCATCTCAAAATGAGTCGCTGTTGCAATTTAAATTCAGAACACTTTCTATTTAAAGTTTTCTTTACAACTTCATCATTTTTTGAGTTGTAGCAGTATTGTATAAAGGCAGCGATATTATCAATCGTAGCTAAGAACTGCCATGAATAAACGAGCGATGAAAAAACGGTGGTTAAATACAGCACCAACTCTCCACGGCTGGACCGATTTTGATAAAACATGTCTAAGAAACACCGCCAAAAAACCTACTTTCAAATTAAAAAAAACGCATCCAAATCGGCTCATCCGTTTAAGAGCTACGGTGTCACAGACAGACACACCAACACACACACACACACACGCGTCAAACTTATAACACCCCTCTTTTTTGCGTCGGGGGTTAAAAAGGGTGGAAGCCTAATCCATCAAATCATCATTTTACAAACTTTAATTTCGCAAAAACGTGTTTGTGATTAAACCATTAAGTACATATTATAAGGGTTACATTGTGCTTATTAAATAAGTTAGGTTAGGTTAGACTTTTAACCACAAAAAAATATAAAACAACTAGCGACCCGCCCTCGCTTCGCTTGGGTTTATATGAGTTTTATGTAACACCAGTACATGAATTAAAAAAATATTATACATATAAACCTTCCTCTTGAATCACTCTATCTATTAAAAAAAACCGCATCAAAATCCGTTGCGCAGTTTTAAAGATCTAAACATACATAGGGACAGAAAGCGGGAAGCGACTTTGTTTTATACTATGTAGTGATAGTGATGATGCGGCGCGGGAAGTATCTCTTTGCGAAATTAATGTTTGCCAAATGATGAGTTTATAAAACATTACTGAACCGGAAAAATTACTGGACTCAAGTCGGGTGATCGTGTAGGCCAGTGTTTTTCAAAGTGTGGGTCGCGACCCCCCGGGGGGTCGTGAGACCTGTCCAGGGGGGTCGCGAGGCTCAGCTCCGAGAAAGTCTTGTGACTAGATGGAAACATTTTTTTTGAAGGATGTGCATTTCAATAAAACAGCAATCAATCTTACATATTTATTTATTTTATGATTATAAAAATATTTCTTTATTCAATCGAAGTATGAGCTTGTTTCTTTTGAACTAATTTATCAAAACACGGTTCCTGTCGCGACACGCAGACGATTAAATCATTTTCCAAATTTAATATATTCCTCTTCTTTAGTGTCAACCATTGATGAAAAGGACAGCTCACACAAATAAGAAGTAGCAAAAGGGTATCAAAATACTAAGGGCTTCTTTTGCTAGATGGGGTATTCAATCATTCTTTTCACCCTGAATACCCAGACACGGATACAAACTCCAGTTTTAGCATTGTTAAATAAGAGTTGGGCTCTAAGATTAATCGTACAAATTGGGTTTTGGGGGGTCGCGAAGCAATTTTGATGGTCATTAAGGGCCGTGACCCCAAAAAGTTTGAAAAACACTGGTGTAGGCCATCAGAATTAAGCCCAGTACTTAAGTAGTTTACTTTTGAAAACGTTTTTTATTGCGCTCTTCAATTAAGTAAAAACTTCGATTAGAATGATTATTATCTTCAATAATTTAGGTTGAAGGTTGATCATCACGTAATTCAAAAACAGAAATAGTAATGTGTGCAATAGATAATTTTACACCAACTTTTACAAAATTTTACAACCTTAGGTATCTCCCGTGTATCAGTGTGTATGTGTATTTGTGTGTGTCTGTACCGTAGTATTGCAGTTCCTAAACTGATGAACTTTAGGTTTCATTGAAATCGGTTGCTCTATTTAAGAGATATCAGCTCGTCAAGTAACAATCGTCATTATAGGGGGTCATTATCGAAACCTCACACAGCGGAGCTATCATAATGCTGCATTTCATCTTCCTCGCACTGTTCTGATAGAGACAGTACACTTTCCATTCATGTTAATCTGTTTGTCTTGATTATTTTCTACTTCCCAAGCCATAATCATCCAAACTATGGGGTACCGACGAAAATCGACCGCTAATGACAGAGCGGGTTCACAGACCACAGACATCTTCAAGGACGGCTACCTTAGTAATGTCCGTGGTACTATCACCACAGAGTAATACAAGAACCGGGCCCGTACTATGGTCACCTTAATCGCGATGAATCATCCGTCACTTTCGTATTTACGTCTTACATACTGGTCAGAAAGTGACAGATGTTATGCCCACGTTTATTGATAACCGCGACCATGGAGCTCTTCCTAATGGCACGTTAGTCTACCACTGCGGCGCATTTCTAAGGGGGCGTTAAAAAAATTACAAGGGGGCGTATAATGCTTTAAATTTTAGAAAAAAACTTCAATTTAATATGTAAATATAATATGAATAATATAATTACACATTGATTTTGATGCGTTCGGTCTCTGTATCACAACGCGACATAGTAGGTCTATGATTATTAAATTAATGTAAGATAGTTTTTTGTACCGAATAGTTTTAGGAAGGGGGGGGGGCTCGATGCAAAAATGGTAGGTGGTAGTGACTAGTACTAAATGATTCTTTTTTGCCAGTAAAGTTACGAACTTATTATTTGTGCACAAACATACTAATTACAATAACTTTTCAAATGTAATTAGTACAATTGTGAACTAAGGTATCGATATATAGATATTCTGTTTACATTGTTAACATCGCAAATTTTATAACGCTATGTTATGTTAGCGTAAAATAGCGCTTGTCTGGCCGTGACTGCATAACACGGACTGACAGACTTATAATATAAAAATATTGATACTAGCGGCCATAAAAATATGGATAAGCCTTACTAAAAAACTCGTCACGATTATTTGTTAACCTACCAAATAAAGAATGTGACAATGGAACGTAAAGCTACTAATGAAAACGACATCGTTACATTTCTAATGTAATGAGTTATCATATCAATAAAATGTTTTTCTTTCTTTCATTCTTTTTTTTCTAAATTAAACTCAATAGAGTTGCCATTGGGAACAATGCCATGCAAAAAACTTTGTACACTAATATTATAAAGAGGAAATATTTGATTGTTTGTTTGTTTGGATTGAATAGGTAGGCTTATTATCCCTGATGAGATGAGTATAGGTACGCTGTTTTATTTTCCATGACCATTGTATTATGCAAAGAAAACAAAGACACACGCCAACAGTATATTATCAACGTTAACGCGATACAGTAGCCTTATCTGACAGAAGTCGTATATGTTTAACGTAACGCGGCCGTGAGAGGCGCCTGCGTTGCAAAATGCGCAATGCAGTTTGGCAACCGCTGGCCAAATATCGCCACATTTAAAAAAAACTTCGTATCTCATATTTCGTGTCGTACGATTTTAAACATAAACGTAAAGATAATTAAGTTCAAACTTATCCATCTTAAAATATGAGATACTAGGTTTTTATAAAGTAGTAGCGATATTATGTTGGGAAAGCTCTGGCGAGGTCTCGAGGCATTTCACTGAGTCATCAGCTGTTAGAAGTGAATAGTGAGGTCGTATGAAATTTTAGAAGGTGCCAAATTACAGTGACAGGGAATAGAACCCTACCCGTGTGATTGCCGGGTTAGAATAGTGCCACTCCACGTCTTCTCGTGGATGTCGTAAGAGACGGCTAAGGGAATAAAGGCGTGTAGTACTGTTAGGCGATGGGCTTGCAACCTGTCACTAATACACTGGTAAACATCTTAGCCTAAGTGTGCAAAATGTGGTTACAGAATTATCAACAAGCTTTTAGAGTTGTTGGTAATTCTGTAGCTCTGCCTACCCCACTCTGGGAATAAAGGCGTGAGTTTATGTATGTATGTGTATGTAGGGAATAGTACTATACAGCCCATCAAAAGATGACACTTTAACAAATATAATTACAGATATACTCGCAAAAGTGACATACGTTTTGATTTATAGCAAAAATTTAGAATAAATTATAATCAATATCTAAAAATCCATGATTTAAAAATATAATTGTTTATGAGTTATTCCCACCTGTTACCACCAATTTGTTACCACTGGTAACAGCTGGGTTTTTTTTTCCCACCTGTTACCACTAAAGTACTCGGTGGTAACAAGTGGGAATATTTTTCCCATTTGTTACCACTAAAATATTCGGTGGTAACTACTGGGAAAAAAACCCAGTTGTTACCCTTAGTTGGGAATAACCCTTATTTGTATTTTACACGAAATAAAAAGAAGTAGTTTTGGAAATAAACATCAAAAATCTTTAAAAATCTGTATTACAATTAATGCTAGTCAAAATGGACCTTTTTGCATACGAAATAAATTTCATAAAAAAAAATAGTATCTTCTTTTGAATTCTCCAACCACATTATCTTAAACGGAACCCTCGGTAGGACGAACGGAGTCCGTCTCGCACCTAAACTTTTTATTATAAGACTTATACAAGGCTAATTAATAATCGGGATCACTCTTAGCTAGGTTACATGTCAAAGAGTCATGGCATAGTAGGTACTATGGTCATGGCGTCTTCTTCCCATGTTTTATGGAAAATGGAAGTGGCATTCTACCGTCAGCGTCATACCAAAGAAGGCGAAGCATTTAAAATGTAATATGAAATGAAAAAAAAATGTTTATTCAGAATAAACTTAACTTAAGGCATAACAATGGTTTCGGGTCCTGCGCTAGGATTCCCTGTGTCGCAGGGCCCAATTCTAATCAGTTTCAACAGGCACAGTTATATTTGCGGATATTGCAGATCAATAATTTGTTAAGTACTTACACTAATCTACTTACTCAGACTAAATTTAGTGACCATGTTATTCTTTACATACACATGATGTATAAATATATAATATAAAATGATATAAAGATGTACCATATAAAATGACCCGTTCCCGTTCGTGAAATTAAAAACATAAGATAGACTTACATAAGTAGAATATAGGTAAATAATAAAACGTAAGTAAACATAATTTTTAAAGGTTAATAAATCATTATTTATTTTAAGGTTAAAAAATATGGTTACCAATAGAGTATAAAATGCTTCGATTAATTCATTGCAGTTATGCGCTTTCTTTGGTACCTTTTGCAGCAGCGTTATTTTGATAACATTATCTTCCTCGTACGATCCCACGCTAACAATGGCGTCACTAGGTCACCACTGCTTGACCACGGACGACTTGAGAGTTTGTTTAACATGCATTGTTTGAACTATGATAATATTCATAGCTGGGCACTGTTAATCGAATAGCTAACTCGTTAATCACAAATCCACATATACAACGTGTTAATCTCTTTACCGTTTCGCGAATTGTACTTAACATTCTGCGTAGTTTACTCTTTAATTTTACTGAAATAGGGTTAGCACATGAATGAAAAAAATAATATATTTTTTTTGCCGGTAAGTCATACAGTGATAGTACGGTTCTCAAATATTGTAAATGGACTTGTTATAAGGTACCATTTAACCCCCTTTCGGCTTTACGGGTATTTTTGTAACACGTTGTAGGTATAGGTACTGGATGTTTGGAGTCGGGTGTAGGGGTTCTAAGAAATGACAATTAAGGTCATTCTGAACATTTTTGACTCTATTCACTATTATGCAAAGTTGCACGGTTTATGAGACATAGGATATTTTTAATTCTTGAATACAATTTGAAGATTGAATACATTGCTTGTATTAAATAGAAAAATTGTTGGAGTTGTTCTTTTTTGTTTTTTATATCAGCAACGTGTGAAGCGTGTGAACTGCAGAGTGGTTGCGAGGGCGAAGCAATTAGGTACTAGGTTGTAGAGTTCTGTTTTGAAACAGGCTTATGTTCAGGATATAAGGTTCAAGGTTGTTACTAAATAACTTTTCCGATACCGATTTCCATGAAACCTAGCTTAAAATCTCGATTGAACGAGCTTTGTTAAAAAAAACACGTCCAATACAGAGACATACAGATACATATATTAAAGGACCATGGGCAACTTAGTATGGAGCGTGGACCCAGAACCAACACAGCTGAGAGTTAGGTCATTAAAAGGATCTATAAATATACTTCATTTTGTTCTATAGGCACCAAGTTGTACTCCATTGCAGAACCGAGATATTCATATTTCAGTCAGTGTGTATGTAAAAGGGCCACTTGCACGAAAAGTTTAACCCTGGGTTAAGACACTAACTCGAGTTAAAATGACAGTTTTCGTATGAATCTGACGACTACTAACTCGAGTTAGTGCCTTAACCCAGGGTTAAATTCTGCGTGCAAATGGCCCTAAGGTCTATAAACGGGTTTCTCTTAATGATAGGCTACCATACCAATCATAAATCGATAGGATAAGAATATAAAAGCCATACACAGAAAATAATAAGTAGGTACTAAAACAAGAGAAAGATAACAGGCGGTCTAATCGCTAAAAAGCGATCTCTTCCAGACAACCTTTAGGTAGCGGAAAAAAGTTAAATTGAAATGACAGAACCGAGCGTTTGACGTTTGATTATTTTATTTATTAATATAATCAGTATTTACAGCAAGTTAATGTTATCTTATTATTCTCATTATACATTAATAACCAAGTCATTCAAATGACCTGCAGGATGATTAAATGGCATATGCCTGCCTAACCCTAAGTAGCAATGTTCGGTAGCAATACCTTCATTATTACTACATATATTGTTTGTTACCTACCCTCCAAAATGTTAAATACCCTAGCCACAGATTCTTCATAGTTCGTTTTCACTCTAAATTAAAAAATGAATATCTCAGTTCTGCAATGGAATTCGACTTTGTGCCCATATAATTAAATGAAGTAGATTTAAAGACCTATTTAATAGCCCAACTCTCATGTCTGTTGGTTCTGGGTCCATTTTGACGCATGGTCCTTTACAAAACCTAACTATAAGGATCAATATTAAATAAGTAAATTCATGGAGTTGTTCCGTTTTGGTTCTATATTCACGACGTGTGAACTGCGGAGTGGTTGCGAGGACGAAACAATTAGTAGGTTGTTGGGAATCCGTTTTGAAACTTATGTTAAGAGCATAGGGTCGCTTTCTGCAGTCGCGGTAATAGTGAGAGCAGGACAAAGTTTTTTTTTCCAGTACAGAGACGTTTAAGGTTTTATCGATTGTTAAATTGCTAAATTATAATCGCGTAGCTGTCAATGGCAATTTGAAGAATAGTCATGTCGAATGTTTTTTAGGTTATTACATATTGTTATTATTTGTATGTCTTTACCAATCACGCGACTATAGGAGTCCCGGATTTTTGGAAGGCATACATGGAGCCGAAGCCAACACGCATAGATCCTTATAGAAGTTAATTTAGTATAGTGATGGACTGATGGGACACCAACCCGCTATTGTCCCTGAGTTCAGACTATAGAAGTATCCTCCCACGGACAACTACCGGTTAGTGTAAGACTATTTAAGAAGGATGGGAAAAATAAAGATAGGCTCTATGAATGAACTAATATGGATTAGTGACCTAGGCAATTGATGAAACTTATTAAGTTATTACTATTATTATTAAGAGCCCGATGTGTCCCACTGCTTGGCAAAGGCCTCCCCCAACTTTCTCCATGTTTCCCTGTTTTAAGAATTCGCTATTTTCTTAATAAACTTTTTTTTTTATCAGCTGTCTTAGTAATCACATAAAGTTGTTTTTTCCAGACAAAGTTACAGTGTAAGTTTAGTTGATTAAAAAAAACGAGCAAATGGTTTTAAAAACTAAGCTAATTCGTAATGATTGTATTTATGTCAAATTAAGGATTTTTCGTGACATGGCCATAAGGGAAAATTACAAAAATTCAGATAAAAATTATCAATATCTCCGAAACTAGTAAAAATCTTTGAACACACAGGGATAAAAACTTTTAGCAGTGGGATAATGCAATACTTGTTCTACGCGGACGAAGTCGCTGTCAGAAGCTAGTAACTACCGAAACGGAAAAGAATTGAGTACCTACTCGATGCGTTGCGTTAATATGCAAGTCACTTAGCGCCAACGGTGACCGTTAGATTCAAGTGCATTTCGAATGGTCAGCACCTTCTCTTTCGGCCAAACTATGGCATTCGACGTTAGCTACCAAATCGACTAATAATGCCCGTATCCAACATTGTGCTCATTCATTGCTGTGTGAGTTGGTATGTTTACGGCTGGGTGGATTTTGATGAAGTTTAGAAATTAGAATACAAATATTATAGTTAGAGTTATTTTTAATTTTAATTACCATTTTAACTTTGTTCCTTATTGACATTCTGACTTTGACTTATATTCCAAATTTGATTTTAAAATGTGTTTCACGTATAGTTAACGTATTCATGGTAATTATTATAGTTGTTCGTCTTTCCCTAGCGTGTGTGAAAGATAATTAGGTATAATTATGATAACACCGACACTAATATTAAGACATGTTACTAACACTCGTATGGATCTTGTTATTCGAAATAAATATATCGATTGATTATATGTTAGGGTTATATTATAGTTAGGGTTATTAATTTTTTTTATAGTAGGGCTTTTTTTTTGTACAGTTGCATACTCGATGCACAACCTTTCACTTTTCTCAATCTCATTGTATTGTTATTGTTTTTCTTTTGTACAATAAAATGTTTACATATTCCTTATCCTGGATTGACAAATAGGAAAGTTTTATATCAAAATCTCCAGAATCTTATTTCCGTGACACGTCTGTGTTTGGGTCACAGACACACACATATCTGTACCAATTGGTCCTGTAGACGCGGAGCAAATGGCTGTGATAGACGGACAGACAGACAAACGAAAGATCTTATAAATAAGGGTTGCGTTTTTTCAGTTCTCGAGGGATAGGCGATAAACGACTACGCGAGCAAAAGCTTGTCATGTTAAGACTGCACCGAGCAAACGTCGAGCGTCCAGTGGCGCCCTCATGACTATTATTGTGTTTTCTAATTAACTAAAGAGTTTTCTTGCAATCAGACGATACGTTTTTGTAGCGCAAGTAAAAACACAATTTATGGGATACGTAACCAACTTTAATAACAATAATTACCCTTTGAGTAGTCAGCTTAACGGGAAAAGGTGGCCACTTTTTTCCGTTAAGTTGATAATTCGAAGGTGAATTGTTATTAAACTATGTGACCCTATAAGTTGTGTTTTCATTTATAGTACAAAAACCTACCGACCAATTTCAAGAAAATACTTTAGTTTATTAGAAAACACAATAATAGTCATGAGGGCGCCACTGTACATCCGGCGTACGCTCGGCGCAGTCTTAATAAGGTAGTTTCGAGATCAGTACCCTTGCCATGAGAGTTAGAATTACCGTACCTAGCGAGCCGAATGCTCCGTCCCTTGCACTCTATAAGAATACTTGCGAGGTCTGCGAGGGAGAGAGCTTCGACTAGCTAGCGAGTACGTTAATTGTAACCCATGGTAAGGGTTAAGTAGCAGAATCGTCGTGTTTGCAACATTTAGCGACTGTTATGCGATTAATCGTTACCCTTGACTGGGTCCCATTACGTCGAACCTTCACTTTTCCGTGAACGCCTTAGCAATAGTAGTAATGCTACGGTTACCGTTAACTAACTGCAAGCTGAAAAGGGATCATATGTACATACATTAAATCACGCCTGTTTCCCAGAGGGGTAGGCAGAGACCACTTCTTTTCACTCGCTACGATCCTGGCAAATCTCTTTCGCTTCTTCCACATTCATACATCGAGTCATGCACGCACGTCGGATTCGGGTACTTAAGATTCGGCCCTTTTCCAGTTTTTCTCCGATTTGATTCGAAATAGTACGCCTAGGGCGGCCCCTTCCAACCTTCCACTCGCTTTCGATCTGTATATCTCTTTCGTCAATCTTCTTTCATCCGTCCTTTCCAAATGACCGTACCCACAGACACAGAGGGAAGCAACTTCCCTCCACAGGACCAGGGGATCCAAAGTTTTGGTAAGCCCGCGGTTGTCAAGTACAGGAAGTTGGGGTAATCCGGCCCAAATATACGGAGCAGTAATCTAAGAACATACTAAAATATGCCGGTTGCAGGAAAGGCACTCTCTATTATCTACACTAATATTATAAAGAGGAAAGATTTGTATTTTTGTGTGTATGTTTGTAATGAATAAACTCAAAAACTACTGTGCCGATTTCATAAATTCTTTCACCATGGAAAGCTACATTCACCCTGAGTGACATAGGCTATGTTTTATTTTTCTGCGTGGACGGAGTCGCGCGCAACAGCTAGTGTTTAATAAAGCAACGGTTCTTAACAAAATACTTCGCTTTTAAAATAAAATAAAGTACCTTTCTAAATCGCGCGACGGACCAAAGTGAAAAGTTTGCGTTCACTTTTAGTTGCCGCGAGCGTTTTCGGGTTTTCTATAACCGAGGTTTATCTGCGACAAACCATCTATTTGTAAGTTACAGTCTGTGGCGTGTTTTATAAAGCAACAAATTACAATTTACAGGTTACAAGATTCCATTTGACACAACCTCGACCAATGACGAGCCACCATTTGAGCAGTGTTGCCAGTTTAGACCTGTAAAATTGTTACTTGTAGCTTAATGTAGACTGGCCAAAAAGTCTTGAAATTAAAAAGTGGCATAACTGTAGTGTCCTCTCTTTTTTCTTAGATTGAATTGAAAGGGACGACACTACAGTGTTGCCACTTTTTAATTTCAAGACTTTTTGGCCAGACTATAAAATGTGCCCCTGGTATTGACTTCTAATTTGTACTACAGTTTAATATAATATCTATGTTAATAAATAAAAACCGATCAAGCGCTAGACCGAGTAGCGCACCGAGGGTTCCGTACCGCATACTTGTCAATTTTTTAGTATTTGTTTTTTTTCACGGTGTGTACATCTATGTACATCTATGTCCTGTACTGTCATACCAAATTTGACGCGTGTATCTTTTACCGTTCTTACGATACAACGAAAATAAAAATACGTTGGAAAATAACGTTTTATGTGGACACTCATTATTACTTCACTATCTTTAAAAAAAAAGTTATTGATTCCCGCTATCTATTACGATACAAAAGGTACAGCTCTTTGAAGTTAGGACGTACGGACGGATGGGGACAGCGTAGGCATATACTTAAATAGGGTCCCGTTCGGTACTCTTCGGGTATGGAACCCTATAAAAGCGGCCGAAATTGCGACCCTTCTTCCAGAGCTGATAGCTTTTTAAAAGCCCAACCGATTTGCGTCAAGTCTAGATGAGAACCAAACCAACACAGTTAATAACAACCGACACAAATAAAACCGTATCCAAATCGGGTCATCCGTAAAGCCGCAAACGCGCTGAGAGCGGAGGCAGCGCGGTGCAGCGCGATCCAACGGTGTCGCGAAGGGGTGCAATCGAAAAAATGTAGCTTTTTGACAATGTTGACATTCATGTGCCGCCATATTCTCCATCCTCTTTTCTTCTACTATGCCCCCCATCATACTTCATCATCGGCTGGCGACGCCCACGCGCCTATTGGCTTCGCCAGCCAGTTTAAGGGATCTCTTCCAGTTAACCCGATTAAATCCCGATTTTCTCGTAGCACATTCTCGATTTTTGATACTCTATAATCTATAATTTTAGGTATTAAAAAAAAATTTACATTCCAAACCACGTGACAGTGTTAAACAGCCAATCAAAACTGTTGTATTGCACTTTGACGTATCAGTGTCATATCACATGGTAGTTTTGTTTACATTATTTAAATACCTAAAAGTATAGACTATAGACGTGGCAACACTAGCCATGAAACTATGCACCTGTGGACGGATCGATCATATTTTCCATACCCAATAACCTTGGTTATTAATAGCGCCAAAACAAAATTGCACATAACAGCGCAATTGCACCGGTTGCAGGTGAACTTGCACGCCGGATCAAGGTGAACTAGACTGTTGAACGAGTAGGTATGTTGCGCAAGAGTAAATGACATTTTCAAACGCTAAGGTAGCAGTTTTATACCGTTTTACGGGTAAATTTGTTACACTGATAGTACATAGCTGTTGCCCGCGAAAATTTTTGCTCATCCTTTAGTGAAAAAGGGTATAAGTCGTCTAAAGATCCTGTGAAAAAGGGTTTGAGTCTAGTATACTCCGTTCTTGTATATAAGTATAACCCTTTTTTATTACGAGTTAAGTCGACTTGTACGGTCACGAGCGTTCATTTGGGACCAAGAAAAATATGCTTGAAGTCGTCGATGTCATTAGAAATGTCAAGTAATTTGTATTTTTAGGCAACTCAACCTTATTGTTGTGCAGTTAGATTGACTTTGGACCTTAGGTGGGTACCAAATCTAATCGCGCGACTGTAGCCTTTTTCACTATACTCCGTTTGTTTAGGTAATTAACTAAATGTATACAAAGCAAGCCACGTGCCTCTGTTGAACAGCCAATTAAAACTGTATTGTCGAGCTTTGACGTGTCAGTGGTCGGCTTCTATTGGCTGACTAACTAAATCACGTGGTTTGTTTGTTTATATTATAGTTAAATACCTAAGCGAATGAAGTATAGGACCCCAGTCCAATATTTTTTCATTTCTCGATTGACGAGCTCGCATTGATCTCAGACAAAATAACCCATCGGTATCGCCATCACTCCAAATGTTGAACTTAAGATTTGCCATTCCGATCAAATTTGGCAGGACGCCTCGCCAACTGACGCGATGAACTGACCGTCAATGTCAGGCATTACACTTGCAAAAGCCAACTGTTCTAAGTTAGGTTGGTAAACACTTCTAGCTTGCCTTGAAAACTAGATTTATAAACTAGAACTGGAACATCTGGCATCTCTATTCATCTTATGTAATACCTTACAAGCAAAACACTGATATGACAAAGTTTTACAAACGATTTTGATTGGTTTTTTACTGGCTTGTGATAAGTTTGTTTACATTATGTACCTATATAAATAAACAGAGTATAGGTCAATTTGTGGTCAGATATTTATTTATTATTGTATAATATTAGGTATTTACATACTTTATACATGCTATAAATACTAGCTTAACTTTTACATTATTTATTTTATTTTATTATTACATAGGTAATTGAATTAGTAACCAAATTTCTTTCTTCTCCCTTTTTATAATTACTAGATCTGTTTATTATATTTTTATAATTGTTTATAGTAGAAACAGCCAAAAAAAACAAGAACTTTCCAACGATTTTTCAGTAAAATATGAACTACCAATTATTTTTAAAAATAATATGAAAATGCAAATTAAAAATATTTCAATTGTTTGATACATTCATATAAGTGGACCAAGGGCTTCAAATTTAGACAGAATATTCCTTGAATATAGGTGTGCATTAAGGAGGGATTATCGGAAATTTGTCCCTTAAGCTTAAGGGGTTAAGCTATGCTGCCGTGATATATCTATAATGTAATGCCGTTATCTACCAAATTTATGTTTTAAAAATCGCAAACACAGATTGATAGTGATTTTTTTCTCATTAATATAGCATTATAAGTAAAAAAAATACCAGATGTCAGATAACGGCATTATAGATATATCACGGCAGTATGGGAGTAGAGGAAAAATAATTATATACTTAGGACGTCACAGGCATCCTATAGTTACATATAACAGCACAGTTTTACAGACTTATTGAATTAATTCAATTAAGTTTAAATTAGCCACAGTGTTGACCTTGGACATCATTATCAGTAGAATGCCATCCAATGAAGTTCAGCGCATGAATATTTTACTCGTAGAATGGCTGTGAATATTTAACAGCAACTGATATATTATTCATTAATCCATAGGTATATTCAATGCCGATAAAGAACGGGCTTTAAAGCATTCGGGTTCAGTCCTAGCTTTCAAATCGTTGGCATATTGTTAATGTTTTATTACAGATAACAAAAAAAACGCACCAATATTGTTTATTTAATTTTACTTTAGTTATTATAATTTGAAAATAAAGAAAAAATATTACCACATTTACCACATAATACAAAAATTAACAAACAAATTATAAAAAAAAACAAAGGCATAAATAGTATGGTAAGTGGTGGATGAGGAGGTAGTATTTGAACCTTAAAACTCAATTAATTTCTGTTTCTCTTTGACCATAAGGCACAACACTTACAGGCTTTGAACTCCTGGTATGATGAATCAACGGTTTCATCTGAATGATCACTCAGAATATTAAAACTCTGACAACTGGCATTCAGCAAAAGCCATTATATTTAATTTAAAAAAAAACAAGCATGTCATGTTGCCAGCACATCTTGTGTAAGAGGTCTCAATTAATTTTACTGAATTACTTTCACTGTGCTGTAAAACTTTTATTTATTCATGACATGGTAATGTTGCTTATATGTGCATGCTTATGCATACAATAATGTTGTTTCTATGAACAAATTGAACACTCAGGCAAAGGGAATGTAAAATTAATCATTCAAATAATGGATATGAGTTTTCATCTTATGCATGCTTTTTAAACTTTCATATTTTTAATACATTGCTGCTTAAATACAAGAGCACCACAAATCGAATGCAACACAAACATATTTTGATTTGTGTCGCTTTTGTACTTAAGCAACAATCAACCATTTATTTGCTGGAAATAAAATACAGTTCTAAGCTCTATAGACAAAGTTGTACTAAAAAAATATACATAGTGTTTCAGATATGTGTATAGGTTGAGGATAGTTAGTTGTTAGTTGGTACTTATAAATCTGAGGATATGCCTCCTGCCTTCCTTTCCTCCTCCTTCCTTCCTTTCCTCCTTTATCGTTTAGAGGGAATTTGCCCTGTGATTCTAAGATGATGCCTGTGACAGTCCATATAAACACTTATTCCTTTAACTTTACATAAATACTAGTCAGTACAAACCTAGCGACACCGTTCAGGAATTTAAATAATTAATCGCCTATTTTTAGACACATCGCTTGTGACTATAGTAAGTTTACTATACTTACTATAGTCGACGTGTGTTTGTAACGCGTGTGTGTAATTACGAAATAAGGCTGTCACAGGGATCATCTTACAATAATCAGAGTATAGTTTATATTAATATTTCAAAATAACAAAGGCTGTTTAAATCATAACAGCTTAACAACAATGCAATAATTATCTTACGCAGAGTGAGACATAATTATCCAATCGCGTAGAAGTGGAGTCATTAGTGTTACAAAAAGTTTCGTAATTACAGAAAGGCAAAAAATAGATTCCTATAGTGCTAAACGCAATAGATGGAGATGTTTTTCATTAAATAGAATGCTAGCAACGTGACTGACGTTAAATCGATTGCAGATAAGCACAAACAATACAAAAACAACAAAACTTTTACACCTTTTTTATTATCAAACTGGAACGAAAGTAATTTTTTAAACAGGTTTTTCCACTTACCGCTTTTTGGCAGGCTCCTTATTACATTCACGGCCGCATTAAACTTTTCTTCGAGGGACATTTTAGCACAAAAACACAGAACACTAACGAAACTCTACGCACTTTGGACCGCAACTCACTAGGTACTAAATTATCGAACGAATCACAGAGCACCGATCATGTTTTAATAAAATCACAGTCAATGAGTATTCACGCCAGCACGCCGCTGACCCGTGCTCAACGCGATTGTGTAATAAAGACGAGACAATGAAAACAATACGTGAAAATAAACGTAGGTGAAGAATCAAGCGTACGTCTTTACTCCAAAGAAGGGAAGGTAATGAAATGATTAATGAATGAAATGACGTGACGTGACTGACAGACAGTTGACAGTTCAGTGTTGTCTAGTTTCAACGGTGTCATTTTCGCAAAAATCAATTGGTTTCACTCCCACATGCGTACATGCTTGCTTGAGAGAAAGAGACTTGTAAACCTCTTTTTTTATTCTGGCTCTGATTAAATGTTCACTGACTAATAATTATCATTATCTGAAACTTGAAATCACACACTGCACACAACACATCCTTGCTCCGATATTTTGTAGTGTGAAGGGAATAAAAAAAAGTTATGAAACCTTTTTTATACTTTTATGTAGAAGCGAATAATGTTGCTATTATACTAAACTCAGAGCGAGAAGACACTGAAGACAGTTGAAACTTTATAGTTTGTCCTGTTCTTTCCTCTCCTCTTGTCACTTGTCACGAAAGGCACGGATCGCCTTTGAAATCAGAATTTCCTTTTTCTAAGGTAAATAATCCAAGGTTTTGGTGGAAATCCTATGCTTAAGTGGTATAGTTTTATTGTGAGATATGTGCAAGTGAATTAATGCATCAAAAAGTCATGTTATTTTAGTGATAAGTGATTTCGGTGCGCCGCCCCGGGGTGCTCAAAGGCCGCATTTAAAACCCCTACAAAATCGATACATCAATTTGTTTGTATTATTAAAGTGTGAATATTAGGCGCCAAGTAGTTATTTTTGTGTAATATTGCTAATAACTTGGTACAACAACCAACTGACACTTTGCTTTGTTCATTCTTTGAATTGATAACTATAGAACTGTATGAAACGCATGGAAATCTCGTCATATTTCAATAATATCTTATAATATTGTTGTAGTTTCCTTTCAACACCAGTATATTTCGTGTGCAATATAAATCTTCCTTTGTTATCGTTTGTAAACAAATTCAATACCTACCTACCTATTTGCAAGAAGGAATTGAAGCGGCGGAACACAAGCTTAAATTGAATTTTAGCTTTATGTAAATTTCTTGAGCAACATAGTTATTACCCATGATGATGAATAACTCATTGGCGCCTAATAGTTTCTCTTAACATCAAACAAAATAAACAGCCTTATCCAATGTTAATGAAATTATTCTTAGCCTATTTTATCCCACTCTTCTTCTCCGTTTATCAGTGTGGTACCACCATTTTTATATGTACCACCATGATTGAGACTGACATGAAATAGGGCCAAAGCCCCCAAATCATTAAAGTGTGTAATTAAATATATTTAAACTTTTTTTTAGGAATATAGGCAAAGATAACACAGTCCACAATGCCGGAACTCACAGAGCTCGACAAAGCCACAGCATCCATGACTGAAAAGCGCAAGGAGGAGACTGCGTCGTCAGACAGTGACTCTGATGACACAATCCCAGAGCTGGAGGATGCTGGTACAGTATTATTTTATAAATTTGTGTTTGGTTAGACTATACTGTACTTAATTCACAACGGTGACAGTACCGATGATGGACACTTTTAGCTTACAGGCACCAGTAATGGACACTTCATTCTTAACCCGTCATGTACCTGACAGATTTTAATTGCTGCATTAAAATTCGAATTTTTAGTCATTTGTCAATAAAACTTTAATTCAAAATCTTAATTATATTGACTGATGTACAGGTGCGTCAATGACAAAGGAGAGGCTAATTCAAATTTCATACGGTCCTAAATTATTATTGTTTGTTGCAAAACAGTAGTAAACATAGTGTGTTAACAAAAATCACGTGTCCATCATTGGGTTCTTATCCATTGCAGTTACAAAGAATTCAATTTTCTACCAAACCATTTTTTGTCTCTGTTTTATTTAACAAGTGTTTAATAGTAAGAATACTTATCTTGTATTCACATCGTTCTTAACCAAAGCATGATGCTTTACAGGTGCCCCTGGTGCCGGTGGCATCGCCAACCCCATTGCGGGTATCGACATCATCTCCAAGGCCAAGCAGTCCCGCGGGGAGAAGAAGGCGCGCAAGATCATGAGCAAACTGGGACTTAAACCGGTAAGAATGTTGCTGTAATATATACTCTAGCCCCCTTACTTATAAACGTGGAATAAGCTTGGACTAGTTTATGCCATGCTTTGTCACTTTCTGTCAGATGCAAATGTCACAATTACAGATAAGGACAAAGCATGGCATAAACTATACCAAGCTTATTCCACGTTTATAACTAAGGGGGTAGGACAATAACAAGGGATCAACTTGCTCTAGCACTGCCAGCACTAGACAACAATGTATATCTTTTGTGTCTGTGCAAAAGTGTGTGGGCAAAGGCTCTTTTCCTCCATTCTTACAAACTATTTAGGTTAAGGGTAACTAGAAGTAGCTATCTCTTGATGTAATGCAACAATTTTCCTCTAGAAAACCCATGTAAAATACAAATAAAAGGTAACTAAAAATAGTCCCATATTCACTGCTAGATTACCAGGAGAGCACTCGAAACATTTAAATGTGTAGGTAGAAAAAAGATCTTACTAAAACAAGTTGGAGAAATAAATTCGTAACCACTTCTACTAATATCATTAATATCATTACATAGACAATACAATGACTTGTCTAGAGCAATATAGATTAACAGAGTAGAACGAAATTACATTGATATGTGTATCTGTAGGTTTCAGGCGTGAACAGGGTAACGATCCGCAAGTCCAAGAACATCCTGTTTGTGATCAACTCTCCGGACGTGTACAAGAACCCTCACTCGGACACATACATCGTGTTCGGAGAGGCTAAGATTGAGGATCTGTCGCAGCAGGCCACCATGGCTGCTGCCGAACGGTTCAAGGCGCCTGAGAGCGCCGCGGCTGGTACTGACAGCGCTACTGCTGGCACGGTGAGTAGGGTGACTAGAGTGGAAACAGGTGATGTCGGTGGCGGATTCAGGATTTTAGTTTCAATGATAGAAAGAGAAAGATTTAAACGTGACACAGAACAGAGAAATATGCACAAGAAGAATTTAGTCGCAAAATGGTCCCAACTCAGCGTAATGCTGGCATTTAAGTCAGTGTCTTCTGTTAGAACCATCTGGTCAAACTAGGGAAAGTTACACACATAATTTCGCACGCAACCTTTAGGAGGGGCTTGACCCAAAGTAGAACAGGAACAAGTTATTTTGTAGCCCGCCTGCTTTGGAATTATACTCCTGAGTCATATGATGTGGCGCTCATTTCTATTTGATAGGAGTATAACTTATCACGATCTGTCTAAAAATCTGTAATAAAGTGGTCATCAAAGATGTTTACATTATGCACCTTATTTCAACGGGATAAGGTCAAGTTATCTTTTATGTCAACCATACTAGACGGATATTTAAATCATATCAATATCCAGAGCTATCACAACAATTATGGTATGATTAAATATGATATTTATGATGTCAAAGCAAAAATATTATTGGGCGTTTTCACTAAAAAGTGTACCCAATTAAGGAACTTTAACTTTGTCAGTTTTGTGACGAAAATTAGTTATACAATGTGGCCGTCAATATATAGCTAATTTTCGTCACAAAACTGACAAAGTTTAAGTTCCTTAATTTCAGTCCTTACTTGGGTACACTTTTTAGTGAAAACGCCCTAATACAATATGGAGTGGAGCCCCTGATGAATGTTATTAACCAATTATAATCAAAGCTGACCTTTGAATGTTCAATTACAGACGGTAGCCCCCATAGCAGAGGAAGAAGACGAGGAAGGCGTGGATGAGTCCGGCGTGGACGAGAAGGACGTCGAGATAGTGATGTCGCAGGCGAACGTGTCGCGCGCCCGCGCAGTGCGGGCGCTTCGCAATAACCAGTCCGACATTGTGAATGCTATCATGGTAAGTGTCTCTACTAATGCCCGGTTCCTATATTCAAGAAACGAATCGTTTTCCTTACGTCTCCTTAAAATTTGACATTTGCTACGTACAAAATGTGTCAAATTTTAACAAGACGTAAGGAAAACGATTAGTTTCTTGAATATAGGAACCGGGCATAAACTACCATTCTTAAGACTGCACCGAGCAAACTTCGAGCGTCCACAAACTTTAATAACAATTACCCTTTCAGTAGTCAGCTTAATGGGAAAAGGCGGCCACTTTTTTCCGTTAAGTTGATAACTTGAAGGTGAATTGTTATTTTCTATGTGATATGCCCTATAAGTTGTGTTTTCATTTCTAGTACAAAACCGTCCAATTTTAAGAAAATACTTTAGTTAATTAGAAAACACAATAATAGTAATGAGGGCGCCACTGTGCATCCGGCGTACGCTCGGCGCAGTCTTAAAGCCCAATATCACATGCACTTTTTGATAAAACTTCGATGCTAAGTTTTTAATTTCTGGAATAAATTTGTGGAGACCACATTACATCGGAAAAACTTTATTGTACACTTTTAGTGTCCTATGTTTTAGACAAAAAGTAATTAGAAAATTACAAATTTCTTTAGCATTGCTGGTAGATTTTTGACATGTAAAAGTGCGTGTGACTTACTTCCTTCATAAAGGTGTTTTTTTTTTTTTTCAAATGGTGTGTTTAATTTGACAAGCAACATAAAATAAAACATGATGTAGCTGTGAGCCCCTGCAGTGTTTGGGGCAAACATCAAGAATGTGGATCTGGCATAAAACAATAACTGAAAATTAAAACTATAACAGTTGTTTTTTAATTTTGTATTGACCTACCTCTTTGTTGTTACAGGAACTCACAATGTAGGCGCTTGGTAGTCACAACATAATTAACGTTCCTAGTTTTAAGTCCGGTACTGAGCGCGGCTCATGACTAAATCCAAAGGCGGCCACGGCCAGGCATGAAGGAATACACGGGATTGTATATAGGCTATTCATACTGAAATAAACTAAAGTAACATTAGGTTGTGGTTTTATTTGGATGGAGACAGTTATCGAGACGAAGCTATTACTTACTACACCCCTTTGAGTAATGGGCAATGGTTTTTGTCAAGTAAGAGTGATGCGACACGAGCATTGCCTGTGCGGGCTGTGCGCTGCGTCGCCGCTGCGTTGTTCTACATATTTATTAGAATGACATGGCACACGATGTTTTTAAACACCTGGCAACCCAGCAAAGACTACTTTTGTGTACCAGCAACGCTCGTGTGGCATAGTTCTAAGGAAATAGATGAGTGTCCATTTTCTGATGCCAGGTTATGTAAGCATCCACTGCGGTCTGTCTACTCTACCCCAATGCGGATAACTCTGGAACCGCAAGCATGCGTCAATAGACAGCAAACTGAGAAGATACGCTATGTACCCATCACGTGAGTGGACCACAAATGCATATTAATTTGGACAATTTGTGATTCGATTAAAGTCGAGACTAGCAGAGCTTATAGCCAGTGAGAGACAAGGATTGATTCGAAGACCCGAAGGCCGCTTTAAAAGTTACACTATAAATTTAGTAGATAATAAATAATCAGAGTTCGTGGGTGCCCTTGTTGAGGATAGTTGAGTATTGTTAACGTTTTGACATTGATTTAGTATATACTAGATACACAATCAGCACGAAAAAATGGCAAGTCAAAACTACTACCGAATCGACTTGGGCAGTAGTTTTGCTATTAGTCTTGTTCCGACCACAGACAGTGGCAGTTGTCAATCATGACAAAATGTGTGGTGAAAAACTGCAAAAATAATAACAAAAAAACAAATAAAAAGGATGGAATGTCTTATTTTACGTAAGTTCTATTTATTTATAAACGTTTCTAGCTAAAATTATAATGTTTTCATGATTTTTAGGAATTTATTTTGTGCACACAAATTATGACTTACCAAGGAACAAAATTATTATGGAGTAGCTATTACTTTTTTAAATTTTAATATTTTTTATTTTTAAAATTAATCTTTCCACGAAATCCTCAACGACGTGCAAAATGGGTCGCAATATTAGCACGAGATAGGGGTGATCAACTATTCAAGGCAAATAAGTCGTCTGTTGTGTGCTTGACCCATTTTCGTACAATTATATAATAAATTAAATTTATTTCAAGGAAATTAGGTTAGGTTGGGATCGCATCATAATACCTATATATAAAGTTCAAAATACGTATATGGGTCATATTAAATAATGGTCATAATAAGTAAACTTTTCAATATTTTTAAAAGCCCATTGTATAGAACCCATTAGGTTAGGTTAGGTTTGTTGTATAACAATCTTGAAAACTTCAGGGTTTCAAAAAAAACCATTATAATATTATGACCATTATGAATTATGACCCATTATGTATTTTGAACTTTATGTACATATTATGATACGTAACCGGTTAGGCTAGGTTGGTTATGATAGGATAAGATCTTGTCTTGTCTGGAGTAAAGTGTAATGTTTTAATGGTTCATTTATGTATGTATGTATAATTCTTTATTCCAACATAACTTTGAACACCTGAGCCAATTTATATGTGTGTGGTATCGTTAGAATCATTTCACCATTCCAGGTGACAAATAGGATACCTAAACGTTAAAATTTGAATAAAAACAATCGACGGGAAGGGTTTTTAAACCTTGCTTTACATTAATTTATTCATTATTATTATTGTATATATATAGCTTAAGTTGTGTAATACAATGACAGCATTTATAAAACATGTCAAAAGTTTTTTTGTGTAATTTGTAATTTCGTTAAAACTAATACAATATAAATAGAGAAATTCGTCTCCATTCATTCGATGTCCACTTTTGTCATAAATAGTATGATAATGGCGATTTCACTAAAGAGTTTTAAATATTTTAAAACATTAGTTTGCAAATTTGACACTTGACTGCTAGTATATTGAGTTTTTTTTTGCATGAATGTTTAAGGTAAAAAATAGCGATGTTAGCATGTATCTGAATGCAGCTATCAATGTCATTTGGGACAGTTTATAATAAAGTTTTGTGAGGGATTGTGTATCTTGTATATACTAAATCAATGCGTTTTGATAGCTCTTATTAAGTTTAAAGGCGTAAAGTATATTGAATTCTGCAATCTCACAAGCAAGGTTTTTGTTACATTATAATTATAGTCTCGTCCCATCGTCCAAGTACATATTTTTAGTTTTTTTGTTTTACTGTATAATTATTTTTGCTAAAATAATAATTTCTATGCGTTGCCTCTCTGGACTAATAGAGACAAGCGGCGTTTTATTCCATTTCTTAAACAGCAACCATTTTTAAGCTGGCAACACAGCTCTAAACGTCAAAGTGGGTATGTCAAATGTCATTTGTTTTCTTTCAGAATTATTTTAGACCGTAAACATTCGTTTTAGTAAATCTGTTTGCATCTTGAATTCGTGAAGTGATATCTACGTAAAATATGGCTCTGTTCCCCGGAGCCGTCGCGTTCGACGAATATGGCCGTCCATTTATAATATTAAGGGACCAGGAGCAGCAAAAGCGGTTAACCGGTTTAGATGCCTTGAGGGTAAGTTTTTAGTATATTGTTATTACTTACTCCAAGAATACTGTCCTAAACTCGTTTAAGGAACCCTTTTCTACTACCCAAGCTCTCTAAACTTCTTAATTTCAAGTGTATGTTCATAACCTTCTATTCAAACATCTATTCGATATTTGATCAAAAATCATTAAAAATTATGTTTATTATGCTTTTAACTTACCTTAAACCCTTTGTTACGTCTCTGAAACCTCTATCCAGTACTAAAAGTTGCTTGAATCAGTTAATTTACCTGAATTATTTGCTATAATGTGACCAGGTGTTTTAGACAATGAGTCACATGATACAGCTACTTATTATTATGAAGCTGCAGAAGATGAGAAAGTTGAATTGATGCATCTGGATTTAGGTCTATTACTCTTCTTAATAACACTGGACCTTTGCATATATAAGAGGATGCTATGAGATGTTGCTAAAAAGTTACATTTATTTTTTGTTTCTCTTTGTCTTTTAGAAATGAACCTCTCTCTCATTCTAGTATCACTCACTCATTAACCTTTTGTTTGTCTAGGGACAATCCAGGTCAAATAGTTAAATATTTTATTCGTTTTTTTTTCAGTTGAATCACAATTTTAAAGATAGAAACTGTTTAAACTCATGTTTCAACTCATGTTAATCTCTCAAGTGTAGGATTCAAAGGACCGTGGACAAAAATGTCTCCACCCACTAACAGAGATCTCAGTTTGTAGATCTTGGCCACAAGATGATCATATGTATGGGGTTTACTTGGAAAATCATAATCGTATCATATGGAATTTGTTTAAAAATAAACTCATTCTTGCCCTGCTTGGCTCTTGAAAGATTTTATTTTCCTTGAAAAAATCCCATCAATTTTGGTAATAAAATAAGTATTTTGTCTTTTTGTGGTTCCTAATGAACATGCATCCCCTGACTGTGTGTGTTGGTGTGTTTTCCAAAATTTATTTTAGTTACTTAACAAAGAAATCAACTACATACATATGAATAGAATATGGCCACAAGATGATCATATGTATGGGGTTTACTTGGAAAATCATAATCGTATATTTATTATTCCAGTCCCACATCTCAGCAGCCCGCCAAATTGCGGGCATCCTCCGCACATCCCTCGGACCGCGTGGGCTCGACAAGATGATGGTGTCCTCTGACGGTGATGTGACGGTCACCAATGATGGCGCTACGATCTTGAAACTGATGGACGTAGAACACCAGATTGGCAAGCTCATGGTGCAGCTGGCACAGAGTCAGGATGATGAGATTGGTGATGGGACTACAGGAGTTGTTGTATTAGCTGGTGAGTTTTTTCCACAAGTTTATTAGTTTGCTTTTAAGGATGAGAAACGGTAACAAGTATAGCCGAAAGAAACCCTAAGAGTCTGGATATTTTTTGTGAAAGTACCTAGTTGAATGTTTGTTTCAATTGAATGAAAGAAACTCTGGTTCGTATATAACTTGGCTTGTTCCGTTCGTAACTTTCCGACAGTTTTTATATCAAAAATCGGACCAGGCCCCTATACCACAAAACTTTACAAGCCTACAATTTAACAAATTTGTCAACTTTTTGTATGGAGATCCGTACAAATTTGTCAAACTGCAGCTCGTCTGGCATGTTTGCGGCGGCGCGCATGGACGACTTCTACGCTGTAATGCGTAAGAAGTGCGTCTCCCTTCTCCATCGTGTTCGCGGTAGCCGGAATACCATCCTGAAAGTGCTTGCAAACCGCTTGGACAGTCCCTTATTATGGCACCTGGTCAGAACGGGAACTGGTATTATTAAATAAAATGAAATGATACAGTAGTGGTAGTAATTTTAATTTTAATTTTCATTCCAATATTGATTATGATTTTAATTCTAACTTCGATTATGTTTTGTTGTAATTTTAATAATTTATTTACTGCTACTATTGTTATTTAGTTTTATCATGACATGACTAATTTTATTGAATGTAATGTATTTTTGATTTATTGTATTTAATTTTAATGTAATTGCCTACTAACATAGATTTTTTTTTATTTTATTTTTTTTTCTTCCATGTTAATCTTGCAATCAGTCGAAAGACTATGAGCAGATGTGTTAAGTGTCCTTACTAACATAGAATAATGAACTTTTGTAATTAACCTATTTATGGAATCTAATTCTGAATTAAACGATTATTATTATTATTATTAAAGTTTTGTGGGATAGGGGCCAGGTGTAAGGGGAGAATATCACATTTTGTGTGGAAAATTTCAGGTTCACAATTCACGATCCTTTTAATAAATTTACTCTTATCATTATTCTTCTAACAAACAAAGACTTTTCATAACTGCATGCTAACTTTATCCACCAGGCGCCCTCTTGGAACAAGCCTCAAACCTCCTCGACAAGGGTATCCACCCGATCCGTATAGCCGACGGCTTTGAAATGGCCGCGGCCACGGCTCTCGCTCATCTAGACAGCATCAGCGAGGCGTTCCCGGTCAACAAGGACACCAGGGAGCAACTGATCAAGGTGGCCATGACCACCCTCGGCAGCAAGGTGGTCGTCAAGTGCCACAGGCTGATGGCGGAGATTGCTGTTGATGTAAGTTGGAAAAGACATACAGTCTGTGAGCACTTAGCAAATGCTTCGGTTTTGTACATCTCTCTCACTCGCTCTTGATAAGATTGAATGAGAGTGAGTAAAGGTAAAAAGAAGCATCTTCTAAGAGCTATCGCACTGTAACTGATTCTTGATTTGACATCACACAATTAAGCAACGAACTATGGTCGCAATGCGACTTTTAAGACTTGGTTTTCTATAAAGATATAGATTAGAATATAAATATACAATCCGCGTTTCGTATTAGTTAAAAAAAATAAGGCAATTCTATACAAATACGGTCCTCTCTGCCATCCCCGAAAAGTCTAGGGACTCACTAGCGAGATGATGTAACTACTAGTCCTTGCACAAATGTACCACGAAACTACCAAAAACCTCCCCTAAACTAACTTGAAAACTCCACTCTCCGCAGGCGGTCCTCTCCGTCGCAGACTTGGAGAAGCGCGACGTGAACTTCGAGCTGATCAAGGTGGAGGGCAAGGTGGGCGGCCGCATGGAGGACTCGCTGCTGGTGCGCGGCGTCGTCGTCGACAAGACCATGAGCCATCCTCAGATGCCCAAGCTGCTTAAGGTTGGTCGTTTGTTACAATGCTCGCATCTGTGAGGTTTACTTTGAGGTTTTTCAGATGGCCCGAATATTAATGATTTAATGGCGGTGGCGACTTAGCAGTTCCATGAAAAGTAGTACTTTATTTAGTTAAATGGCCGCATTTGAGCGCTTTTACACATCGGTCATATCTATCTATCTCTACAGCGTATAAAACAGCCGCCACCCAACGTCTGTCGCTCTTTATGTAAGCTTAGATCTTTCAAACAACGCAACAAATTTTTAATGCAGTTTTCATCAATAGATTCAAAAGGAAAACTTTTACGTATTTTAAATTCTGGTTTATTGGCGTTACAGAAGACACGCATAAACCGAAGCGAAGCGAGGGTGGGTCGCTGGTCTTTAGATATAAAACTTCCGTCACTGACTGACGACTGATTGAAATTTGGGGAAAACATTCCTAGGGTATCTTTTGGGTGCAAAAGGATTTTTCGATAAGCATCCTCGTCTTGATTTTTTGCAGGACGTGAAATTAGCCATCCTCACGTGCCCGTTCGAGCCCCCGAAGCCGAAGACCAAGCATAAGCTGCAGGTGGGCTCGGCCGAGCAGTACCGCGAGCTGCGCGCCTACGAGCACGAAAAGTTCAAGGAGATGGTGCGCCGCGTCAAGGTCAGTGTTACCAGTGTTGCCAGTGTTGCTTTGGGTTTTTTCCTTTGGATCCCCATTTATTACGCGTGGCGTTTTTGGCGATTTTCAAAAACCCCGCCTTCTCGTCTCCTGGTGTGATATCATGAGATTTGGCACAACCTCTTCCCCAACCCCAGCCTCACTTGAAATTTTTCAAAACTTGTTTGTAGTGTAAATGCGTTGGATTAATTAAAGCAAAACACAAAACAGATTTTGTTTAAGATATGTGTAGCAGCTTTACCGAGTTTCAGTGCGGCTCGTTACATAAAGTATAGTTTGAGAGTTAAAGATAATAAAGTTAATACGTTTATTAAATAAGAAGTTACAGTTCAACGGCTAGGTCAAGCGTCTCTGACGTTGTATTGTGAAGTGCGTTAGAATCTAAATATTAGTAATAATTATGATTACGTACATGTCTACATGACTAATAAAAGTAGGGCGCGATGTTAGCAGAAATACCTGTACGGTGTAAAACCGTACAATATGAACATTTTGTAGTTAAGGAACATGTTTTTCCGGATAAATAATTACTTAATATTCTTTTCAATAAAAGAAGATGTAGTGACTAAGATTGAAAAGGGCATGCTTCGATGGTTCGTTCGGTCATTTGGAAAGGATGGATGAAAGAAGATTGACGAAAGAGATATACAGATCGAAAGTGAGTGGACGGGTCGGAAGGGGCCGCCCTCGACGTGCTTTTTCGAGTCAAATCGGAGAAATACTGGAAAAGGGCCGAATCTTAAGTATCCGAAACCGACGTGCGTGTATGACTCGATGTATGAATGTGGAAGAAGCGAAAGAAATTTGTCAAGATCGTAGCAAGTGGAAAGAAATGGTCTTTGCTTACCCCTCTGGGAAAGAGGCGTGATTTAATGTATGTAATATTCTTCTCGACCCCTCTCTCTCCCCCCCTCCCCTCTCACCAAAGTAAGATTAGACTAGTTTAGGCTCGACCGTTTTTAGAGGGATTCAAACCCCCCATTAAGAAGACACTTGTGGATATTGTACTAAAGCATGCCTATTTTTTTTAACCTCCTTACTATTGCATCAAGTTGATTCGAATGTTGCAACTTCCAGGAGACCGGGGCGACGCTAGCCATCTGCCAGTGGGGCTTCGACGACGAGGCCAACCACCTGCTGCTGGCGGAGGGCCTGCCGGCGGTGCGCTGGGTGGGCGGGCCCGAGATGGAGCTCATCGCCATCGCCACCGGCGGCCGCATCGTGCCGCGCTTCGAGGAGCTCACGCCCGACAAGCTGGGCCACTGCGGCCTCGTGCGCGAGCTAAGTCAGTATTCACAGGGCACTCATTCAAATATACACACCGTGGGAACGAGGAATCCGACAAACTTTAACCATCGATTCTAGAGCCAATTTGTAGTATATAATGTGATATAACATGTAGTCCAATATCCAATAACGCATAATTTCCAAGATATTTATCATTAAAAAAAATATTCCATAGTTAATTTAATTTGAACTTTTTCACCTATACCTAAAGCATTATTTAATAAGAAATTGATTAAATTAATTTACGTTGTACGTTGATGACATTGCTATTTACAAGATGAATCTTTCTTAGGAAATATTGCTTTACGTTAAGGTGACAGTTTAAATCCATTTTTTTTTTTAATAATAAATATCTTAGAAATTATGCGTTATTGGACTACATGTTATTACATTATATACTACAACAAATTGGCTCTAGAATCGATAAAGATTAAAGATCGTTAAAGTTTGTCAGATTCCTCGTTCCCACGGTGTATATTTGCAAGAACACACAGGTTTACAGGTGTTATAAATTGTACCACTCCATGTCTTCCCGTTGAAGTCGTAAGAGGAATAAAGGCGTGTAGTACTGTTAGGCGATAGGCTTGCAACCTGTCACTAATACGCTGGTAAACATCTTGGCCTGTTTCCTGTTTTTGTGAAAAATGTGGTTACATAATTAACATCTGCCTACCCCACTCTGCCTAAAGGCGAGTGTTTGTATGTATGTCTGTATGTCACAAGTAGGCGTGCAAAATCTTAATCCAAACCTAAAATAATACTATTTATTGATACAATTTATCAAAATGTTGAAGTAAACAAGTACGATCTTATTTTTCTAAGTCATCAATATTATTACGTCGTTATACGTCCTCATTTTAAAAGTTTTTAATTATTAGACCATTATATTCCAGACTCTTATAATTCACATAATTTTTAGATTCTGAATGTCAAAATTAACAGACAACTTTATAAAGTTTATAAAGTTGGTCGCTTTTTACTTCTTGTATGTTTGATTTGACAACCAATCAAAAAGTTCTTAACCAATTTTATTTTTAGTTACATAATATCGTTAACTATAGTCTGTACTTTTGGTATTTAAAAAAAATGTAAACATTCCAAACCACGTGACATTGTTAAACAGCCAATCAAAACTGTTTTATCGAACTTTGACGTACGACGACTTTGACGTCAGCCAATAGAAACAGAACACTGACTGGGTGAATATTTGGCGTTTCAACCGCCGTCATTATTGTTTTCGCATATTATTATTATATTATTATTATTATTATTAGCCCGGAATGTCCCACTGCTGGGCAAAGGCCTCCTTCCCATCCTTCCACGTAATTCGGTTTTGGGCAGTCTCCCGCCAATCGTGCTGAAAGGCTTCTAGCTCATCTCGCCATCTGCGCCGGGGTCTGCCACGTCGTCGTATCCGATCTTGCGGTACCCAATTTGTAACTATTTTTGCCCAAAGATAATCAGGCATACGGCAGATATGTCCGCATATTATTCAATATAAACTTAATAACTTCCTTGTTATTTTAAATGGAATGGATACTACCCCCGGGTCCGCTGATTTAGACATCAAAAGTTGCTGGTAGCTATCACTATTTTCGTCAATGTGTTGAAGAGAATAATGACGGCGGTTGGAACGCCGGAATATTCACCCCCCCCCCCCGCAGCGTTCGGCACGTCCAAGGAGGAGATGCTGGTGATCGAAGAGTGCAGCAACTCGCGCGCCGTGACGCTGCTGATGCGCGGCGGGAACCGCATGATCGTGGAGGAGGCCAAGCGCTCCGTGCACGACGCGCTCTGCATCGTGCGCAGTCTCGTGCAGGTCAGGCTTATTACATGTTTAAGGCAAATTTGGTACTGTGTTTAATTAATTGAAATGGGTCAATTGTTCCAAGCTGTGTAGTTATTGAATAAGATGTTATTGTGGTTGTTGTTGAATGGTCAGGACTCGCGCGTGGTGTACGGCGGCGGCGCGGCGGAGGTGGCGTGCTCGCTGGCGG